>CM076575.1:2035778884-2036241101 GCA_034641835.2 Pinus albicaulis
ATAATGCACTAACCCCAGAATTGAAACCTCCACAAGGTTCAGCCTTGGCCAAATTTCCTGAAGGATTTGATCCTGAAATGGCATATCAACTAAGAGAAAGAGACCCCTTGACTTTAGAAGACATGTAGAAAGGAGCTCTTGTTGTGGAAGTTAATCTGATTGAGAAAAGAGCTAGAATGAGGAATGAGAAGAAAGTATCATTTGGGGAAGACAGTACACCCTCCACATCTAGCTCGAAAATGGAAAGGATGATGGAAGAGATGATGAAAAAGATGAGCATACTTGAGAGAGCAGAAGCTAGAGAAAACCAATCAGTTCCCCAAAACAGAAATCAAAATCAAAATCAAAATCAGAACCTTAGGAGAAATCAGCCCCAAAACAGACAAAGAGAGGATGATCAACAGATCAGACCTCCTTTCCAAGAAAACTATGTAAGTGAGGTTGAAGAAACAATTGAACAAACAGAGGAAGATGAAATAAACATGTTGGGAGTAGGTATTGATCACTTTGATGTTCCAATTAACAGAAAACAAGGTCTATACACACCCTATGATGATAAAAGAACAAAATGTTTATGAAAGGAGTTTTCCAGTCCAAATGCACTCTGAAAGAAGAAAAAAATGTTAGGATCATTAGGAATGGATAGGTAGAGATGTTGTTTTTATAGAATTCCATTCTTCTAGATTGTTGTAGAGATTATCAAATCAAAGAAAGGTCAACTCAAGGAAAATAAAGTTGATGCCCAATGGATGAAGGCACTGGTTTACTGAAAATCCAGACATCGGTGGCTGAGGTTTTGGACACCTAAAGAACCAGCTGTCCTTCCCACGTGGAGCCACTGTTAGCCACCTATAAAATTTGTCATATAAAATGGTGGCTAAATCATTTTATGCCTTCAAGAAACAATTCATGTCCAAATTGTGAGTTCTTGAAGTCTTATGATGATAACTAACCTTTGAGTTAATCTTCACTGTTGTTTCACTATTATTCCTAAAGTACCTGCTATTTACCAAGAGAAATATTTCTTGAGAAGCTCCATTTTCCCTCATTATAATTCTCCATTTTATCCATAAAACCTTCATTTGACTCTTTAACTCTTCCAAAACCCTCTTTAAACCTTATATCCCCTTTCATTTGGTTTAAAAACCCTTATCTCACCTATCGGGACCCTCTTTTGGCCTTCAAAATCTCTGTTTTTTGCCTTAAAACAGTCTTTTGCACTTCTAAGGCATTAAGCCCCCAAGAGCTTATATTCTTCAGCCTTCTTCCTCATATGTCCTTAGCCCTGCAATCGGGCGCTCAAAGCACAAAGCTTCCATGCTAGAAGCCTTACATTTCCTTTATTTTTATGTTCCCGACACTATGGTCTCGAGCAAATCTACATCGTTGATCTACAAAGATCAACGGCCGGCTGGTCATCTATCTTCCGCCTTCCATCTACTACTCTTTCCTTCCCTTTTAAAATATTTCCTCTTTGTCTTTTATCTTGATCATCCATCCAAAGAATCCGACGATCGAGACGTAACTCGATAAACCCAACCCCCTTGTGACCTACAGTTCTTGTCTGCTCATGCGTTGCCACTTGTCTTCCACCAGAACCCCCCGCTTGCGCACCTTTCATATCGCATTCTTTCCGCACCATTGGATCTAGAGCCTCCAATCCAACGGTTGACATTGCATATCCAAAAATTCTGCACCCAAAGTTTAACGCCCAATTTTTTTGCAAAATATGTGGTATTCCAAATCCACGTGTCGATTGATGTATCATATCGCACTCCATCCACACAATACCACCTACCCCCCAAATGCAATGCGAAAACCACTGTCGGTTTTCTCGAAACCGCTTCTTCTCAATTCGTGCCCTAAATCAAATTTAAAACCCTATTTCATTTTCCTCCATGGTTTTTCTCCTTACACTGCTACATCCATTCATCCTCACAGCTCCGACCATTTCCATAAACCTTCCTAAGCAGTTCTAAGCCAAATTTCGCAAGATTTAAATAACGTTTGTTTGTTTTTATGTAGGTTTAATGAAGTTTAAGTTAAAAAACCCTCCAACAGATAATTACAGTGTTATTGGCCAAGGATGACGATCCTCATGGTCTTTGGTACAAATTAAAGGGTTTTGAAGTGCTAATTACAAGTTTTTATGGAATCAATAAGTCATGATTGTTGGTTTTCTGAACAAAAACTCCAATAAACCCTCTGCGCACCTGTAAATAGCAAACACAGTTAGAGTTAATTAAATGAAAGAGTATCATTGTCAGTGATTAATATTATGGCTTAATCAATCCTAAACACAAATCCAAAGATAAATCATTGTGTTTATGAAACAGAGAATCAGATCAGTCGAAGGAAACCTCGAATGCCACATCACAGGGGCTAATTGAATCCCCCAGCTAACAAAATGCCACCTTACAGACTTTTGCCTCAAAGGAATACCCAGATCAAATATTAGTCAGTAACATTAAGGCTAAAGGCAGTTGAACAGTTATTGCAAACAAAAGAACATTTTTTAAACCATCAGTAAAGTTATTGTAAAAGATAAAAAGAGCCTTAAAGTCAATATTTTCATCCACTAAGCCTAAAATGTAGAAACAGAGTTAATGAAATAGAGTTGTAAATCAAATGCTTTTCTGCCTTATGCCTTGCATGATTTTCAAGGCTAGGAATTACATTTAATATGGAATTAATGATATCTAACCCTTGAACTCTTCCACCTCCTCTTTCTTCTATAAATACTTCTGAAGAAGATGAGTTGTTGTTGGTTGTTGGACTGTGGATGTAATACTTGCTACTCAAAACTTACTATATGTAAATAGTTTTTAGAAGATGATGAAGCTTTTTTTGTAACCAAAGAAGTTACGCTGAGAAGAGAAGTTGTTGTTGTACTGAAACATTGGACTTGGAGTATGTAACTATATTTGTTAGAAAATTATATATTACGGAGCAATGCAACACATAAAATATGCAGAAAATAAAGCACACAAATCACATAAAACCAGAGAGACATAGATATACATGGTTCACCCAGTTTGGGCTACGTCCACCCCAAACAACCAATCCTTTATTTCTATTATCCAGCAAAATGAAGAGACAAAACCTACATCAGATCCACTGTAATATCCTTTTTTCTCTCACACAGTCTCCCTATCTATTTCCCACTCAAAGAATACACATGTAATACACAGCCGCACTACAATACCCTCATACAAAGAGAGGGGTTGCCTTGTAGGGAAAAAACCCTAAACTAAACATAACTTCTACCGTCAGATCATCTGCCTAATGAACGACATAGATTGACTAGAAATTACTATACTTTTACAAGGCAATTTTACATTTTTTTTTAGCTTCGAGGGCGCTGCCCTCGAAACCCCCCACCAGGGAGGGGGCTCCATAAAGTCGCTGCCACCCCCCTGGACCCCGCATGGCAGCAATTAATTACGGGTGGCATTTCCACCCCATTTAAGGTACAGGGGTCCAATGCTGTGATACAAAGTAAACAAGATAATCAGGCTCCACACCCAACAGGATTGACATCAATATACAAGCTGATCCATGGGATCCTGGTCTATACCATTGGTGATGTACCTCTCATTGTACTTTTTTTCCTTCTTATGTTTTCCATAAAATTGTCCATTTTTCTCTGATAAAGAACAACAAGCATAGAGCTAGGATTTAATGTTAGAAGTACCCTACTCTCACTGATAAGCTTTATCTTTATGTTTTCCTCCAATTGTGTATTTAAGAATGATTTAGTACAGTCTAAACCAATCAAGAAATGTTGGTGAGCCCATGTCTTACTGTTTAAAACTTTAAAACATTGTTCTTGAATGATTTTTTCATTACATGCTAAGTAGAGTTGGACTAGGAAAGTTTATGGTTTGCCCTGTCTTCTAGTTCTTTCTCCAAAGGTTGTTTGAAAGTTTCCCTAAGAGTATGCTGAAAGCAGGCTTAGATTTTAATGATATCTTACTTGATCTTAAGCTACACTTTGTTTTCTTATATGTTTTCATCCTTTCTGAAAGTAGTCATGTGGATTACTGGATTGTTTGTCTAATAAGCTAGCTTTAGTACAAGTTTGTCCAAAGAATACTATGGTTAGCCATGTCCTTTGGTTTACTTCAAAAAAGTTTCTTAAAGGATTTTTCTTGTCCAGAAGAGTTAATTAATTCTTGATTGAGTTGTTAGGTTTACTTTGTTCTTAACACTTTAATGTTCCATCCCATCATTTTATCTAAAAAGACCCTTTGTTATAGATGACTTTCCCCATGGACCACTCTTAAAAACTGTTGTGCAATTAAAACCTTTTTGTGACTCCATAGCCCAATGGATTAAGTGTTGTTTCACACCTATCCTATCAACTAAACCTTGTTTTGATTATTCACACTTTCACCCCTATGAAAATATTTCATTTCTAGGACTTTTCACTCAATTAAAGATCATACTCGACCAACCAAACAAAAAAAAACCCTTGTTCTTAATAACTAACCTAATATCACACTAAAACCTTAAAAGATAAATCAATATTTGAAACTTATAGAGATATCCCTCTCTGGATTGAAGAGGACTAGATCCTAGAATCCCAAAGTGGTTTCTGATGTAGGCTCTAAACGTTTAGTCTTGCAACTCTACTAAAGTATAGAGACCTAACAGAACAGAAGTTGATGCAGCAGTTTGGGGTGGAGTTCTAGGTGTACTTAGACCAGGTTGCTGAATAATACTAGGTGCAAATACGTGAAGTATAATTTGAAGCATAGTTTGGACAGGTTGCTGGACTTGAGTGTAAGTAATTGGCTGATCATGCTGATTATAAGGTACTTGCAGAGTAGGTTGCAAATTATGTTGATTCAAAGACAGATTCCACACTATATTTACCCCAGGATAAGAAGTTCCTATTGAAGGTTTTGATGCATAACATGGACCATAACCAAGTTATTAATTCAGAACATAAGTTTGATAATTTGCTGGATAATTTCTGCTAAAAGGTTGACCTCCTTGAAGCAATTGTTGTTCTTGATAAAACTGTGACCCTAAAGGAGGCTGCTGTCCTTGGAGAGGTTGTTACCCTGGCATAGGGTACTGTCCTTGAAGAGTTTGTGGACCGTGAATTGAGTACTTCCCTTGAGGTTGATATTGTCCCTGAGGTATGTACTGTCCTTGAGGTTTCCCCCCAGGTGGTAAATTACTACCTTGAGGGTCAAGGTTAGGAATTTTTCCAGACATCATTAGGACCAGGTGATTTTCAAGTGTTTTGGGAGAGGGAGATGCTTCTGAGAATGTACCAGAAAGAAACTAGTATCCTGAAGGAACAGATGGACCACCATACAAAAACATTTCTGGCGATGAAGAAAACATGGATGACTCACTAGACATATTTAATGAAGGTCTGTAATTACCTCTAGGTATGGCATAAAAAAGGAATATGGGGTGGTGAATAATTGAGATCAGTATTGTGCAGAAAGTTGGTTAACTGAGAATACCAAGGATATCATTTGAAAGGGATATAATAGTAAATCGATTCACTTTGCATTAGATCTAAATATTCTTGACGTGAAGGAAGTATAACCTCTTCTTCTGTGTCAGTAATCTCTTCGATACTAATGAGGCCAGGAGGAAGGTTCTTAGTAATGCGAAGCTTCACTCGAGGTGAATGAGGATGACTAGGGGTTTGGGTTATGAACTCCGAAGCAAGCTCAGATGTAGGAGGTTCAGTTTCAAGTTCATAAATTTCATGTTCAGTAGTTGATAATTCACTAGCTGTGGAAGCAAGTTCAACTAATTCAGAAATTTCTAGTTTTTTTGGATAAATTTTTTCTGTTTGAGGTTGATCTACTTCATAATCAGGATATATTATTACTAATGTTTCTTCTTTTTCAGCTGATTCGGTCCTTGATGGTTGGTCTCTCTCAAATTTAAGCTTTTCTAACTGACTTGGTGTGTACTCAGGGGGTTTCCCCTTCATTCTACGTGAGTGTCTCGGTAATTCAGCCACGATTAAAAGCTTAACACACGAAGAAAAAAAATGTCAAGAAAATAAACCTAAAGTCGCTAAGGAAAAAATCAGATCGAACACACCTACAAAATCTAGGAGACAATCCACACAAAAACAATATGTTTCCACACTAAAAACACTTGTTGGTGATGAAATCCAGCGTCGTATAATTCTAATGTGAAAAACTGGTGGTGAGAATATTTACCCTGACAACCTGCTTAATGAAATAGTCCAGTGCAAGTCCCTCCACTTATGCCATATCAAAGTGAAGAGTACGCTCCAGAAAGTCCAAGTGAGTCTAGCTGACGTCTGTTATAGGTACAGTGGGAGCTTCCCTCCACTGTCACCTTGGGAAAAATCTTGAATATTATGGTTACTAAGGTCACCAACAGGAACAAATGTACATGGGGGAATAGTCTATGATCTGATATACACGAAAGGGAAGAGTATCAAGCTCAATCCCCTTGAAGGCTCCTTGATATGATAAATCTAAGGTTTGCCAACAAGTGACCCTAGGCTCCTGGACAATGGTCTATTTGAAATTTATCGCTTGTATTACTTGCACATCTGCTATCTTTCCCAATGAGACAGGTACGATTACCTCACTGGTTCCGACATGATGTTAGCTCCCTATATTACTAGTATAGTCCCTTATTGTTGTTAGTGTAACCCTCTTATTGTTATTATTGTACCTTGTAACCCCCATATTATTATTATTGTGCCCTTAAATTATTATTGTTAGGTCGGCTAGGATTACATTGTGGCCCCACTAGGATTACATTCTCGCCCCATGGACTCCTATATATAGAAAGGAGGTTTTGTAATTTGAATCATCTAGGAATTGTTCATTCATGTAATGTATTGGAGGTTTCCCCCTCGAAGTGGCTTATTTCTAAGGTGTTGATATCTCTTTTCTTCTATTTCTGGAGCTGGTTTCACAATATTTGGTATCAGAGGTTTGAGATTCTACGGTTTCGCTGCTCCAAACAGGTCATCGTGGAATTTTAAATATAAAATTTTTTCTACGAAGGTTCAGAATCTCAAATGTTTAGAGTAATAAGCCAAAATCCTAAGGAACATTGTCCAAACATTTCAGAGCTTGGTTCACAATATTTTTGGAGATATGATCTGTGCAAGTTAGGTCATTGTGCAGGTTCCTGAATTTAACCTAAACAGGTCATCATGGTATTTGCATAATAACGTTTTTTCTATGAAGGTTCAGAAGCTGAAATTTTTGTAGTGTAAAGCCACAATCCTGAAGAACAGCATCACAAAATTTCAGATATTGGTTCGTAATATTTTCGGAGATATGATCTGTGGAAGTTAGGGCTTTTTGAGGCTTCTAAATTTCATCTCAAAGAGGTGATTGTGGGAAAATATTCATAGCTCTCTCTCCGAGCATTGGATTGGAATGATGTAAAACGTGGCCACAAGTACACAGACTGTAGTTTTCGGTATATCAATTTCATAGCCAAAGGAGGAAACAGTGACACGTGGCAAGTCGTACAAGTTCTCTCTATTGAACTAGTCCAAAATTGGGTCATTGTGGGAGATTGGACATAAATTTGCCTTGAAGAATCCAAATCAGATCAGACCTATGGAATTTGAAAGAAGATTTAGAGGGCTACTGCAGGGCTGAATTTTAGATATTGAAGATCCATAATTATAGAGATAATTCAATTTCAATATCGAGCTCCTCAAAAGAAAGTAAAAGGTGTGTGTTTTTTTTGACGAATTGCATAACTCTTGTTTGAAGAATCAAGTTGAATTGATTCCAAGGGCATATTGTAGAATAGATATCAGTATTGGATTCTAAAATGACCCCTAAAAATAATTCAACACCCATTAAGCTTTTAGAAAGCTCTACTATGACTCATGAAGATGAAGAATGGAAACATGACATATCAAAATTACAAGAGCAAGTGCAACAAATTTCGCTCTTGCAAAGAGAAACAAAAAATGACATGGAAGTTTTGAAGAAAGACATGGAAACTAAGATGGATGGTTTGAAGAAAGGCGTGGAATCTAAGATGGATGGTTTGAAGAATGGCATGGAATCTAAGATGGATGGTTTGAAGAATGGCATGGAATCTAAGATATATGGCTTGGAATCTAAGATGGATGGTTTGAAGAATGGCATGGAATCTAAGATAGATGGCATGGAAGCTGGCATGGAATCTAAGATGGATGACATGGAAGCTAAGATTGATGAGAAAATGGAAATCATGAAGAATTATTTAAAATTAGACATGGAAGGTTTGACAAAGTTGATACAAGAAATGTTTCCTAATGATGAAAATATAGTAGAGGAAACTCATGATGAGAACAAAATAAATGTTAATCGTGATTTGATAAAATCTAATGTTGGCGAGAAGAACCACCATATTCCAAAAATGGATATGAGGAATTTTGATCTCCATAATTTGCAAAACACACAAAAGGTATGCATTGTAACTTTACATTTAGAAAAAAACATTTGTATGGTATCTATGGCTTTGCTCCCGTAAAAAAAATTGTCACTTGGTCAATTTTTATGGAGGAAATGATAGCACATTATGAGGATACAAAGAGCAACACCTTCTTTAGCCAATTGATAAATCTGAAACAAAAGGGTTTAATGGGGGAGCACATTGAGGACTTCCAAAAATTGAATATAAGGGTAAATAATATTCCGAAGGAACACAGGATTGATCTCTTCATAGGTACTTTAAAGGATAACATCCAACATGAAGTTCACGTTTTGGAACCTGATTCATTGGAGAAGGCATTCAGGTTGGAAAGAAACAATGAATGTAAAATTATGGTGACAAGGAAGCCTACCACTCACTTCTATAAAGAGGGAAATGTTGCTACTCCTAGATTTCCACAACCTACAAGATTGACACCACAACAATTGGAAGAAAAAAGATAAAAAGGGCTTTGCTACAGTTGTGATAGAAAATACACTAAAGGTCATAAGTGTGTTGAGAATAAATTATTTACATAGACTGTGAAGAGGAAGAAGAAAATGAACAAGAAGAGGATATACACCAGGAACCAAGCCAAGAAGCAGAAGAAATGAGTCCAACCATATCGTGTAATGCATTGGCAGGAATTACCACTCCTCAAACTCTCAAGATATAAGGACATATCAAGAAGAAACAGGTAATAGTGTCGATTGATTCAGGTAGTACCCATAATTTTATTCATTGTAAGGTAGCCAAGGAATTGAATTGTTTCCTATACCCAACACTAGAATGTCAAGTGATGGTTGCAAATGGAGGAACTATAAATTTCTCTAGAAAATGCCATAATATCAAGCGAACCATGGGGGAATATGTATTGAATAGTCCAATGCTTTCCATTCCTATGGGAGGTGCTGATGTTGTACTAGGAGTACAATGGTTACAATCTTTGGGGACGGTAGCTTTTAATTTTCAAGAATTTTTCTTGAAATTTTTTTCAGAAGGAATGGAAGTTGAATTATGGGGTGTTGCAGGGAAGCTGGGAAAGATAATAAGCTCTAATGTCATGACCAAGCTTCTAAAGAAAGAACAATGAGGCATAATTGCACAATTATGCTCACTAGAAGTTCCAACATCAAAATCATCTATTTCTGCAGATCTCCAAAAAGTCTTGGACAATCATTCCAAGGTTTTTGAAACTCCAAAAGGACTCCCACCTATTCGTGATCATGATCATGCTATTCATTTGATTCCAGGAAGTGTTCCTCCAAAAATTAGGCCTTATAGATATCCTTATGTCCAAAAGAGAGAAATTGAACGTATGATTGCAGAAATGTTAGAGGCGGGTATAATTCGACCTATTCAAAGTTCTTTCTCTAGTCCTGTAGTATTGGTACACAAGAAGGATGGATCATGGCACATGTGTCAAGATTATAGGGAGCTGAATAAGCTCAACATTAAAGATAAATTTCCCATTCCTATGATTGATGAATTATTGGATGAATTACATGGAGCGATTTATTTTACCAAATTGGATATTCGTTTAGGGTATCATCAAATTAGAATGAAGACTGAAGATATTCTGAAAACTGCATTTCGAACTCAGGAGGGTCATTATGAATTTTTGGTCATGCATTTTGGCCTTACCAATGCACCTTATACATTTCAAGGGTTGATGAATTCCATTTTCAAACCCTTCCTTAGAAAATTTTTGCTAGTATTTTTTGATGATATAATAATCTACAGTAGGTCTTGGAAGGATCATGTTCAACATGTTGACATGGCGCTCAAATTATTACAGGAGAAACAATTATATGCAAAAACATCCAAATTTTTTTTTGGGGTACAAGAGGTGGAATATATGGGTCATATTGTATCTCACAAGGGTGTTAAGTTAGAACCTAACAAAATTAAAGCCATTAAGGAATGGAAAGTCCCCAGAACCATAAAGCAGTTGCGAGTATTTCTCGGGTTAACAGGGTATTATCAAAAGTTTGTTAAGAATTATGAGAGAATAGCAGCACCTCTAACAACATTATTGAAGAAAGATGCATTTTCATGGACTCCTGAAGAAAATAAGGCCTTTGAACATCTTAAAGAGGCAATGTGCCTAGCCCCAGTCTTAGCTATGCCAGACTTCACAAAAACCTTTATTGTGGAATGTGATGCCTCAGGAAATGGAATTGGTGTTGTTTTAATGCAAGAAGGAAGACCCATTTCTTTTGAAAGTCATCCAATCAAAGGAAAGTATTTACAAAAACCTATTTATGAGAAGGAAATGTTAACAATACTGCATGCACTAAAGAAATGGAGAACTTACCTAATGGGAAGACACTTCAAGGTAAAAACTGATCATGATAGTCTTAAACACTTTTTGGAACAAAGACTATCTTCAGAAGAGCAGCAAAAATGGGTCACAAAGATGTTGGGTTATGACTTTGAAATAATATACAAAAAGGGGAAGCTAAATGTTGTTGCCAATGCACTCTCAAGAAAGAATGAAGAGGTGGAAGCATTGCTTTGTGCCATTTCTATTATCCAACCAGATTGGATAACCGAAGCAAGAGATGAATGGAAGAAGGACAAAGATGTATGGAAACTCATTCAAAATTTGCAGCAAGATCCTAGTACATCTGATACATTTAGTTGGAAAAATGATTCCTTATGGTACAAAGATCGCTTATATCTTTGTAAGAATTCCCAACTAAAACAAAATATTCTTCTGGAATTGTACACTTCTCCTTTAGGAGGACACTCAGGATTTTTAAAAACTTACCACAGGGTGAAGAAAGAATATTTTTGGGATGGCCTTAAATCTGATATTCGAAAGTTTGTGGCGGAATGTTTGGTTTTCCAGCAGAATAAAGTGGAAACAATTAAGACCCCAGGACTTCTACAACCTTTATCCATTCCAAGTCAACGTTGGGAGGATATTTAAATGGATTTTATCACAGGTTTACCTAAGTCCGAAGGAAAGAGTGTCATCATGGTGGTAGTTGATAGACTTACCAAGTATGCACACTTTTGTGCATTATCTCATCCATTTAAAGCAAGTACAGTTTCTACTACATTTATGGACACAATTAAAAAGCTACATGGAAACCCAAGGGTTATTGTGAGCGACAGAGATCCCATTTTTACTGGAAATTTTTGGACGGAGTTATTTTCTTGTTTGGGTACTCAATTAGCTCATAGCTCATCTTTTCATCCTCAATCTGATGGTCAAACTGAGATAGTAAATAAATGTTTGGAAGGATATCTTCGTTGTTTTGTATCTGATAAACAAACACAATGGGTCAAGTGGTTACCTCTCGCTGAATGGTGGTATAACACTTCCTTCCATACTGCAGAAAAAATGACCCCATTTATGGAGCTTTATGGATATCATCCACCATCCATCACATCATCTTTAAGAGAAAATTCGAAGGTTCAAGCAGTGGAAGATCACATCGAGCATCAACAAGAAGTTCTCCAACTCTTAAAGGACAACCTAAATTTGGCACAAAATCGAATGAAACAACAGGCATATCAACATCGCAGCGAGAGAAGTTTTGATGTAGGAGACTGGGTATTTTTACGGCTACAACCATACAAACAAATGTCCCTCAAGCAAGCTAAGAAGGATAATAAATTATCACCAAAGTACTATGGTCCTTATAAGGTGTTGCAAAATATTGGTACTATGGCATACAAATTGGAGCTTCCTGCTTCTTCGCGAGTACATCCAGTTTTCCATGTTTCATGCTTAAAGAAGGTTATAGGTGAAAATATTCCAGTTCAAACAATATTGCCAGAACTTGATGAGGAAGGAAAAATCATATTGGAGCCGGAAGCGGTCACGGAAACAAGAACTCGACAACTACGGAATCGATCAATTTCAGAGTATCTCATCAAGTGGAAGAACTTACCCACCGAGGATTCTACATGGGAGGACGAGAATTTTATACAAAAGCACCCAGAGCTACTCAAGCGTTGAGGACAACACTTTTTTGAAGGAGAGGGGCATGTTAGGTCCCTATATTACTAGTATAGTCCCTTATTGTTGTTAGTGTAACCCCCTTATTGTTATTATTGTACCCTTGTAACCCCCATACTGTTATTATTGTGCCCTTAAATTATTATTATTAGGTCGGGTAGGATTACATTGTGGCCCCATGGACTCCTATATATAGAAAGGAGGTTTTGTAATTTGAATCATCCAATAATTGTTCATTCATGTAATGTATTGGAGGTTGCCCCCTCGAAGTGGCTTATTTCTAAGGTGTTGATATCTCTTTTCTTCTATTTCTGGAGCTGGTTTCACAACACATGATCTCATGATTGACTCTTTTAAGAAGAGCATCCCAGAGCACAAATGTTACAATTGGATTTTCTTACCGCAATATTCTACTTGTTTGTTTAAACTGTTTTGGAATGTTAATTACAACCTGTTCCAAAACACTAGCCTAATATATTTTAGTGGAATGAGCCCTAAAAAATGTAAAATATCTAGATTGATTTTATTAATGTGTTGTTTTTAATTTGGCTATTGCTTAAGACAAAAGGTATGGAGTTGAAACTTCAATAATGTTTCTGACCGGACTCAAAAAATTTCTAAATGCATCTAAATGAGAAGTGCAAATTTTTTCTTTTCAATGAATCTTATTTAAGGGAAAGATTGAGAGATTTAACAATTTTCAAAGCACCAATTCTTTCATTCATAAATGAAATTGTTGAAAAGAAGATGTTTTCGTAAAGAAATCAATTTGTAAAAATGATCAATTACTCTTTGAAATGAAATTCCTTAAAAAATAAGATCAGAAACTAAAAATCAATAAAAAAACCATGTCAAAAGAAAACAATATCTAAAAACTCTAAAAACATTAAATTCAAAATCAAAGAGAAATCTAATTTTGAAGTCTATCTAGAATGTTTGAGGATTTTTTCTCCTAGTTTGTGATCAGACTAAGAAAAATTTCTACTTATCTCAGTAGAAATGAAAACATCCAAAAATTCTTTGTTGTGATGATCAGGCTTTAGTAAGCGAAAAGCTCTTCCAAATTTGCAAATGAAAAAAGGATCAATTTTCATAAAAGTAAGGTTTGCAATGATTTAATGGCTTAGAAAGACAATATCATCATACCAGTAAGCTGAGGTAAATGAAGGTATCTTGTATGGAGCAGCAATAAAATAGGGACAACTTCTTACTCATACGATGAAAATAAGATGATAAATCACACAAACGCAAAAGTTTCTAAAAAGAAATTCACACATAAGATTTGACAACAAAGATAGACTGGGGAAAACACAAAGAATTAGGTGATCTGGCTCTAAAAAAGAGAATTTCAAATTTTCAGAAAATTTTCAGGGGTCTGCAGCTTCTAATGGAAAATAGAGCGGATCTGCACTATTTTGAATTAAAATTTGCGGAGGTTGCCGCACTATTTTCTGTTGAAAACCGCGGAGGCAAGGAAAAATCGAGAGAAAAATAAATAATCAACTTTCCCTTTTTAGGGATTCTTAAAATTTATCTACCCAACCCAATCTGAGATAAGTCAAAATCAGAAAACTTCTAAAATTCAAAATAAAAATAAATAAATAAAGCTAAGTTCTATTCCCCAATAGAGTCACCATTTTGTTATGCAGATTAATCCCTCTTGTGGACAAGAGCGATCTCCCTAGTATTCAACGAATAGCTAGAAACAAACATCCATTTGAAAACCTTTTTCTCTAGACTAATTACATTTCAGAATTATTATAAGAAAGTAAAGAGGACATGCTCCTACCTTGAAATCCAAACGTTCGATGTAGTATTTTATCTTGTCGTTCCAAAGTGGCTTCTTCAATAAGTAGAACCTATAATCAAAGACAAGACGAAAGAATCAAAGCATCTGCAACATATAATAATTAAGAAAAGCTAATCCAACTTAGTGATCAAGGAGTCTAAGTATTGATGTTATTCAATAAGAATAAGAACAAATCAATGAGAAAAAGAGTTCCATATGTATTATATTGTATAAAAAGAGTAATCTTACAACTTGATGTCTTGATGTCTTGATGTCATATAGATTTCTCTCGGGGTCCTGAACAATCGTTCCTCCTTCAGTTTAACAAGCCTTCCTCTTTGAATACCAGCATAGAGTTATGGACACAAGGGTCTGATCATTCTCATGCCAACCACAATTTACTAGTGTAGAAAGTATGTACTTTTGGAAATTCTCTTCAGCAATTACATTTACAATCTCAACATCTACAAACTTCCAGCTACACTTCAACCTAAAACTTGAGCTCAATTTATAGGGAAATGGAGGTAGTTTCAGTTCCATGAAGAGGGGTATGGATTCCTCTCATGAATGGATTTGAGCTCCATGGACCAAGGGATAAGCTCCATGAGTGGAGGGATAAAGCTCAAACTGATCATGACTCTAGAAGCTTCCAGTTGGGAGAATATTTGACCAGGTAGGCTTCTAGAATTTACCTTTTTATTTTTATGGGAGTCTACAGGTAATAGTAGAAAAATGTGCGGGGCTTGCTACAGTTTATAGACCAAGAATTCGCGGACCAATAAGAAAAGGCTAGAAAAAGTGCAGAAGTAGACTTTTAAGGGTTTTACTGAGCTTTTCTCTAATTCCAAGACTTGATTCAGGAACATTAAGGTTTTTGACTTCTAAGGGAACATGATATAGGTGGTGGTAGATCCATATGGATAGTCAAATGTCCATGGTGAAAAAATGGCGTTTAAGATGTCTTCTCAAGTTAGCTCATATTTCCACATCGACGTATAACTCTTTGCACGTGTCACCATCTAAGCTTGCTACATAATCATACGGACTTGTCACATCCGTGTCTGTATAGTGCCATGTGAAACTTCCTAGTGCTGCCACATGGTAGACCTGTTGAATTTTTTTTCCTATTCCACGAAAAATTCAAAATGTGATAACTTTTGTGTAAGAAATATGTTTTTTTCCTATTCTAGTTGCATTTGAATCATTTTTTTTATCTCTTCGACATGGTATTATTTCAATCAGATTTTCAACACTTTAATTTTTAGGCCTTTCTAGGATCCTCCCGAATCGTTGGAGGATTTTTTTAGCAAGAAAGATGAGTTGAGAGGACATTAGCTATAGAATGAGATGATTTCTATAGATCCAAACCATTTCGAGACCTTACAGGTCTTCTTCTCAAGGTTCGAAACTTTTATGAAACAAATAAAAGCTTATGGGATAAATAGGAAGGAGGAACAACATATCCTTTCTGTACCTTCTAAACTAGTTTCTCAATATTTTTTTTTTGTCTCTTCATTTTGTCTAGCTACACTCTCCATGGATAATGATCTGAAATTGTGAGAACAAAGTATTTCTCATACAGAGATTGACTATAGGGGCATTCACCAGATATTTCACCTTTCAAAGAAAGGATGAATCCGGAGGCTACCTGGCCCTTCTACAGACTCTGCCTAAAGAAATAAAATGTAATCACAGAGATCCGATCAATGAAAGTATTTTTTTTAAGTGCAAAGTATTCATTGATCCAGCTTTAATGTGTGAATAGACAAGTATACATATTCTGCAAATAAAGTGTAGTGGTTTGAAGATGAACTAATAAGTTTTGTTCACTGTTTAAACCTGCTTGGGAAAAGATTGCTTATAAAAATTTACTGTTTAAAGGAGTAGAATCTGAAAATATGCAGCAAAATTATACAGTATGACATAAAATAATTGTTTAAGCGGTTCACCCCTCTCTTGGGCTACCTCCGCTGGGTCCAAAAGCCTCTAATTAGGCTTTTTCCTCTTGGATTAAATGCTCAAAATGTAAATACAACTATATAGAAGCCTAAAATGAAAAAATACACTGCAAAAATAGATTCAGAAGGCTTAAATCAGTAAAAAATGACTAAACAAACACCTTCATTGGATGAAGATAGTCCAAAACAGCTCTTCTTCCCTTAGGCCCTGGTGGCTCCACGACCAAAAACGCTAGTAAATTCTCTGTTAGAGCACCCTGATGGCTCTGAAATCACTCCCAACAGCTTTAGAATGCTTTCTACACCCAAAATAAAATAAAAAAATTGTATCAAAAGGCTTCTCCTAGCCAAAGTTATGGCTAACTGAAGTTTGCCCTTCAAAAGCTCCGCTAACTGTGGAGAACTGGAGTTAACTCCAGTTAAAAATGGCAACTGTATCAAATTTGGCGGGCGCGCTCCAAAATCATCGGACAGTTAAAATAAATTTTGGGGAAAACGTGGTCACATGCACCACCAAACTCACCGCAAACAATGTTAAGTCAAACGGTTTTAAAAACCGTGGCAAACACCTGTCGTGACTTACGTTCATATGCAACGGTTACATAAATGTTTCATTATCCGCTCTGACGTTTTGAAATCCACTCCACTCATTTTGAATACCCCACGTGCTTTGACACATCATCCAAACACATGTTTTAAAAACTTCAACCATACGTTTCATGGTAAACTTTTGTTACGTGGGTTTTAAACTTTCAAAACATTACTTTGCCATTTGACTTATTATTTAATATATATGTGTAGTTTTAAAATTTAAATTTTAATAAGGTTTAAATATAATTTAAAATTAATTAAAATATATATTAATTAATATAATATATGATTAATTTAAATCATATAAAATATAAAAAAATATATAATTTAATAATTTAAACCTTAATAAAAAATAAAAATTTTCCCACATAATATTAACAAATTTTCTTTCAAAATTGAAAGTTATTGGGCAAATTCAAACTGCAATATCTCCTCCATACGGCAATGGATTTGAGTGCCATTTGCAGCGTTGGGATCATATTGACGAGCTCTTTCCTGTCGATCTAGTTCAGAACAATTCTGAGCAACATCATTTTTGAGCATTTTTCTACAAGGGACTTTGATCTCCTGATCAGATAAGAATTGGAAGATGACATATTTGGATGATTTAATTGAGTCTTTAATAAATTAACAAAATAATCTCATACACAATGGGGTTCTTAAGCCTCATGAGCTTAGAGTGAAGGAAGATAACAACAAAGGCAAGTAAAAGGAACAAGGAATCTTGATCATATAGATGGAGACAACTCTCGATCTTGTAAGGATCCTAAGATTAACAAGGGAGAAAAATTAAGAAGGAGAGAAGATAGTGTAGCTACTATGACATGGAATTCCATCTAAAGAATTATACCATGGGGAAGACAACTGATCTAATGGCCAAAGTACTTCAAAAACATAATCTAGATTACTATATTGAACAAAATCTACAAAGGATCAAGGTATTGATCATGAACTGATTGTTATTGATTAATCATCAAAAAATTTAATTTTGGATTCAAGATCCTCTAATCATATGGATGCATCAAATAATTTTTCTATAATACCTTTCATTATTCCTAATACAATAGGTCCTTCAACACCTATTTTTGAGGGAGATCTTCAAGATGATTTTTCTTACTCATCGGATTATATTTCCAATTAGATTTTAGGATTTGATTTACAAGATCATTGATATCCCATTATAGATCTAGATCATGTGCTATGGAGGAAATATCGCACTCTATAATTATCTATACAGTTAACTAGTGGGTGAAACTACCAAATCACAAGGAACTAATTTTCAATTTATTTATACTCCATGATATATCATTGTTATGGTTAACAATTGCAACGCTAAACCAATAAAAAATGGATTATAATACAATAGTATTTTACAAATCTGAGGAAAAATTCATGACGAGGTTGATCAACAACACCATCCTTCTTCATAGCAACTGCATAGTTGACATAGTATGCATTGTATTTTGAGGGGTAGTTTTATTCCCACTAGGTTGTCCCTCTTTACCTCACACTTCTGATATTGTGTATTGTATAATTTATTTCATGAGTACTTGACATGGCCGCAAATTATTGGGACTCGTTGATTTTTTTGTTGTTGTACATGAGTACTTAACATGCCTGAGAATTTCTAGGACTCGTTCAGTAACATACTCCCTAGTTGGGATGTGGGGTGTTGTTGGGGTACATTACACTCATTAGTTCATTAAGGCACACAATTTGGTCATCATTAGACCCTCTTCAATACATTATTAGGGGCACATATTACCACTTTTAATTCACTATTAGGCATTCCCTATCATTTTTCAAATTCTCTATTTTTAGGGTTTTCAATTTTAATAAGGGGTGCAACCTAGGATGACATGTGGCACTAACTAGACTCTAGTTGGAGGATTAAATGGCTAATTCCACTCCACTGATTCATACTACCTAATTCAAAGACCTTTCTAGAGTGAGTATGCACTTCCTCCCTACTTTGCAACGGTTAGCTGTCATTTTTCTCTCTCCTCTCCTTGTTAAGTTGAATTTTATTCCTATTTTGGAGTTCAACTAAGTTTAACTAGTTATTATTTTGCATACGAGAGTCATTAATTAGTTCTAATTTATTTCTAATTCCACTCAATATTTTTTCTTTGTCTCTTCGTTTTATGTAGCTACACTCTCCATGGATAAGAATTGGAATATGACATCTTTGGACGATTTAATTGAGTCCTTAATAAATTAACAAAATAATCTCATACACATTGGGGTTCTTAAGCCTTGTGAGCTTAGAGTGAAGAATGATAACAAGAAAGGAAATTAAAAGGAACAAGGAATATTGATCATATAGATGGAGACAACTCTTGATGTAGTAAGGAGCCTAATATTCCCCATGGAGAAAAAATTAAGGAGAGAACATAGTGTATCTACTATGACATGGGATTCCATCCAAAGAATTCTAACATGGGAAAGACAAATGATCTAATGGCCAAAGTACTTCAAAAACATAATATAGATGACTATATTGAAAAAAATATATAAAAGGATCAAGGTATGGATCATGAACTGATTGCTATTTATTAATCATCTAAAAAATATAATTTTGGATTCAAGTTCCTCTAATCATATGGATGCATCAAATAATTCTTCTGTAATACCTTTCATTATTCCTACTACAATAGGTCCTCCAACACCTCTTATTGAGGGAGATCTTCAAGATGATTTTTCTTACTCATCGGATTAGATTTCCAATTATATTTTAGGATTTTATTTTTAATATCATCTATATCCCATTATAGATCTAGATCACGTGCTATGGAGGACATATCATACTTTATAATTATCTATACAGTTAACTAGTGGGTGAAACTACCAAATCACAAGGAACTAGTTTTCAATTTATTGGTAATCCATGATATATCATTGTCATGGTTAGCAAGTGAGAGGCTAAACCAACAAAATATGGATTATAATACACTGGAATTGAACAAATCTGAGGACAAATTCATGACGGGGTTTATGAACAACACCATCCTTCTTCATGGCAACTACATAGTTGACATAGTATGCATTATATTTTGAGGGGTGGTTTTCTTCCCATTAGGTTTGTCCCTCTTTACCTCACACTTATGATTTTGTGTATTTTATAATTTATTTCATGATTACTTGACATGGCCACAAATTATTGGGACACATTGATTTTATTTTTTTTGTACAAAAGTACTTAACATGGTTGAGAACTTTTAGGACTCGTTCAGTAGCATACTACCTAGTTGGGTTGTGGGGTGTTGTTGGGGTACATTACACTCATTAGTTCATTAAGGCACACACTCTATCCATCATTATACCCTCTTACATACATTATTAGGGGCACATTTGACCACTTTGCATTCATTATTAGGCATTCCCTATCATTTTTCAAATTCTCTATTTTTAGGGTTTTCTATTTAATAGGGGTTGCCACCTAGGATGACATGTGGGACTAACTAGACTCTAGTTGGAGGATGAAATGGCTAATTCCACTCCCCTCATTCATACAACATAATTCAAATAACTTCCTAGAGTGAGTATGCACTTCCTCCCTACTTTGCAGCAGTTAGCCATCATTTTTCTCTCTCCTCTCCTTGTTAAGTTGACCTTTATTCCCATTTTGGAGTTCAAATAAGTTTAACTAGTTATTATTTTGCATGCCAGAGTCATTAATTACTTCTAATTGATTTATAACTCCACTTTCTTCTAGTTCACTCTATTTTAGAATATTTTGCTAATTTTGGGTCTCCCAATATGATTTGACTTATTTGCAAACTAGGGAAAGTGATTTTAGGATATACCAAGTGCATGCACATGGAAT
This sequence comes from Pinus albicaulis, assembly GCA_034641835.2. Classification (NCBI taxonomy): domain Eukaryota; kingdom Viridiplantae; phylum Streptophyta; class Pinopsida; order Pinales; family Pinaceae; genus Pinus; species Pinus albicaulis. Next base: position 2,035,799,464 of record CM076575.1, read on the forward strand.
GCCAGCCCAATTTGAATTAATTGTCATCCTAGAGAGTCTCCTTGTTTTATTACTCAATTTCTCAACAATTTTATTCTATTTTCTTTCTTGTTTTGCAAGTATCTAATTGAGTATTTTTTCACATTTAGATCCTGTGATTGTGCTTACAATCCAACACATCCCTCTTGGAGATGTTAGGTGATGCTAGTATTTTTGTATTATGATTCATCATCATATTGGCCCCCCATTTAATTTCTTCCATTTTTTTCATTTAAATAGTTCAATGTGTTTACCATTTAAGTGTAAACTACACCATGACCAGAGTACATTAGCATCATGCAACGTTTGGCCTTCAATATATTCCAAATTCTATAGGCCTATATGCCATTATGTAAAAAGTGATTCTAGTATTTTTATGAAGCCATGTTGGGCCAAAATTAATTATGAAGAAATTCATTGGGCCAAAAGTAAATAATTTCTTAAGGAAATCAACCTTTTTGGTCCAAGTGGTTATTTTGAATCAAACAATTTTGAGGAATTTTTTTGAATGTATTCCAGTGTTCCAAAACTACTCCAGAGTAAAAAAAATGGTCCATCCAACTCATCAATAAATGCCAAAAAAATATTCCTCTGGATTTGTGCAAAAAAATCAAGGGATTGATTTTTTTCTGAGAAGGATCAAGCCATGGATTGAGTCAACTAGTTGTTTTTTCCACTTGGAGGGTTCTATATTCTCCATTTTATATATAAGGAATCTCTTTCTCATCATTGTATTTTCATGAATTTTTTAATGGGGCTCTAAGTTAAGCTTTGATAACATGTAATACTTTTCCGGCCTAATAAAGAAGTCTTTGGGGTTAATTCACAGTGGTGTTCCTCTTCTATTTTTTATGGTAAATGATTTATGACTATTGTTCTTAATGATATACCAGGTTTAAATTTAATTATTTTTATTTCACTAGCCAATCATGGATTAACTATTTGCACATGTATGTTGAATTATTTCTTAAGCTTAGATAAGCATTTTAAATTTTATCGATCTAGCAGGTATCTCTAAATATTTGGGTTTATTTTTCAATATAACTCCTGGTGATCTAACGATTTATATTAAGTGTGTATATATCCATTAGTGATTAAGATCTTGGGCATGGGGGGGAGTCTTTAGTTGGACTATCCAACTCCCAAGGCATAAATGTTACACCATTTTTTGGTCATCTAACCTGTTACTATTAGATGGACCTAGGTACACCATGTAAGACCAATTTTACCCTAAGTAAAATTGCTTTCACTATGAAAAATAACTTAGTAAACCACCTTTATTAAGTTGTTTATGGTCTAAACAAGAAACCCCATGTAGAGAATATTAAATAAATCATTGGTGAATTTTAAGGAACATTAGTTAAACAACGAGTTTAATTAATGATCAATGAACGAAACAAAAAAATTAACTAGATAATTATTATTTATCTATTCTTTTCTAAGAATAATGATTTAAAACCTTATTTAAATAATGACAAGACTTACTAAATTAAACTAAATCACTCCTAAATAATTAAATAAATCACTATTTATTTGATTATTAATCATACGTCATAAAATAATCAAATGATCATTTTATTTATTTATTACTTACACAAAATATTGATTTGAACCAAGTCAAATTATTTTCCCTCCAACAAATATAATAAAATATTGTAGAGAGTTATGGATCTAATTGGTTAATAATATTTTAACTGTACGCAATATCTAGACTAACTCAATATTTGTTCTAAATAGAAGGAGTTTTCCATTCACTCACCCTTTGTTGCCAGAGTCACTCTGGATCATACATTTGATATGTTTGATCCCTCATTTTCTTATTTTTTCTCTACAATTCGGCTTTGACTCCTTACAGGTTCATTTCGTGGAGTTTTCTTTTATCAAGAGAGGATTTTGAATGAATTATGAGGACTTACAGACAAATCTGAGAGATGGTAACATATTTATATGTTCTCCTCCCAGGTGTCATAAATACAAAAAATTCTCTAAAAAATTATTTTCTTGTCTATTGGATGCATGGAAAAACTCTTGCTTTTATTTACTGCTTAATGTCTTTTAATGCATAGATCTAGATTTTGCAGCATTTATCTTGGTCAACTAATTGCAGATCTAAAGATATTGGCATCCATCTTTGCTGTTAGGGTTGTTTGTTATGCGCGGCTAAAGTGAGCCTTTTTCGTACACTTGCAATTAAGATTCATACTAACAACTGGCGACTCCGCACATGTTTACGGTTACGACGTCTGTCGTTTTTCAGATCCCTGCATATCTAGCTACTTCAAACCCTAGGATTTCTATTAAAATTCTTGTTTTTCTTTTCTTGATGTTGTTTTATTGGAATCACAATTGCCGTTAGACCAAAAACTATAGGCATTAGTCTCCGCTACAATTGCCAGACTTAGGATCCATGAGAGGTGTTTAGTACATGTCGCGAAACACACGAGGAGCGTTGAACCTAACGTCCAAAAATTTCCCCCCCAACGCAAGCCAAGTGAATTTCGAACTCAAGACCTGTCGCTCTAATACCACTGTTAGTCATCAGTATTTTTGCCTGTTGCTGATGACTAGTTTCCTTAGCTTAGTTTTCTAGAAGATGATCTCAAAATGTCAAATCTGTCATCTAGAAAACACCCCAATACAATTTTTGTCCTCCTAACCCTTCTTGTCAGTCTATGATGAGAACAAACCTCAGTTGACAAGTCCTATCTGGTTTCAGCAAAGTAACCCTGTCTATAACTGTCATAGCTGTAAATCATTTTCCATCATTTACCCTTGTTTCTCAAGCCATTCACTATCCAACTGTTGACAAAATGTCTGCAACCCTATCCCTGGTCATCAGGTCATTTGAAATTCTAATCATACCAAAGAAAACACTCAAAATATGTCAACACTATTCCTAAGTTAGATAGTGGTGTTTAGGGAGTTTTTCCTTGGCTAAGACATCCTAAGCCAAAAGCCTCTGTTTAGAACCAGTTAGCCTTGAATTAGTTCCTATTCTGCAAAAACAAGTATTTTTCCATCCATAGGTCACACACCACTAAAAGGTCACTATGTCTCATGTCAGAAGAAGTTCACAAAGATCCAGATCAGGAAAATATCATGTTACTCATTATCTGATGAAGTATGCTTTGCTCAGGCGCAATCTCCTTGAAATACCAAATGAGCTCTCCAAGGTTCAAAGTCATATGTTTTTACATCTCTGCAAGAGTGTAATTGTAATGATGATCAATGTTAAAGAGAGAAAAGGGACAAGTTCAAGTAGGTCCTTCATGCTGAATTAGTTTTCCATCACTGAAACAAATGGAATACAGTGAGTGAAGGGCAACTAATAAGTATGGTTTGAAACCCAAAAACTGCTTGAAGAAAAGAGAGCTGCCTCCAAGTCACATGAATGCAAAAGACTAATGTTATGTTGATCAGCAGTGTTTCATCATCTCTTCCAAAAAGTAGTATTGAATAAACTTTTCAAAAGGAATCATCATATAGAACATAAGAAGACATCTGCTTCTTATGTTACCTCAAGCCTAGGATGAGAACATTAGTAAAAGGAAAATTTCAAGATAATCCTGAAAACACAGTCAAAGGAAGGTTAGTCAATAATATTCTGCAGTAGGCACTCTACATATACAAATAATATGGCTTCTGGTTTAAGGGTTCACATGGATATTTTACAAAGGGTATATATCTCAGACCATGTCTCATAAAACAAAATGTCAAATTTCACCTTGATTGCCTATTTGATATGATACCAAGTAGAGACACATAATTGCAGAAAGATGACACAGTTTTGAAATAGATGAAATGTCATATCTACAGTGAGAACCTCCTTAAAAAGAGAAGATGGTTAGAATCTCAGTGCTAACCTCCTTAATCAAAATTAGATGGTTAAAAGCACAGTGAGAACCTCCTCCAATCAAGAGCAGATGGTTAGGAACAGGATAATATAACCTCCTTCATTTAAAAGCAGAGAGTAAAGGTGTTTTAAGTGATTTCAGAAATTATAGGCCACCTCCTTCCCACGGATAAAACAAAAGATGCATTAGCAATGTTTCAAATGGTGTTTGAGTGAGTTTTATATTTGAAATACAAGGGTGAAAATCAGTGGAGCAAATGAAAGTTTATATTTTGAAGGCCTATGTTTCATCATCAACAAAGCAATGACATTATGGTGTTAAAAGGGCCATCTATTTTTCTGTTTTTAAAGGTGACCTTCTTGATGAACAATAGTAGGTCTAGTCTTGGTTTAAAAGACCTCTTACTTAAACAACAATGGGTACATAGGGCTTCGAAGGCTGCAGTGATTGGTATTTTTATCAACCTCTTAAAAATGATACAAAGTCACTTTTCAAAGTTTCTTTTGAAAAGAAAAAGGGAAATTTGTCTTTTTAAATCAAAATGAAGGAAAGTTGGGATTTTCAATTATAAAAGAGCTCGATCGTTGGTCATTCATCACTTTGCAAAACCCAAGTCAAGGAAAAAAGGAAGTTTGAGCGTTTTTTCAAAACATTTGCAAGCTTAAGGTTCTGTGGCGTGCCTGTTACAACGTGTGGTGCGCTTGTAGGAAGAGACAGTGTATTTATGTGAAGAACGCGGTGCGCCTGTAGCACTGCGCGGCACGCCTGTGCCCGGTGCCTAGGGCCGACCCGACAGGCTTGTACACGGCACGTTCTCCGTTCAATGTCCACACATCAATCTGTTTTGAACGTGCTTCCTTACACATTGTACCAACACTCAAAAGGCCTCAAAAACTCTTCTTTTTTGAAGGTATTATACTATTTCTTATCCAAGTTTTGAGTTCGAAGGAGGGTTTAATAATAAAATTCAACGAGAAACAATGAAAAAAGAAGAGGCTTGTTGTTTTGAATAGAAAAAGGAAAAAATGTTGCTTTCAAGAAGTAAACTATCTTGTTCATCAAAATCAGAGAAACAGAGTTTTTATAGAGGGTTTTTTAGTCAAAAGCAAGGAGGTCTTTTTGTGATATGAAATAGTGAAGGTTTTGTGCAGTCTAAAAAAAAACAGAGTTTGTAAAGGTCTTTCAAATCAGTTGAAAGGAGTCTTTTAAACATTAATTTCAAAGAGCGCCATGATCAACTAAATCAAAGATGAACAGTGATTAGAGGATAGGCCTTTTTCAAATTGAAAGAGTTCTTCTTGCTGTATATTGCAAAGGATCAAAAATAGAGATTGAAGGTGAAGAAACTGTGTGTTAAAATCAAAAGAGATTTGTCTCCAAAATCCACAAACAGACCTTGTCAAAGACCTCTCTGCTCAAACACAAATACTGAAGAGGTGAAATTGTTTTCATTCAACTAATACTTGTTTGCTAAACTCAAAGAAAAACAATGATCATTAAGGGGAGACATAGTTGTTTTGAAAGACCTATTAATCAGTGACAAGGAGACTGTCTTTTGTTTTAGAGAAACAATAATCATTAAAGAAAAAACACATTGTTTTTCTAAGAGTACAGTCTTTGTTCCAAATCAGTCCCTTAAAATAGTGATATAAAAAGAAATAATGATTTCAAAGAAACCTCTTTCTTGTTTCAAATAACCACAGAAAATAGTGACTTGAGGGAAAGGAGTTCATATTTCCAAAGTCAAAGAGAGTTGGTTTCATTTAAACAAACTTGTTAGCTAAATAAGGACAGGCTTAGTTTTTCAAAGAGTAAAAGATGTTTTGATTAAGGGCCTTTTTTCATAAATCATCTAAACAAGTTTTCCTTCGTAAGTCAGTGAAGAATATCATAACCAAAAATGCCTCCAAAGAAATATAGCAGGAGTGGTTATCACAAAAGGTATGAGCCTTTTTCAACTCAGGAAGTGAATGAATCTCCTTCATTGCTCTTTAATTTTTATGAAGTAGGATGCTTGGAATTTTTCCAAAAGGTTCAAGAGGTGAAAATTCATCTTCCTTTGACACATTTATTTGCTTTAACGCTGCAAGAGAAGCATGTTCATCTGGCAGGTTTAGATTTCAAGCTCTCTCCTAGGGCTGTCTCCAAAGCTACCAAAATTCCATATATCGGAGAAAAATGGTTCAAGAAAACATACCAAGACCCAAATCACTGCAAACCCTTCCTAAAACCAGAACATCGGGATGCTTGCCCAGCTATTTTCCCTTTTTCCCACTTGTTGACCAGCTATGCTCCTCTCATGAAAATCATCATTAAGTATTTCACATGTGAAGGGAGGTTTTCTTGGGTTTATGCTTATCATATTAGGCTTCTCATGCACTTCACAAGAACTCAATTGCTAAACTTACCTTTTTTCCTCTATAGAAACATTGACAAGATGGCTTCTACTGTTCAAAAGATTCCCTCTGCTCAACAACAAGCTCACCTATTTCATCATTCCCTTATCAAGATCATCATCCTCCATCAAATTGAGAAAAAGGGAGTTTCTTGGGACTCTTTCATCTCCCATCCTGATTTTTCCTCTGCATCTTCATATCATGCACCTTCATCACCATCCACTCATCATGTTTCTCCTTCTTCTAGTAAATCCACTCCTAAAGGACAAAAATCTCCTATGATTGAAAGTGAAGAAGAGAAGAGGCTAACTAGTAGTGAAGAAAGGAAAAGTGAGAGGAGGCAAAAAAGTGATGGGGAAAGACAAAATGAAGAATCTAAGCATGACAGTGAGTGTTAGTGTCCCATGATTTGGCTGATTGGCAAGCCAAGTGATAGGGTAACATCAAACCAATCTTTGGAGCCCAAGGACCTAGCCTTCCTTGACTCAGAGAGGGCTCTCTCTATTTGTGTAAGGGATATCTGTGTGTTTGCTTCTTGTGTTTCTGATTTTAGGCTAGTTATGAAGTAGGTTTTTGGTTTTGTTTTTATGTTTATGAGGGATGAACTGATCAAAGACTAATATAGATAAAAATATTGTCAGATTAACTAGGCTATGGGGTCGAAAAGGTCAAGAAGGCTTTCAGATGGTGATACAAGGTTGTTGAAGGGCCGATTTGATCGAGGTAAAATGGATCTTTGGGTAAAATGGAGTGGTATGGACACTGAATTTGTGAAGAAAAAATGATTTCAAACATAAAAAGTTCAATAGCTAACATAAACATGGTAGGGCTAACCATTAATCATGAGAAATGTAACTATAAATTGATCAATGCATAGAAATAAGCATTCAAGCAATACATAGAGATATATGACTCTCTAACTTTAGGAAATTACTATCAGAATTTGGGGAAATATAATTAAGACAAATAAACAACTCAAATCACTATGAGGAAACACCTAAGCATAGTATTTCAAGCTGTTGGGCACTTTGAAGCAAGATTGCATAGTTTTAGGCAAAGGGCAAGATCAGTACAAGACCTCCTTGGTTCAACAAATGACAATCAAACAATCAAAGAAGGTTTCAGAGGTGGAGCTATGAATAGCCATGAGTAAGCAGGGCATACCATGAATCTTACTTAGCATGCATAAAATCATAAATGAAACAAGCAAACAATTTCTTCAGTTATCAAAGAGCAATCAAAGATTCTTTGATATGACTAAGAAGGAAGAAAACATAGAAGCTATAAAGAAACATGAAATTTGAGGTGCCTCCAAGGGCATGTCTCAAATCTATTCTCTACTGTCTTATAGCAAGCAAGAGCATTAAATATGAATGAAAACTAAGAAAACATAACAGAGAGGGTCACTATACCATTCTACCAAGTCAAGGAATCCAACAGTAGTCCTCTTTCATCATCCAAAAACGTTCAAGAAACTATCCAATGCATGAGAAAAGTGTTTCTTCTAAGCTTGTATAACCATATATTGATTCTATTCATCAAGTTCAGCCTTGTTTACAATGAAGTATCTTGGAATATATAGGCCAAGATGAGGGAAAACCTCCTAGTGCAACTTGCAATCTTATTGGCCCATCAAAAATATCTGATTTTGTCCTTGAGGCTTTGCAAAGCCCAAGGTACAAAATATCTCAAAAATGCTAAAAAAGGAAAATATATTGAATTTTCATAACTAACCATGCCCAAAAATAGCTAAACGCACATGAGGAAAATTCACTTTAGAAAGGTACATTTTTTACAAAAATACTTAAGAAATATATCAGCAGAAAGTCCTCTCTCTTGCTGGCAACTTTTGGAGGCCTTCCCGATGTCGAAACAAGGCCCGTGATGGCTCGCTGGAAATATTTAAATGTCCATTTTCTGAAAATTATTAGTTTTCTCCTAACAAATCACTAAAACTTAGTCAAAAGCTGACCTGTGTGTAAAAACCCAAAAAATAGACTTTGCTAATAAACAGGGTAGAGTGTGGAAAAAGTGAGTGTTTTTCGCCATTTTGGGGGAGAAAATCATCTTCAATTGATCTAAAAATTTCTGAGTAGATGCCCCTGAAATTATGGTATCCAATGATACCATTTTCATCCTTTTAGGATGTCCCAAACAGAAATGGCGATGCCCATGAATTTTAGCCAAAAACCCAAAAATGAAAAAAAACCAAAACTTGTGGAATTTCACCCAATTTTGGCGAGCATGACCCTCAAGGGTTTTCAGAAACATGCTGAGAAGCTGAGGCCAAAATTTGGAGCTTTGAGGTGTCTTTATTCATTTTTGGTGTCGGGCGCCTCTTTTGAGCTTCTTTGAGTTTTTCCTGTGTGGCCTTCAATTTCCGTCGGGCAAATTGATTAAGCTTCTTATAGTGCCCAGTCATCCTCCTTTGAAAGTCCAGATCTCTATTGGCCTTTTCCAAATTCCTCTCCAAGTGATCATTCACCCTCTCAAGCCATGCTTCTCGATTGTTCTCTACCTCTTGGGTGAACAAATTAGTGAGAGGAAAAGATTGGAGAAGGGCAGCTTCTTCCTCCTTTTGTTTCTCAAGGGCTCTTCTGAGTCCCATGGTCCTTGGCCTCTTTCTCCTTGGCTGATCCTCATCTTCGCTATCAATGAACTCGCCCATGAGTTCTTCCAACTTAACTTGCACCTTGGAGGCCTCTTTTTTATATTTGATGGCCCGCGTCTCATATATTGCCATGTGGACACTCATCTTTTTATTTTGTGTTTGCAAAAAGTGATTGAAGTTTCTAGACCTCTCTAGATCTGCTCTCAAAGAATCAATTTTTTTTTCTCTATTGATCAAGAGAGATTCTAGGATTTAGGCCTCATTTCCACTATCATCACTTTGGATTTGAATTATGTCAAAGTCCCTCTCCTTCTCATGGCTACTTTCTTCTTTCTCCTTTCCCTTGCTTTGGGTGGCCTTCTTGGTTTTCCTCCTCTTGGGTAATTTGACAATGGGTTGTTTGGGAAATTTCTTCTTGCTTCGGAGGGCCCTAGTGACATTTGGAGTTATATTTTGAGGCACCCTTTTCCTTGATGTCTGGGGCTTTGTCACTTTTGGAGAAGAAAGCATGGCCCCTTGCCTAGGAGAGGCAGCTAGCACATGCTCTATTTGTTCTTTGCCCTCGCTACTTCCCTCATTATCCTTGCCACTATTTTGAGTTTCTTCATGAATGTTTTGACTGTCATTGTGATGCATATCATCACTGTGTTTTTCTTTATGAGGTTGCCTTTCCTCACTGTGCTGCACCTCATCATGCTCCTCTTCCTCATCTTGCTGCCTTTCCTCACTGTGCTCTTTTTCACCTTGCTGCCCTTCTTCATCATGTTACTGTTGTTCATCATCATGTTGCTACTCATATTCATCATGTTGCTGCTCATCTTCATCATGCTCTTATTCCTCATCATGCTCTTCTTCTTGTTCAATCATGGTAAATTTGAGCTTCTTTGGAATGGGCTTACTTGAAGAAGGCGAAGGATGGTGAGTGGAAGGTGAAGGAGATGCATGGGATGAAGGAATAGTGGTGAAATATGGATGTGCAATGAAAGTTTCCCAAGAGATTCCCTTCTTCTTAAGTTGGTGAAGAATGACAACTTTGATGAGGGAATGATGGAAAAGGCAAGCTGACTGCTGAGAAGAAGGTCTTTTCTAAACAATGGAGACCATTTTTTCAATACTTCTATGGAGGAAGAAGGGGAGATTTAACAATTGCGCTCTTGTGAAATGCATGAGCAACCGGACATGGTAAGCATATACTCGGGAGAATATTCCATCACATGTGAAATATTTCATGATTATCTTCACGAGGGGAGCATAACTAGTCAATGGATATGAGAAAGGAAAGATGGATGAGCATGCATCTCTAGGCTTCGGTTTAGCCTCATGACTTGCTCTCTGACCTAAGTTAAGCCTACCCTCCATTCCTCGTTGCTTACGGATAAAAGCACAACATAAATAGTAATAAGAAGATAAGAAAGGTGAAAAGAATAAGTAGGTTTCAAAAAGGATTTGTATTTTTTTGAGTCTAGGTGGCTCTGTTTAAACCATTTCTCTTCGACATAATGGATTTTGGTGGTGTTGTGTAACCAGCTCCAAAAATAGAAGAAAAGAGATATCAACGCCTTAGAAATAAGCCACTTCGAGGGGGCAACCTCCAATACATTACATAAATGAAAAATTCTTGGATGATACAATTTACAAAACCTCCTTTCTTTATATAGGAGTCCATGTGGCCATAATGTAATCCTAGTGGGCCACAATGTAATCCTAGCCGACCTAACAATAATAATTTAAGGGCACAATAATAACAAAATGGGGGTTACAAGGGTACAATAATAACAATAAGGGGGTTACACTAACAACAATAAGGGACTATACTAGTAATATAGGGACCTAACATGCCCTTCTCCTTCAAAAAAGTGTTTTCCTCAACGCTTGAGTAGCTCTAGGTGCTTCTGTATAAAATTCTCATCCTCCCATGTAGAATCTTCAGTGGGTAAGTTCTTCCACTTGATGAGATACTTTGAAATTGATTGATTCCATAGCTATCGAGTTCTTGTTTCCATGACCTCTTCAGGTTCCAATATGATTTTTCCTTCCTCATCAAGTTCTGGCAATATTGTTTGAACTGGAAGATTTTCACCTATAACCTTCTTTAAGCATGAAACATGGAAAACTGGATGCACACGTGAAGAAGCAAGAAGCTCCAATTTGTATGCCATAGTACCAATCTTTTGCAACACCTTGTAAGGACCATAGTACTTTAGCGATAATTTATTATCCTTCTTAGCTTGCTTGAGGGACATTTGTTTGTATGGTTGTAGCCGTAAAAATACCCAATCTCCTACATCAAAACTTATCTCGCTGCGATGTTGATCTGCCTGTTGTTTCATTCGATTTTGTGCCAAATTCAGGTTATCCTTTAAGAGTTGGAGAACTTCTTGTTGATGCTCGATGTGATCTTCCACTACTTGAACCTTTGAATTTTCCCTCAAAGATGATGTGATGGATGGTGGATGATATCCATAAAGTGCCATAAATGGGGTCATTTTTGCTGCAGTATGGAAGGAAGTGTTATACCACCATTCAGTGAGAGGTAACCACTTGACCCATTGTGTTTGTTTATCAGATACAAAACAACGAAGATATCCTTCCAAACATTTATTTATTATCTCAGTTTGACCATCAGATTGAGGATGATAAGATGAGCTATGAGCTAATTGAGTACCCAAACAAGAAAATAACTCCTTCCAAAAATTTCCAGTAAAAATGGGATCTCTGTCGCTCACAATAACCCTTGGGCTTCCATGTAGCTTTTGAATTCTGTCCCTAAATGTAGTAGCAACTGTACTTGCTTTAAATGGATGAGATAATGCACAAAAGTGTGCATACTTGGTAATTCTATCAACTACAACCATGATGATACTCTTTCCTTCAAACTTAGGCAAACTTGTGATAAAATCCATTGAAATCGCCTCCCAACATTGACTTGGAATGGATAAAGGTTGTAGAAGTCCCGGGGTCTTAATTGTCTCAACTTTATTCTGCTGGTAAACCAAACATTCCGCCACAAAATTTTGAATATCAGATTTAAGGCCATCCCCAAAAAAATCTTTCTTTACCTTGCGGTAAGTTTTTAAAAATCCTGAGTGTCCTTCTAAAGGAGAAACGTGCAATTCCAGAAGAATATTTTGTTTTAGTTGGGAATTCTTACAAATATATAAGCGAGCTTTGTACCATAAGGAATCATTTTTCCAACTAAATGTATCAGATGTACTAGGATCTTGCTGCAACTTTTGAATGAGTGTCCATACATCTTTGTCCTTCTTCCATTACTCTCTTGCTTCGGTTATCCAATCTGGTTGGATAATATAAATGGCACAAAGCAATGCTTCCACCTCTTCATTCTTTCTTGAGAGTGCATCTGCAACAACATTAAGCTTTCCTTTTTGTAGATTATTTCAAAGTCATAACCCAACATCTTTGTGACCCATTTTTGCTGCTCTTCTGAAGATAGTCTTTGTTCCAAAAAGTGTTTAAGACTATCATGATCAGTTTTTACCTTGAAGTGTCTTCCCATTAGGTAAGTTCACCATTTCTTTAGTGCATGCAGTATTGTTAACATTTCCTTCTCATAAATAGGTTTTTGTAAATACTTTCCTTTGATTGGACGACTTTCAAAAGCAATGGGTCTTCCTTCCTGCATTAAAACTGCACCAATTCCATTTCCTGAGGCATCACATTCCACAATAAAGGTTTTTGTGAAGTCTGGCGTAGCTAAGACCGGTGCTAGGCGCATTGCCTCTTTAAGATGTTCAAAGGCCTTAGTTGCTTCAGGAGTCCATGAAAATGCATCTTTCTTCAATAATGTTGTTAGAGGTGTTGCTATTCTCACATAATTCTTAACAAACTTGCGATAATACCCTGTTAACCCGAGAAATCCTCGCAACTGCTTTATGGTTGTGGGGACTTTCCATTCCTTAATGGCTTTAATTTTGTTAGGGTCTACTTTAACACCCTCGTGAGATACGATATGACCCAGATATTCCACCTCTTGTACTCCAAAGAAACATTTGGATGTTTTTGCATATAATTGTTTCTCCTGCAATAGTTTGAGCACCCTGTCAACATGTTCAACATGATCCTTCAAGACCTGCTGTAGATTAGTATATCATCAAAAAATACTAGCACAAATTTTCTAAGGAAGGGTTTGAAAATGGAATTCATCAACCCTTGGAATGTAGAAGGTGCATTGGTAAGGCCAAAAGGCATGACCAAAAATTCATAATGACCCTCATGAGTTCGAAATGCTGTTTTTGGAATATCTTCAGTCTTCATTCTAATTTGATGATATCCTGAACGAAGATCCAACTTGGTAAAATAAATTGCTCCCTGTAATTCATCCAATAATTCATCAATCACAGGAATGGGAAATTTATCTTTAATGGTGAGCTTATTGAGCTCCCTATAATCCGGACACATTCGCCATGATCCATCCTTCTTATGTACCAATACTACATGAGCAGAGAAAGAACTTTGAATAGGTTGAATTATACCCGCCTCTAACATTTCTGCAATCATACATTCAATTTCGCTCTTTTTGATGTAAGGATATCTATAAGGCCTGATGTTTGGAGGAACACTTCCTGGAATCAAATTAATATCATGATCATGATCATGAATAGGTGGGAGTCCTTTGGGAGTTTCAAATACCTTGGAATGATTGTCCAAGACTTGTTGGAGATCTGCAGAAATAGATGATTTTGATGTTGGAACTTCTAGTGATCATAATTATGCAATGACGCCTCGTTGTTCTTTTTTTTAGAAGCTTTTTCATGACACAAAATTATCTTATTACTATGATACCCTTAATTCTTCTTTTAAACCAGAAAAATTTAAAATTCTTGAAATTAAAACTAATCCCCAAGATTGTATGTTTCTTAATCCTAGCACAACATCAACACCACCCATTGGAATGGAAAGCATAGGACTATTAAATACATATTCCCCCATGGTTAGATTTATATTATGGCACTTTCCAGAGAAATTTATAGTTCCTCCATTCAAACTGTCACTATTCTTCAATTGTTGGGTATGGGAAACGATTTAATTCCTTTCACTTCAATACCATATATTTGAATACAATTATGGATTATGGATAATCAACTTTCTTTTACCTTTTTCTTCTTGATATGTCCTTCTCATACTACTAGAGTGATGATTCTGGTGTAAAAATCTTAGTGGGTCATTTCTTCTCTTCTAAATTTAGTTCCTGGTGTATATCTTCTTCTTGTTCATTTTCTTCTTCCTCTTCACAATATATGTAAAACAATTTCTTCTCAGCACACTTATGACCCTTAGTGTATTTGCTATCACAGCTGTAGCAAAGCTCTTTTTCTCTTTTTTCTTCCAATTGTTGTGGTGTCAACCTTGTAGGTTGTGGAAATCTAGGCGTAGCAACACTTCCTTCTTTATAGAAGTGAGTGGTAGGCTTCCTTGTCGCCATAATTTTACATTCAATTTTTCTTGCCAACTTTGAATGCCTTCACCAATGAAGATCTGGTTCCAAAGCGCGAACTTCATGTTGGATGTTATCGCTAAAGTGCATGAAGACATCAATCATGTGTTCCTCTGGAATATCAATTACCCTTATATTCAATTTTTGGAAGTCCTCAATGTGCTCCACCACTAAACCCTTTTGTTTGAAATTTATCAATTGGCTAAAGAAGGTGTTGCTTTTTGTATCCTCATAATGTGCTATCATTTCATCAGTAAAAATTGATCAAGGGACAATTTTTTTACGAGAGCAAAGCCATTGATACCATACAAATGTATTTTATTCTAAATGTAAAGTTGCAATGCGTACCTTTTGTGTGTTTTGCATGTTATTGAGATCAAAATATTGCTCCATCTGTAGTATCCATGTAACGGGATCCTTGCCATCAAACTTCCTCATATCCATCTTTGGAATATGGTGGTTCTTCCATCCAACATTAGAGTTTATGAAATCATGATTAACATTTATTTTTTCATCTGTGAGGTTCTTCTACTATCTTTTCACCATTAGGAAACATTTCTTGTATCAAAAACTGTGCAACTGCCTTCTAGGACCGCTTTAGATCACTCTTCACGCTGTTTCCATATTTGTCTTTCTTATCATCTGTCTCTTAGCTTCATGCCATCATGTCTAGCTTGCATTTCTTCAATAATCCATCTTCACTTCCGCGCCTTTCTTCAAAACTTCCATTTCATTTTTTGTTGCTCTTTGCGAGAGTGAAATTTTTTGCACTTGCTCTTGTAATTTTGATAGATCATGTTGCAATTCTTCATCTTCATGAGTCATAGTAGAGCCTTCTGAAGGCTTAATGGGTGTTGAATTATTTTTAAGGGGCATATTTTAGAACCCAATGCTGATATATATTCTACAATATGCCCTTGGAATCAATTCAAATTGATTCTTCAAACAAGACTTATGCAATTCGGAAAAAAAAAAACACACCTTTTTCTTGTTTTGAGGAGCTCGATATTGAAATTGGATTATATATGTGATTTTGGCTCTTAAATATTTGAAATTCATCACTAAAGTATCCCTCTGAAGTCTCTTTTGAATGCCACACGTCTGACCTGATTTGGATTCTCCAAGACAAAGTTACGTCCAATCTCCCACAATGACCTAATTATGGACTAGTTCAGTAAAGCGAACTTGTACGACTTGCCACGTGTCACTGTTTCATCCTTCGCCTCTAAAATTGATAGCCAAGAAACTAAAGTCTGTGTACTTGTGACCACTTTTTATGGCACTCCAATCCAATGCTCAGAGAGATATTTATTGAACTTTTCCCACGATCACCTCTTTGTGATGAAATTCGGGAGCCTGAAAAAGCACTACCTTCCACAGATCATATCTCCAAACATATTGCAAACCAAGCTCTGAAATTTTTCTACGCATTTCCTTAGGATTTCAGCTTCGTACCCTAAATATTTCAGATTCTGAACCTTCGTAGAAAAAACATTATAGTGACAATGCCACGATGACCTGTTTAGGAGCCTGAACAAAGACCTAACTTCCACGTATCATATTCAAAAATATTATGAATCAAGCTCTGAAATTCTTAGAAAATATTCCTGGGATTTATTTCGCACCCCAATAATTTTATTTTTAAACCTCGTAGAAAATAAGCAGGCGAAAATTGTACAATGACCCGTCGAGCAAAATGGAAACCCTAGAATCCAAAGTTCTGATACCAAATGTTGTGTAAATCCTAAATTTCCAAAAATAGAAGAAAAGAGATATCAACGCCTTGTGTCAGCTTTCACTTTTGAGGGGTCAACTCAATACATTACATAAGTGAACAATTCTTGGATGATACAATTTACAAAACCTCCTTTCTATATATAGGAGTCCATGTGGCCATAATGTAATCCTAGTGGGCCACAATGTAATCCTAGCTGACCTAAAAATAATAATTTAAGGGCACAATAATAAAAAAATGGGGGTTAAAAGGGTACAATAATAAAAATAAGGGGGTTACACTAATAACAATAAGGGACTATCTTAGTAATATAGGGACCTAACAGGTGGCTTTGGAAATGGATCTAGGAGAGAACTTGAAATCCAAGCCTGCCAGCTGAAAATGTTTCCCTTGAAATCTCAAAGCACAAATATGTGTCAAGGGGAGATAGCTTTTCACCTCTTGCACCCTTTGACAAAACTCTAGAAATCCAACTTCATGAAAGTTGAACAGGACTGATGGATGAGCATTTACCTCCTCAGTTGAAATAGGTTCAAACCTCCTGTGAAGGCCACTTCTACTGTCTTGCTTGGGAGGCATTTTGTTTTGGATACTCTTTGCTGACTGACAACAAAAAACTGTCTCAAAAGGTATTTGAAATGGTTTCTCAAAAACACACCCTGTCCTCCTTATGAGTCACTGTTTTACCCTCTTTGATGCCAATCAACAAGTGCTTGTCAAATGAAAAGCAAAAAGTCAGTTTATCACTGTGCTTGGGCTAAGGTCTTGAAAAGATGTGTTTGTGGTCTCTTGGTGAAAAAATAACTCGTGTTTTGACAAAAACAAAAACACCTTTCTCCAAACAATATTATTTTGTTTATTCACTGCTCTTCACAAAGTAAACAAGATATCTTCAGCTGTTTTGAAAAACCTTTCAATCACAAGCTCTGTTTTTTGAACTATGGAGGCTGCACAGAGTTTGCTATTTCACCATATAGAGATGACACTTTAAAATGACAAATCCTTTACATTATGATCATTGTTTTCTCCTTTGAGTTTTAAACAAAGTCTGTTCTTTTTTTGACCCTGTTAGGACACTTTCCAGACAATTTGAGACCTTTGCTCAACACAGGAAGAAAAACACCCTTCTAGACTGATTTTGGGACCTTACACACAAGAAGGCCTTCTTTGGTTTTGACAAAAACTCTATCTTTTACCACTGTCTATCTCTGTGTTTTTTAAATGGTGAAGTGCTTTCAAAACCACTATTTCTCCTTAGGGAAAAACATAGCCTTAAGAGGGGTCTTAAGTCTATAATATATAAAAAAGATGCATTTTTATGGATTTTCAATGATTTTCAAAGGAGTTTGGGGGTTTCGATAAGGCTAAGAAAGGGTCTTAATCCTTATCAAAGAGGTTTTGATGAAGGGGGGAGGGGAGAAACATGAAAATGAGGGTTTTTCATGGGATATGAAGGGGTTAAAATGAGGTTAGTTTTGGAAGTGGAAGGAGGGGGAAAAATGGTGCTTGCAGCAGTATTCTTTCTTGGGAATCAACAGGATTTTCAGATGGTAAAGTGGGCACAGCAGTGAAGATTTGGACAGAGGCATGAGGCCTTCAAGAGTCTTCAAGAGCCAACACGTTTTAGCAATAAAATTTGTTCCTTGAAGGCTCCAAATATTTTTAGCCACCTTTTTCTATAACAATTTTATAGGTGGCTAACACACTCACCACCCGAGACTGACCCGATTTCACGACGCTCTTTTTAGTGAACGTGCCACTCACCCAAAAGCCCTCAAAAATGCCTTTGGAGCTGCTCAAACAATCAACCAAGGCCCTTAGGCTTTTCTTCGAGGTATTCTCCATTAACTCATGGTAAAATTCGAATTTTGAAGAGGTGTTTTGCTATGTTTTTCCCTAAGGAGAAATAGTGGTTTTGAAAGCACTTCACCATTTAAAAAACACAGAGATAGACAGTGGTAAAAGATAGAGTTTTTGTCAAAACCAAAGAAGGCCTTCTTGTGTGTAAAGGTCCCAAAATCAGTCTAGAAGGGTGTTTTTCTTCCTGTGTTGAGCAGAGGTCTCAAATTGTCTGGAAAGTGTCCTAACAGGGTCAAAACAAGAACAGACTTTGTTTAAAACTCAAAGGAGAAAACAATGATCATAATGTAAAGGCTTTGTCATTTTAAAGTGTCATCTCTATATGGTGAAATAGAAAACTCTGTTCAGCCTCCATAGTTCAAAAAAAAGAGCTTGTGATTGAAAGGTTTTTCAAAACAGCTGAAGATATCTTGTTTGACTTTTCGCTTCCGCTCCCGACCGTCGATCTCTGCGCAATCGACGGCCCCGATTTGATTTTTTCCCCCATTTCCTTTTGAATCATTATGATCAATCTCGACCGTTGGATGATGCCATATAATGACCATGCTCTCCCCATGTGCCTTCTGAAGCAGTTAACCTATACATGTAGGATTTTCAAATCTTTTTCGTATTTTGCAGGGTTCAAATGATTTTTTCTGCTATGACTAAAGAAAATTCAAAGGCAGAGGGTGACGATCCTCCCCCCTTCAATTCACCAGAGGAAACCATTTGCAGGAAGAAGCTCCATGTTTCATCAATGATTCATGAGGAATTGATGCCATATCACCCCCGTGCAGCCCTGTACACCAGCAAAACACAGCAAACTAGGAACAAATCAAAGAGTATCAGTGTCGAAGGCAAAAATATACCGGAACATAAGATTGAAGATAGATTTTGTGGGTATTACGTCTAAGATGGTTTATCAAAAGCCTAATCTCCAATTAAAACACAGTTTGAAGAAAATCTTAAGTGTTTTATCAACAGGAAAGCCTCCATCGCCACATTTGAGGCAAATTAATTCCTCCCAGCTACCACAAAGCCACCTGTGCCTCAAAAGCATTCATATCAGAGGTCGAAGTTATTGATCAAGACCAGATATCTACCTCACAACGCAGCCAAAAAGTAAGTTCTGCAAAAAAACTTAATGACAAAATATCAGCAGAGTTACTTTGACATCACACAGAGCCTCAAAGGTCAAGAAAATCTACCACCGAGCTTAAATATTTATGTAAATCATTTAATACAAAGGACACCTATGTAATTTCCTTCATCGAGTCCCTCCAAAGGCCGAGGAACCATTAAGTTTGTATTAATTATATTTAGAGATATTTTATCAGATCTCACCTCCTCATTCTTCTATATATACTACTGCAGAAGATGAGTGAGGGGTTGGTTGTAGAACTTTGAAATATACGTGAGTTGAAACTTCTGAGTGTAAATAGTGTTCACTGGCCCTTGGAACTCTATTTGCGTTAGATTAGTTAGGCTGGATAGTGAAGATGATTGCTGAACTGAAACATTGGACCTGAGTACTGTAACTAGTTTGACATCAATAACAAGCTATTTCTTGGGATCCTGGTCTATATCATTGGTGAAGTGCCCCTTTCTTTGTTATTGTTTCCTTATATGTATGTCATATTTTTCACTATTATTATGATAAAGAACAACATTTATGGAGTTAGGATTTACTGTTTACTGGTACCCTTCTCTTACTGATAAGCTTTATCTCAATGTTTTCCTCCAATTTATTTATTTAAGAATGATTCAATACAGTTTAAGCAGTTAGGAATGTTGGCGTTCCCTCGTCCTACGGTTTGCTTTAAACATTATTCTTGAAAGTTATTTTCATCATTTTCTTATTAAAGTTAGACTAGAGAAGTGATGGTTTGCCCTGTTTCTAGTTTCTATTCTCCAAAGGTAGATTCTGAAGGTTTCCCTCAGTGTTGACTGAAAGCAGACTAGGTTTGAAAGTACCTTATCTGATATTAAGTTACACTTTGTCTCCTCTTATATGTTTTCATACTTTCTGAAGGTAATTATGCGGATTACTGTATTGTTTTTCAATTAAGCTGCTTTAATACAAACTTTCCCAAGAAGTCTATGGTTAGCCCTGTCCTTGGTTGGTTTTAAATAGTTACTTAAGAGGATTTTCTTGTTTGGACTGACTATAAATCCCTTTTGAAATTATTATTAGTTTCCACCCCTCCAACACTTTATTGTTTCCATTCCATTACTCTAATATCAATAATCTTGTGATATAGATGACTTGCCCCTTGGATCACTCTTGATGTTGTTGCTAAATTATAGCCATGTTATGACTCCATAGCCAAATGGACTAAAAACCAGCGTTATATCTATCTTTTTAGCCAAATTGGTTCTATTCACTTGCAATTTCTCACCTTTGAAACTATTTTGCACCTAAAACTTTCCCCTCAAGTAATATTCATGCTCAACCATCCAAAAACAAGCAAAACCCTCGGCCTTCATAACTATCCTAATATAATTACCCCAAACTTCAAAGAAAAATCCATCTTTGCACTTATTGGAGAGAACCCTCTCTGGATTCAGGAGGGCTAGATCCTAGAATCCCAAAGTGGTTGAAACAATGTTTCTCCCTGCGATTGGAATTTTTCAAATCTTGATAATTACAGGGAGCTAACATTTCTGGCGACTCCGCAGGGGACAAAACCTAGAATCATTTTCATTTGAAGGTAACCATAGGATATCAGAGATTTATTTCAAAGAAAAGTTTCTATATCAACCAGCTAAGCCACTAGGAACTAACATTTCTGGCGACTCCGCTGGGGAAACTTCCCTTAAAAAGCTTCATAAACATTGTGAGTAAAAAGCAGCCTTTTCAAGCACTACCAAGAAATGGTGATCATGATAAAACTTGTTTGAATCAGTGACAAACTAGGCAAACCCTAGGATTCTCATAAGACTTTATCTAACCTTGAAAAATCAGCTGGCTTAGCCATAAGAGTAGACTTTATTTGTCTCATAACCGTAGCTAAGTTTTGAACAGAGTTAGTACATTCTTAGAAACCAAACAACTGAAAAATAACTCAGAAAACACAAAAATATTTCAAATTGGTATCCAATAAACATGGTGGTGAACCATAAAACCTTTTACCTCCTTACGAGCTAAAAACTCCCACTTGGCGACTCCACAATCCTGAACAGACCTTAAGACTCCACTGGGAAGAACCCTTATCATTGTAATATTAATCAAACTTAGTTAGATGACTATAGGATTAAAGGTTGTAAAATAGATTAGTTGACCTTTAAAGATTGTCATACATGGTTAAAATTTTCCTATTTATTTGGGTCTGAATAACACAGCATAGTGGCTCCTAGAAAGATTCATACTAGATCTTATCCCGACCTTGATCCTCCTGAAATAGTTGATAACCTAGAAAGTATTCTTAGGAAGTCTCCTAAGGTTAAATTATCAATTGTTTTTAGATTACCCTTGAGAGCTAGTTCAGTTCCCGAAAACCTTGCAGCTCTACGACAATCACAAGTTGACTTAGTAAATCCCTTTAAAACTAGGTCTCTTGGTGATTTCGATCAGTTAGATTTTGAGTCTTCACTTTCATCTCTTGAAACAAGTGAATATCTTGGTAGCAGAGAAACAACACCTCTTGATTTACATTTCCTTCACAACCTAAGTGTCTCTCATCCAAGATCAGCTCAGCAATCTACTCCTGGTCCATCCACTTCTGCTCACCCTACATCCACTGTTCAAACCACTCCATTCCAGCCCACCTTCCCTCTAGTTAATCCACCTCTTGTAAATCCACCCCCACCACATATCATGGCAGCATGGTATGCTCCCTTAGTCCTTCCTGTACCATTAGTCAATCTTCCACAGGACTATCAGTCCAAAATTCCATTATATGATGCTAGCAATGCTACAACTGCATCACAACATGTGGATAAGATGAATGACTACTTCGACAGAAATGAAATTGATGACGATTCTGTCAAGATTAGATTGTTTGCTCAAAGTCTGGGGGGAGAAGTAAGAAAGTGGTTTAAGGGCTTAACCCCCCATAGTATCAATGATCTCCAAAGCTTTCATCATACATTCTTAAAAAAATGGGAAGTAAAGAATAATCCTCTCCAAGTCCTCTCTGATTACAAGAACCTCCATAGAAACACAGGGGAAAGTGTACAAGCTTACTGCACTAGATTTAATAGTGTATATAATGCACTTTCCCCAGATCTGAAACCTCCACAAGGCTCAGATTTAAACAAGATTCCTGAAGGGTTTTACCCTGAGATGGCCTATCAGCTGAGGGAAAGAAATCCTGCAACTCTTGAAGAGATGAAAAAAGGTGCTCTCTCTATGGAAGTTAATTTGAGGGAGAAGAGAGAAAGAATGAAAAATGAAAAGAGAGTATCTTTTAGAGAGGAGTCCATACCCTCTACTTCCAACTCAAATATGGAAAGAATGATGGAGGATATGGTGAAGAAAATGAGCATTCTTCAGAGAGTACAAGAAAGTCAAAACCAAACTGCTCCTCAAAATAGAAACCAGAACCAAAATCAGAATTTTAGAAGGAACCAACCTCCAAACAGACCTAGGGAAGATGATCAACAGATCACTCCTCCCTTTCATCAAAACTATATAAGTGAGGTCGAGGAAATAGATGAGATAACAGAGGAAGATGATATCAACATGTTAGGGGTAGATGATTATGAATTTGAAGTCCATTATGATAGAAAACAAGGTCTTTATACACCTTATGATGACAAACGAGATGATGATGAAATTTATTATCAAGACATGGAAAATGTCATCATAGAATCTCAAAGAGAATATGACCTTAGAAGCAAAACTAGTCAACAAGCCCCCAACAACAAAACCTCTAACAAATCTTCACAAAACAGCACTGCAATCAATCCTAAAATGATTAAACAAAAGAAAAAAACAGTGGCTGTAAATTTTGACAATGGTAAAGGGAAAGGCACTCAAAACAATGAAAAACAGAGTGCAGACATTAGTAGTACTAACACCTCAGCTATTACTCTTGTTAAAATATTTTCCTCAAATGTAAATAGAACAAATCAGCAAGTTGATGTTGCTGATAGAGTGGAAGCTAATAAGGCTGAAATACGTACTTCAAAGAAGCATACTCCTTTCAGCTTGGAGCAGGAAATTTCCAAAATCAAAATCTCGGTGCCCTTGACTGAGTTAGCTACCCAGCATAAATATATGATCCAAATTTTGAAGGCTTTAAGAATAGAAGAAAATGAGGACACTGTTAATCTTAACGATGACCAACCATAGCTGATTTTTGGTCCTAAGATTGAAGGTAAATATCAAGAAGGACCCGTTCCTCCTTTTTATGTAAGTTTAAACGTTCATGACAAAATTTTGCACAACGCTATGCATGATTCTGGGGCTTCTCATAATTTAATGCCCAAAGCTGTAATGGAGAGCCTGGGTCTAGAAATCACCAGACCTTATAAAGACCTTTACTCCTTTGACTCCAGCAGGGTGAAATGTTTAGGATTAATCTAAGACCTTTGTGTTAACTTGGCCCAAATTCCAGCCAAGTGTTTAGTCATGGATATTGTTGTAGCTGATGTGCCCCCAAAGTATGGAATGCTATTATCAAGATATTGGGGGGATAAGTTACAAGGGACTATGAAAATGGACATGAAATATGTGACTATCCCTGTTTTCAATCAAACTAGAAGACTTTACAGGGAGTCCCATATGAAATACATAGTTACAAGTCAAGACCGACCACAAAAATCTCCTATGTATTCTGTAAATATAGGCCTTGATTCTTTCATTATGTTTAATGATGAAACACTTAGTGAACAAGTCACTTTAACAGGATTAATGGCTAATAGGGAGGAAGAGGAACACAACGCAGAAGTGTCAAAATAGTTTGATGCATTTGAAGACATTAGCAAACTAAACAAAGGTCTTGAGCTACAAGTCATGTGTCCATTGCTTTTAAACATTCACAATCAAGAAAAAAACCCTCAAATAAATGAAAATATTTGGGAATCAAAACAAATACAACTAGGTGCTGAGATTCCACAACAACCCTTGAGCACGTTAGTTAAATAAGACAGTAACCAAGATGAAACCGAAAATAGTCCTCTATGGAGTATGTATTTTGATGGGTCATGCACTAAGAACAACGCTGGTGCAGGAGTCTGGATCTCTAACACTGAAAACAACCATACAAAAAGCATTTCCTACAAATTGAACTTTCAGTGTTCCAATAACATAGCGGAATATGAATCCATTCTCTTAGGCCTACGTTTGTTGAAAAATTTAGGAGCCAGAAGGATCAATGTGTATGGGGATTCAGATTTAGTCATTAGGCAAGTCAATGGGGAGTATAACGCAAATCATCCCAGACTTAGAGCCTACCGAAACGATGTCATGGACCTTTTGAAAACATTCGAGGAGTCCAAACTGTTTTTTGTCCCAAGAAAAAGAAATATTGCGGCCCATAATTTAACCTTTGCAGCTAGAACATGCTTAACGCCATATGAAACCAAAGACTACACAACTCAGATAAAATTCAGACCAGCCGTGCCCAATAACGAAAAGTATTGGCAGGTGTTTGATGGATACAAAAAAATAGAAGACTTCTGTTGGGGCCCTTGTTTTTGTTTAAGTTTTGAATTTTGAACTTGGACTCTTTTTGAGTTGCGGAGGGAATACACATAGCTAACGCGACCGCACCGCGCGACCAGGAGTTGCGGAGCTAACAAGGCGGTGCGGAAGCACTTGATAACTGGAGGTAGAACAACGATAAGTACAGATGAAAGAGATACAGCAGAGAACAGGAAGTAGAACATGCAGATATCAGAAGAGAAGTCGGGAAAAGCCAGAGCAAAGACGCAGAGAAGCCGCCAGTCGCGGCGAGCGGGTGAATAAAAGGCAATCACCCGGCTGCAGAAGAGGATGGTTGGTTGATTGGTTGATCGGTTGCTGTTGCGGGATGATTGAATGCGGAAGAAGCCGCGGAGAAATCAGACTTGTTCTCTCCATTGGTTTCTACTCTCTATGTTTTGTATTCTCTGTTCTTAGATTCATCTGTATCTGATATATGGGTTGTCAGAGAAGGAAGCTGTGTAATCTTGTATTTGGCTGAAGACTAATGAAAAGAAGGATTGCTGTCTTTATGTTTATGTGTTATGATGTGTTTACCATGCTTTAAAATTTTTAAGTTGCGACTGTCAATATACTTGATTGGTGATCTTGCATGAATATTCTGGTATATGTAACGGATTCTCTTTCTTTCTGTGGTTGCGGGTTTATTCCTCGTCTGTGATTTCTTCCCCTTTCCCATGTGGTCGCGGCACGCCTCGGGTGAGACGCTATGTTCTTCCCGAACAGGGTGAAAATGCCGGCGTGTTACTAGACTACACCGGACCCTTGTTGGCCACAACCCTGTGAACCTGGGTCTTGCCCGCGAGACCTTATTTTTCGCCAACAAATGGTTCCGTTGCCGGGACCCGCATGTTCTGAGGGGATCTAGATCATGGTCTCGAGGATCTTTGAAGGAGAAATACGGCGATGGTGGGATGATCATCTTGACCATTTTATTACTCAGCAGGCGGAGCTGATTAAGAAAAAGGAGGCGGTGGTCAGGGAGCTTGTTCTTTTCTCTGACTCAGCTAGCGATACGTACGAAATTTTCTGGGGAAGATTTCCCACAGATCTTTACAACTGGTTGCGGAGGTTACGAACGAAGGCGGCCCAAGAAGGCTTGCGGGAGATAAACCGCAGGTGGGCGCACGAAGACTTGGTAGCGCTACACCGGGTAGATACTGAACTAACCCGCGCAGTGGAGTTTTGGGTCAAGACCACGTTGGAAGGATACGTTGTGGAGTTTTCCGCTGAGTGTTACCAATCTTTCTCAAAGGCTGAGGCTGTGTTTCACTCAGGGCTGAGGGGAAAACTGCTGAAGGAAATTCCGCTGTGGATCAAAGCCCTAATGGTGGACGAAGGGTTGATTGAATTCCACAAAACGAGTATGGAAGTGTAAACCACCCGTGCTGGGGGAAGGATTGAGGGGACCGATGCTGTGTAGACTGTAGGAGTAGGGAACGGGGGATGGACGTTGAGGCCACATGCAAGTTGCGGGAGTTACGTGCACATCGGCGGGCACAGATCGCCGATAGGTGGCGAAGAAGGGTAATGAGAGATTTGAAGAGAAGGGAGATTGAGAAGAAGAACCAGAAGGAGGCGCCTCAGAGGACAGGAACCATGGGATTGGATACCCGAACAGGAGACGGGACAGCAGCAGACGTACAGCGGGTGCATGGGAGCCCGAGGATGCGAGAAAGAGCAGTAACGATTAACACGGATAAGGAAAAGATGCAGCCTGAAGAAAGTTTTGATGATGAATGGTACGACGCGATGCAGCAGATGTTTCAGGATCAGACGGCACCCACCCCTCCAGGCAGCCCTACGTCCCACCTTCTGCATGGCCAAGATCCTGACCTTCCCCTGGTACTTTATCAACCTTTAAGAAATATTTTTGTTCAGTTACAAGCTTTAAGTTAGTTATCTAGAAGTTCAGCGGCGCCGGTAACGCCCAGTAGCAGCAGCGTTACGAGTAGTAATTTTTTCCCTAGTGGGACCGTTACGCAACCAGGACCTGGAGGTTTTATCTTGGTTAATTCACCGCCAGTATACATGGCTGGATCTTTCACCCGGTACCCAGAGTTCTCTGGCCGGGGAAACGACGATGTAGAACAACACTGGTATCTGTGCGAAGCCATCTGAAGGGCTCGACAGACACCAGATGCAGGGAAGTTGATAGAGTTTCAAACCACGCTCAGAGAGAGAGCTCTGCGGTGGTTCATCAAGTGGTCTGAAGCGCACCCTAATCCGGTAATTGCGGACGTAAAGCAGGATTTTGTCCGTGAATTCAAGCTTCCCCAGACGGACCAGCAGGGTCTGTCCGAGCTATGGGAAATTAAGCAGAAGGAAGGCGAGACCGCATGGGAGTTGATGCGGCGAGTCAAGGACGCGATCGGGAAACTGAGCTACCCGATCGATCCAAACCACCAGAGGGACTGGTTCATCAAGGCTCTACTTCCCTTGACGCGAACCCCTCTCACTCAGCAGAAGATTGATAATCTGCAGGATGCTCTGGAGCAGGCCATGAAGATTGAAGCCATGGCGGGATACCCCCAGGAATACGGGGGGGGCTGGCTCCGCAAGACCCTTCGCTGATAGGGTTGCAACATCAGATCGCTAGTTTAACTGAAAAGCTCAAAGAAATTCAGCCAGCAAGACCAGCGCGACCGAATGTTTGGTGTACTCATTGCCTGGTCGAGGGGCATGTCGCAACCGAATGTCCTCGGTTGCGCGGCGCGGGAGTTGGACCCTCAGTTGCGGCTATCCAGGGGGGGCCACCACCAGGGGGCGGCACGGCAATGAATCCGCAGGGGGTATACCAGACGCAACAGGCCTTTGCGGGGTTTTCACCGCAACCGGGGTCCTCCAACCCAGAGTACTGTGAAATCTGCCGAACGATCGGACATCCTCCTCGGATGTGCCCGATATTACAAAAGTACTCCACGGTGCCGAATAATGTATATTGCGAATTTTGTGTGTCCACAACGCACAACACAGAGCAGTGCAGGGCGTTAGACGCACTTGCGGATCGACTGGATCGGCCCTCGTACCGGGTCAACGAGGCCGCGAGGGGCAGAGGTGGCGGCATGCGGGGAGGCCGAACAGGAGGACGCGGGCCGGTAAAATGCTACAACTGTGACCAGGAGGGCCATGTGGCTCGAGAATGTCCCCTTCCGCGACGACCCTGGTGCTCCCAGTGCCGGGTCAACGCCCACGCCACTGAAGATTGCCCAGAACTCATTAAAAAGTGGGAAGAGCGGGCGCGGCAGAGGGCCACGAATCTGATAGGCTCAGAACCGCGAGGGGTCGCAACCCCTGACATGCAAAATGTTGCGATAATAACGAGAGGCGGAAAGAAGACTGGTGAGGATGCCCACGAGAAGGAGCCGGTACGAGTGGTGCGGCCGGCATCCCCAAAGAAGTTGATTCGGCCAGAGGTGCAGAAGAAGTACTTTCAGGAGGCGGTTGAGGCATTCGCCCAGCTGCGAAAAGACGGAGGGCTGGAGGAGTCCCAGCTGCCGGAAACCAGGGATCAAAACGCCGCAGATGCTGTAGTTGCGGACTGGCTCCGGCTGTTTCTCAGGATTGTTGATGACACCGGACTACGGCAGCAGCTCAGACAGGTGTTGGACGGAGCACTGCAGGGGCGCGCAGAACCCAGAGACTTGGTAGACACTACGCCTCAATACGTGCAGCGTGTCAAGCGAAACAAGCAGCGAACGGGCAAAGAATTTCGACTTAACACACAGATCGCAGGATTCCAAATCAGCGATACAATGTTGGACCTGGGGTCCGACGTCAACATATTGCCGCAAAAGACATGGGAGGCTCTGGGAAAGCCCCGGCTCGCCTATTCCCCGATCCAACTCAGAATGGCGAACCAGTACTGTATTTTGCCAATCGGCCGACTCGAGGGTGTCGAGGTTGATGTTGCGGGGGTAAAGACCTATGCCGACTTCGAAGTTATTGATATCATGGGCGATAAGGACCCCTATCCTGCTTTACTTGGCATTGATTGGGCTTTTGAGAATTATGCGATCATTGATCTCAAGAAGGAGCTGATGATTTTCGAGGATGGGGAGGTACGGGTGACTCAGCCTCTCGACCCGTATCAGGGACCGCAATACACAGAACCGGTGGATAGTCGGGAGAACGCTCAGATGATGGACCACCTCTATCAAATGACCGCCGGAAGGCGGGAAGATTATATCAACCCGACCGCAACAGGATCTATCAGTTGGCGGAGTGTGCAGAGCTCGGAACTCGGATCCGAGCTTGCGTGGGAAGATTGGCAGCAAGGGGGATACGAGACCACCACGCGGCGATGTGCCGCCATCGCGCAGGTCCGGGGGGTGGGGACCGAGATCCGCGGGTACCCCACTTTGTCAAACATGCAAGCAGTGAATACTTTTATCCTCAAGGTGGAGGACCGGGTCCCAGAAGAATGCCGGAGACCCCTGATGAATGTGGCTCTGAAGTCAACGTCAGGACGATGGTGGAACAATCACCGCAACACTCTGTTGCGATGGGAGCTGGTGGCGGATGCCTTGCGGGCACGATTCAAAGAGGATGAAGGGCCCTGTATTACACTTAAGCACCATGGCGACTCAGACCCACGACAGCACTTGCGGGCGTGCGAGGAACAGTGGCGCAACGCCAGGTACCCCGAGGAGTTATGGGTCCACAGATTTATACACTCCCTGGGTACAATCCCCCAGGCCTGGTACCTAGCAGAAGAGCGGAGACGGGGAACCCGCTCTTGGCAAGCAGTTGCGGAGAAGTTCGTCCAGAGTTTCTCATTCGAAGGGGAGACGGCACAGGAATCTCAGGCCCTACAAGCCGTTAAGGAGGTTCTGTTTTTCCGCCAGCCCGAGCCCAATGAGGGACCGGTGGCGTCACGCTCAGGGGTGAAGAGCGAGTTGGTTTGCCAACGGGTTGACGGCGAACCAGGGGACGACAGTTTGGAGGACCTGAGGCATCTCCATTTTGACGAGAAGGAGGGCGAGCGGAGTGTCCGCGACGAGCCAACGACAGAAGAAGTCCATTTGCAGCCCCTAAAGACAAAGAAGCTGAACATAGGAATGGAGGAGAAACCGAAACTGGCAACAGTGGGAGATTACTGGGACGCGGAGACGACCAGGGAAATTTTCAGCCTCCTTCGGGAGTATGAAGACCTATTCCCATCTTCAGTTGCGGACCTGAAGGGGATCAAAGGGGATTTGGGTGAGATGCGCATCACCCTGAAACCAGGAGCGAGGCCGGTCAAGCACCGACCCTACCGATTAAATCCACGCATCAAAGAGAAAGTAAAGATGGAGATCGATAAAATGCTGGCTGCAGGTCTCATCTTTCCGGTAGAGGAAGCAGAGTGGGTAAGTCCCATTGTCATCCAGAACAAGAAGGATAAAGCAGAGATTCGGGTCTGCGTAGATTATCGGAGTTTGAACAATGCTTGTATTCACGATCCGTTTCCCACTCCCTTCAGCGACGAAGTACTAGATCATGTCGCGGGAAACGAAGCTTACTCTTTCACAGATGGGTTTTCGGGCTACCATCAGGTGCGCATCGCTGAAGAGGACAAGGCAAAGACAACATTCACAACCGAGTGGGGATCATTCGCATACCATGTCATGCCGTTTGGACTGAAGAACGCACCAGCCGTGTTTTCCCGGATTGTTATTGCTGCTTTCCGGGAGTATATTCACAAATTCCTGGAAGTCTATATGGATGATTGGACCGTTTACAGCCTGCTGAAGAAACACGCCTCCCTGTTGCGTGTTATGTTCGACCGATGTCGCCAGTTGCAGATTTCCTTGAATTTGAAGAAATGTATTTTTGCAGTACCATTCGGCACACTCTTGGGTCACGTGGTGTGTAAGCAAGGGGTCTGTGTTGATCCCGCCAAGGTCGCAGTTATTGTCCACATGGAGGCCCCCGAGCACGTGAAGCAGTTGCGGGCATTACTCGGGCACACTGGATACTACAGGCGTTTTATCCGCAACTACGCCAAAATCACTGCCCCTCTGGAGAAACTGTTGCGGAAGTCAGAATCTTTTGAATGGACAGCAGAGTGCAGGAAGGCACTGGACACATTGAAAGAGAAATTGGCGACGGCACCCATTCTCGTTCATCCAAATTGGGATAAGCAGTTCCATGTGCACATTGATGCGTCCGGGATTGCACTTGGCGCCGTATTAGCGCAACCCGGGGAAACCACAGTTGACCACCCGGTATACTTCGCCAGCCGACGCCTATCTAATGCGGAGAAGAATTATACCACGACCGAGCGGGAGGCGCTGGCAATGGTGTACTCTCTCCAGAAGTTCCGTCACTACCTCCTGGGCGGGAATTTTACATTTTTTACGGACCATTCGGCCTTAAAATATCTGGTCAATAAACCTGTGTTGGAAGGAAGGATTTGCCGGTGGCTTCTCCTTTTTCAGGAGTTTACGTTCGATGTAATTGTCAAACCGGGCCGGCTAAATGTCGGGCCTGATCATTTATCCAGACTAGAGTCGGGGGAAAATGATGGTCCGTTGGATGATCAGCTTCCGGATGCTGATCTGTTTCGCGTTGAAGCGATTCCAGACTACCTGGCTGACATTGCCACATATCTGACCACAGGACAGTGCCCCGAGGATTACACGCCGCTTCAGAAATGCCACTTGGTTGTCCGGGCGGCCGATTATCAATTGATCGCAGGGCAGCTGTACAAGCTGGGCCTGGATGAGGTGTTGCGCAGGTGTGTTCTTGACCATGAACGGGAAGCGGTGATGTGGGAATGTCACAGCAGAGTTGCGGGAGGACACATGGGGGCTAAACCCACCGCAAGGAAGGTAATTCAAGCTGGTCTATGGTGGCCGACGGTGCATGCAGATTGTAAGGCCTACGTGAAACGTTGCGATATTTGTCAGAGGACGGGACGGCCTTCGCACAGAGATGAGCTTCCGCTACACCCCGTGCATGTGTTGCGGCCATTTGAGAAGTGGGTTGTCGACTTTGTAGGGCCCATTGCACCAGTTGCTCGCCATTCCAAAGCTCGGTACATCATTACGGCGACTGATTATCTCACGCGATGGGCGGAAGCAGCAGCGGTACGCGACTGCTCCGCTGAGACCGCTGCTCGGTTCATCTTTGAAAACATCATCAGCCGCTTTGGCTGCCCACGCAGCCTGACCAGGGATCAAGGCACGCACTTCATTAATGCCACGGTCAAATCGCTCCTGGAGACATTTATGATACAGCATCATAAGAGCAGTCCATACCACCCGCAGGCTAATGGCACGGTGGAAGCCTTCAACAAGATTCTGGAGAAGGGTTTGACGAAAATCTGCAACGCTCGGCGGGACGATTGGGATGAGCGGATACCAGCGACATTATGGGCTTATCGGACCACGGTAAAACGTTTGACAAACCAGACGCCGTTCCAGCTGGTGTACGGCCGGGAAGCTGTGATTCCCGCCGAGTTCACAGTCCCCAGCCTTCTGATCGCAACGTCCCTTCACTTCTCAGAGGATGAGTCGCTGCAGAAACGACTCCACGAGCTGCAGGAGCTAGACGAAGCTCGGTTTCTTGCGGAATTCCATCAGAAGGTTCAGAAGGCCAGACAGAAAGCATGGCATGACCGCCACATCAAGACTAAAACTTTCCAAGTTGGCGGCAAGGTTCTTTTGTACGACAGCCGGTTCCAGAAGTTTCCAGGCAAGCTCCAGACGCATTGGCTGGGACCGTACTTTGTTATCGAGATCCGCGACTCAGGAGCCGTTCGATTGGCACAATTGGACGGTTCAGTTCTTCCCGGATGGGTGAATGGCGCACGCCTGAAGCCCTACCAGGAGTAGGTACCTTCTCTCTTTCCATCAATAACTCTCGCAACCGAGAGCACCCGTAGCGTAGCGTAGTTGAATAACTCTCCCGCAACCGGGATGAGCATAGTTAGTCATTTCCATTTCTTTACAGTCAGTCAAATAAACCGTCATTTGCGGCATCCATACCGCAACAGACCATGGTCGGAGCGGGCCAGTCTAGCGTGTCGCAACGCCAGTCCAGCGTGGCGGGGCGCCATCCCAGTAGGACGCCGCTCCCAGTCCAGCGTGTCCTGCACGAAGGATCTGTCCTCGTGCCAGCGTCAGTCCAGGTCATAACCGTCAGTCCTTTTTTCAGTCCGTAGGATAGCTCAGATTTTGGTCATAAATTCCCTTAATGGACAGTAATCATACCGTAATCATTCCCCATCAGCCGCAGTTCTCTCCGCCGTCGGGTACGCCCATCGTCCAAAGCCGCCGTCAGCAACTGACAGTTTACACACAGGCCTGCGATTGATCGCACGATTATCGCAGGCAAGCATAATAGCAAGAATTAAATGCCGTTATGGAGTCTCATCAACCCCGCGCGTGCCAGCGGATGGCCCAATTTGCATGAAGGCTATCGGCGCCGGGATGACAGACCAATTCAATTTAGAAACTTCAGCGACTCCCGAGCACTTGCAGCTTCAGAGAACTCCGAACTTAGCAGGGAACTCCAGACGAATCGTCCAGGTCTATCGGAGACGCGCCAAGATGCCGAGAGCTGTTCTCTCTGTCCCGGAACCGGTGCTGGATCACAGAATTCACAGGCTCGAACTATCACTGGTCGGCAAGTACGACAATGCGCCCTGCATGGACGCTAACCTGTCCGACCCGGCTGAGTTTCCCCATCTGCATTGGCAAACGTTCATGGAACACCGCTACACACCGGGGAGCAGCTCTAACAATCGGATGAAGGACGAATTCCGGGGTCTTCAACAGTCGACGTTGATGAATTTACGCAGTCTCCCTGTCTTCGGCACTACTGGTCCAGTTCTGCAATGCACCCGGTTTCTCCTCAGTCGGGTGCAGAACGGGTCTCTATGGTTGAACGAGGAGATTCCAATCCATGCAGCAGATATTAGTCGACTTACGGGGCTGTGTCAATTTGGGGCAGATGTTTCCTCTGCAGGGCAGACGGCCTCCAAGCGCGCTCGGAAATCAGCCGAGGCGGACCTATACACCAAATATGGTACTCGCCGAGGTGGCAAGGGTGCCAAGATCGATTTGATCAATGTACCAGAAATCCGGTTTGCTTGCTATCTGATAGCGAGCAAGACCATGCGCCATTACACCAAGGGCGAGTGCACATTGGACACCATTTCTATTGCGGACCACTGCGTCAAGGGGGCCCGATTGAATTGGAGCGCGTTCGTGCTGAAGGAACTCTTCGCGGCCTGCGAAGACAATTACAGACGGACCACCAGTTTTATCTACGGCTACTTGCTCCTAGCCTTCGCCATGTGGAAATGGCATGTTCCTCCGATACGGACACCAGCGGAACTCAACGGGGGCCAACCGTTCGCGATGCGATACCCCCCCTGGCAGGTGTCCACGGCCCCCAGCAGCAAGCAGGTGAACGCGGAGGCGTTCCGCGAATGGTACGGGATGATGGTCGCTGTGGTGGCCTCTACGCAGCGGGTACCCCGGACCCTGCTGGATGAATACAGCGAACAAGTGTGGTTTGGCGTCAGCCATAATCACACTTTCATCCGGCCGGCTTGTGTCCCGCACCACACCTTTCACATGGCGCCCTTGCGGTTCCAGTTGACCGACAGCATCTTCCACAGAGAGGTTCTATCATGGCCAGGGGTCGTTCGGCACGTTCAGGATGGAGTCATCCGATATAACTTTGATGGGATGCGGGCTGCCCAGCAACCTGCCGCGACCAGTGCAGGCGGATCTTCCACAGTTGCGGTAGCGACAACCACAGAGGCGGCAGGGAGCGCAGCGACCCTGCCCGAAGCGCTGGTCCCCATTGTGGAGCATATGAATGACCAGGTCCGAAGACTCAACGTGGCCACCCAGGTTGTTTCTAGTACCGCCCCTATATTTCCTTCCTTTAATGAATTTCTTATTAACCGGTCACTTGGTCTCTCCCACACTGCTTCCCTCACTTCCCCAATTCCCACTTCCCTGTTCACTTCTGCCACCCCCATCATCACGACAATGGGTGAACCGGGGCCCGAACCCGATTCCTCTGGGCCACCTCCATCCAAGCGGGCCCGTACTGCAGAGCCCGTGGTGGACCTTATGGAGGATGATCCACCAGTCACGCCGCCCACAGCTACCTTGATCCCGGAGGAACCGCTGATTGACCCAGC
This sequence comes from Pinus albicaulis, assembly GCA_034641835.2. NCBI lineage: Eukaryota > Viridiplantae > Streptophyta > Pinopsida > Pinales > Pinaceae > Pinus > Pinus albicaulis. The sequence goes on from CM076575.1 coordinate 2,035,834,168, forward strand.
GGATTTCCTCAACCTTTGGTTCCCTCCCTCCTCGGTCACTCCATCCACCGCCCCCTCCACCAACAGACCACACGCCACTTCCTCCAATCCGTCCACTTCCTCAGCCACTGTGTCCGATTCCTTGATCCGGGACCTCTTCGGCGGTGACCACGGGGCGGAGGTCACCTCCAGTACTGCCGCGGTGGTACCTTCTGTTGACCCCGTGGCCACGTCCCAGGAGCCCATTGCCACTACATTTGTTCAGCTAGACAGAGTTGGGGTTGATTCCATCAGCCCTTCCACAGCGCCAACCACACAGCAGGACCGGCCAGAGCCTGATATGGCCACTTCGGTACAACAACAGACGCCGGTCCACCTTCTAGAGACTGCAGGCCGAGCAGCGGCCGAAGGACCGTTGTTACAGGAACCAACGCCTCAGCAGGATGCCCCGCGCACAACGACTGCAGCACAACTGAGTCCAGCCCAGTTATTTCTGCTCATTCACCGGGCGGCCGGCCAAGCCGAGCAGATTCATGCAGAGCTACAGCGGCGATGCACTGAGCAGGGGAACCAAATCACGGCGCTTACTGAACAGCGCAATCAGCTAGTGCAGGAGAAGACCTACCTCCAGGAACAGGCCAACATTGTTCATCAGGCGCTTTCCAGCCTATGGCCGGAGGCACGGGCTCACCATGCCCCACTCCCTGCTCGCATCGAACAGGACAACATAGCCTTACAAGCTCGCCAGCTCGGGGACGTCTTCACCACCATTTGCAGAGAGAACCAGGAATTACAAGCGGCGTTGGCCGCACGGCCTACCCTCCCAGATCCACCCGTTGATTATTCAGGACCGGTCACTGCCAAGCAGGCACAGGCAGTCAATCTACAAGAGACTCTCCATTCCATGACCGCAGCAGCTTCGGCCCTTTTACGCAGCTTACAGGAGTGCTCCCTCGCACTGACAGTCAAAACGCAGCCCATTGCTGCTCAACTGCAACAACTCGCCACCCAAATTCGGGCGACCACGGACCAGGCCAGATTGGACCAGCTCTACGCTCAGACGAACGAGTTGGAACTTCAAATGCAGACGACAGAGGCCGCATCAGCCGCAACTAAGCACATCATCCGGGGGATGCGGCCGCCCCTTCGCAGCCATGCCGAGGCAATGCATCAGCTGGACGCCACTGCCGAGTCCCAACTCACCACACTGTTCGGGGATGCACCGACGCCCATTGACGAAGCTACAGCCAACCGCATTGTTCAAGATGCTGACCTGCTTATGCAGGAATGGTAGCAAGCAGTAGTAACTTTCACGGAGCTTCGAGATGCAGCACTCCGCCGGGTCCCGGAGTTGGGGCCCTTGTTTGAATCAGCAGGTGGCGGAGTACAACAGGAAAGGGCAGCAGAAGAAAGAGCAACAGAGCAGGGCACAGAGGCCGGCGAAGGTATGGAGGTAGAGACTGTCATTTGCGATTGACTCGCGGACGAGTCAAAGGATTGTGGTCGGGGCCTGTTGGGGCCCTTGTTTTTGGTTAAGTTTTGAATTTTGAACTTGGACTCTTTTTGAGTTGCGAGCGACAAGGCGGTGCGGAAGCACCTGATAACCGGAGGTAGAACAAATGATATGGTTGCAGATGAAAGAGATACAACAGAGAACAGGAAGTAGAACATGCAGATATCAGAAGAGAAGCCGGGAAAAGCCAGAGCAAAGACGCAGAGAAGCCGCCAGTCGCGGCGAGCGGGTGAATAAAAGGCAATCACCCGGCTGCAGAAGAGGATGGTTGGTTGATTGGTTGATCGGTTGCTATTGCGGGATGATTGAATGCGGAAGCAGCCGCGGAGAAATCAGACTTGTTCTCTCCATTGGTTTCTACTCTCTATGTTTTGTATTCTCTGTTCTTAGATTCATCTGTATCTGATATATGGGTTATCAGAGAAGGAAGCTGTGTAATCTTGTATTTGGCTGAAGACTAATGAAAAGAAGGATTGCTGTCTTTATGTTCATGTGTTAAGATGTGTTTACCATGCTTTAAAATTTTAAGTTGCGACTGTCAATATACTTGATTGGTGATCTTGCATGAATATTCTGGCATATGTAACGGATTCTCTTTCTTTCTGTGGTTGCGGGTTTATTCCTCGTCTGTGATTTCTTCCCCTTTCCCATGTGGTCGCGGCACGCCTCGGGTGAGACGCTCTGTTCTTCCCGAACAGGGTGAAAATGCCGGCGTGTTACTAGACTACACCGGACCCTTGTTGGCCACAACCCTGTGAACCTGGGTCTTGCCCGCGAGACCTTATTTTTCGCCAACAACTTCATGCAATTCAGAAATGAATTCGAACTAAACAGTTCGGACTCAGACTATGAAACAGACTGCAAGGAAGAAAATTTTCTTGGTGAAGAAGAGTTGTCTCCTAAGCTTGTAAATATTAATTTTCTGACAAGAAAACTTAAAAACAAAAAGGAATTGAAGGCAGAGTTAGAAACAGAGGAGTTAGAAACTCTGCACTCTAAAGATGAAAGTTTGCCAAGCAGTCTGGCGCCTTTAGAAGAGTTGTTTGATTTTAACGATGTGGCCAAGAAGCCAAAACTGGAACCTGTAGAGATTGAAGTGGAAGAGTGCAATATAGGCAGTAAGGAAAAACTGAAAATGATTAAACTGTCTAAATATTTACCAGCTCACATTAAACTCAAATACATATAGCTGTTTAAAGAATTTTCTGATGATTTTGCGTGGAGTTACGAAGATCTTAAATCCTATGACACTAAAATAATACAGCACAAAATTCCCCCCAAAGAAAACCAAAAACCATTCAAACTGAAAATGCGCAGAATAAACCCTGTTCAGTTGCCTTTGGTTCAGAAGGATATCATGAAAATGCATGATGCTGGTATTATTGTCCCTATTAGATATTCTGAATGGGTGTCTAATCTGGTGTCAGTTAGGAAGAAATCTGGAGAGATCGGGCTTTGTATAGACTTTAGAGACTTAAGAAAAGGTTCATTGAAAGACAACTACCCTTTACCTAAGATGGACCATATTTTACAAAGGGTGGTAGGGTCTAGGAGAACTTCTTTGCTGGATGGCTATTCAGGGTACAATCAGATCTTAGTTCACCCTGCCGATCAATTAAAAACAACCTTTACTACACCATGGGGCACTTTCATGTATGTGAAAATGGCTTTTGGTCTAATGAATACTGGAGCAACCTTTCAGAGAGCGATGGACATAGAATTCTCGGAAGAATTGGGCTACTTAATCATTATATAACTTGATGATGTCACTGTGTTTTCAAAAACAGATGAAGAGCACATAGCACACTTGAGAAAAGTTTTCGAGAAATGCAAAAAGTTTGGAATATCTTTAAACCCTAAGAAGACACTATTTGGGCTCCAAGAAGGTAAAATTCTTGGGCACATTATTTCAGAAGAGGGTATTAAGATAGATCCAAAGAGGATTGATGCCATATTGCAAATCTCTCATCCTCAAAACATCAAGGAGTTGCAATCTTTCATTGGAAAGATTAACTTTTTGAGAAGGTTCATCCCCAACCTGGCTAAGCTCCTTAGGAATATCACAAACATGCTAAAGAAGGAGCAAGGGGTGAAATGGACCTTATAAGCAAAGAAATCCTTTGAGCAGGTAAAACAAGCGTTAACCAAAACACCGGTTCTAATAAGTCCTGATTTTTCAAAAGATTTTTATATTTTTTCATTCGCATCAGAACATACCATAGCTACTGTCCTTCTACAGAAAAATCCACAAGGACAAGAGCAGCCTATTTCATTCTTTAGTAAGGCATTGAGGGATGCCCCTTTGAAGTATAACATTATGGAGAAGCAAGCTTTTTCTTTGGTTAAAGCATTAAAAGACTTCAGGGTATACATTCTTCACTCACACATCATTGCCTTTGTCCCAAATTCAGTTGTGAAAGAAATTCTAACACACGACCCAGATGGTAAGAGAGGTAAGTGGATTGTTGTTATTCTTGAATATGATTTAGAGATAAAACCCACTAAACTCATCAAAGGCCAAGGTATAGCTAGATTAATGGCTGAATCCAATTTTGAAGTTCTTGATATTAATATGATTAATGCTTTAGACGACCAAGAAGAATTCTCAATTCCCTTTGTTGAAGACCATTTCGTGAATTCCTCTTGGTATGCTGATATTGTTTATGTTTTGCTTCATTTGAATACACATCCTGGTTTGAAAAAAACAAAGGCAAGGTTCCTAAAGTTAAAAGTTGTAAACTATTGCATTATAGATAGATGTCTTTATTGGAAAAATTCAATGGGTGTATTGCTTAGATGTTTTCCTGAGTGTGATGCAGAGAAGGTTAAATACCAGTTCCATGAAGGAGAGTGTGGAGTTCATTTGTACTGGAAGACAAAATCCAACAAAATTTTGAGGGCTGGTCTCTATTGGCCTACTATTTTCCATGATGTGCACAAGATGATCATAACCTGTCATAAATGTCAAATTTTTGAAGGTAAAAGAAAACTGCTAACCCTACCTCTGCATCCAATCACTGTTGAAGCTACTTTTCAACAGTGGGGACTTGACTTCATAGGAGAAATCCATCCACCATCTTCTGGCCAGCATAGATGGATTCTCACTGCGACAGACTATTTCACTAAGTGGATAGAAGCCATACCTTGTAGGCAGGCCAATGATTTTGTTATTATAAAATTTATGGAGACTAACATTCTCTCCAGATTTGGCTGTCCTACCAAGATAATCACTGATAATGCAGCAACATTTGGATCAAAGAATATGGTTGAGTTGTATCACAAATATTAGATAACATTGGGGCATTCCACGGCCTATTACCCTCAAGGTAATGGACTTGCAGAATCCTCGAACAAAATTTTAGTGAACATAATCAAGAAACTATTGGAGGGAAACAAAAAGTCTTGGCACACAAAGCTGGTCCATGCACTTTGGGCTGACAGATTAACTTTGAAGAAATCTATTGGCATGTCACCTTTCTAGCTTATGTATGGTACTGATGCAATTTTTACAAACAGCCTCGGTGTACCAGTAATGAAGTTGATTCAAGAGTTGCAAATTGAAGAAAATGATATGATCAGAAGAATAAATCAAACCATTCATCTTCAACAAACCAGAGAGGAGGTTTATAGTAAAGGATTGCAGAAATAGGACAACATCAAAAAGATTTTTGACAGAAGAACAAAGGCCAGCAATTTCAAGATTGGGGACAAAGTTTTGAAGTGGGACTCAAGGAGGGAAGATAAGGGAAAGCATGGGAAATTTGAAAACTTATGGCTTGGCCCTTACTCTATCCATTTCGCTGCTGGTAACAATGCATTTTTCTTGCAGGAGTTGAATGGAACAGAACTGTTTGGGGTTCTTGTCAATGGAAAGATGCTTAAGCATTACTTCTCTGGATCCATGTCATGTCTTAAAGCATTTTTATTTTTATCTTTTTTCCATTATAAATACTCCACCCATCATTGCATTCAAAGGTATAAAAATCAAAAATACAAAAACAAAGAAAACAAAGAAAAGAGGGCAGGCTGTGAAAACAAGAAAGGTATAGCCCCATACCAAAAAAGAGAAACAAATCTGAAAGTGTGCAAGCTCAAATGCCACTCCTGAAGAACACACTTCTAGTTATTTAAATTGTCTAACCTTGACGAATTAGCTTTAAATTTTTCGCTGATAGGATAGTGAATTTGATTTTCCAAACTGTTTAATCTTGGATTATCAGTAGATAGTTTAGGATAAAAATCAAAGGTTAAAACAACTCAAAATCTGAACTAGTTAGCAAAGGAAAGACAGCTCAAACAAAAGTAAAAAAAGAGCTGTAAAAAAGAGGAAGGAAATGTTTTCAAATTTCAGATCTCAAGCCTTCCATTTTTGTTTTAAATTTTGTGCAAAATAATGTCTATGCGCAGTTTGTTCTTATGCCATAGACCAACATCAAGTTAGACTGTTCAATCCTGACTTGAGTGCTTTTAAATTTCTTTTGTGGAATTTAGAGAATGAAAGTCTGTTGGACAGTTTAATCCCAACAAACAGTAGATTAGGTAGAGAATCATATGGGCTCAATTGTTTAATCTGGGTCCATGGAGAAATAAGGAGTAGAAATAGATTATATTTCCTGCTTTCAAAAGAATAAAATGTTGTGAAAAGAGTTTGCCAATCCAAGTGCACTCTAATGAAGAAAAAATGCTAGATCAGTAGGATTGGGTAGGTAGAAAGCTTGTATTGATGAAGATCCATTTTTTTGTGATTGCTAATATGTTTTCAGAGCAAGAGAAGATCATCCACAGAAAGAAAGGCAGCCCAATGGATGAGGAAACTAATCAGCCTCCCAGAGAATCCAAGTTTGAAGTTCTTGATGCCTTCAAGAAGGCACCATCCCCAAGTGGAACCACTGTTAGCCACCTATAAAATTTGTTATAGAAAAAGGTGGCTAAAACTCTTTGGAGCCTTCAAGGAACAAATTTTATTGCTAAAAGGTGTTGGCTCTTGAAGACTCTTGAAGGCCTCATGCCTCTGTCCAAATCTTCACCATTGTGCCCACTTTACCATCTGAAAATCCTGCTGATTCCCAAGAAGGAATACTACTGCAAGCACCATTTTTCCCCCTCCTTCCACTTCCAAAACTAACCTCATTTTAACCCTTCATCTCCCATGAAAAACCCTCATTTTCATGTTTCTCCCCTTCCCCCTTCATCAAAACCTATTTGATAAGGATTAAGACCCTTTCTTAGCCTTATCGAAACCCCCAACTCTTTTGAAAATCATTGAAAATCCATAAAACTGCATTTTTTATATATTATAGACTTAAGCGCCCTTGGGCTAAGTCTAAAAGTCTTTTCCTCCATATGCTTTGGTGCTAGAACCAAGCACTAGCCTTCTAAGTTCTTATCACGTTGCCCGATTGCGATTAGCCCCTCCTCTTTAACCCCCGGTCATATGATTCTCCATATAACCCATGGCCCTGCAGACGGGCACCAAGCCATATTGAATATTAAATACTTCTGCCAAAAGTATAAACCTTCGACTGTATGTTTTCGTTGGTTTTTATTATATTATAAACTTTCTACCGGTACAAAAATTCCAGTCAATCTCCATCGTCGATCTGATCTGCAGATCGACGGCGCGCAGTCTCTCGCCCAGTGGTCCCCTCCAACCACTCACCATTGCAAAACCACGTGGTATCCATCACACTGCTTTTAAGAGTGGGGCAGTTTTTTTCATTTTGTAGCGATTCCATACACCGTTTGACACGTGGCCTGAGCACTGTTCACTAAACCGCCGTTCATCGGGCGTTAAAGATCAGACGTGGACCCGGCGTGATATTGATGTTCACCGTCTGATCTGAGGCCGCTCATCGGACGGTGATCGCCCTCTGAAGATGCCCGTGCGATAACTCAAGGTATGACATGGTCATTAAAGCATCTTCGCCTTCGATCTGATCTGCAGATTGATGGCCCATACTCCATCGCCCCGGTCCCCTCGTCCACGGCAGCAGTTAATGGTCCCACAAGATCCGACGACCCCCAGCGCCACATCAGCGTCCACACAACAAATTTAATTGGGGCGGGACTTCATCATTCCTCATCCAGTCAGCATTTCTGGACCCAGGAATTTTATTCAACATGATTTTATTAAAAAGTTTCAAAGTCCGGGCATGTTTTTAAGGTTATTGGCGCCTATTTCTTCTCCGTTGATCACTTGGGCCGCTCTCATCCGACGGTCCTTGATCGTCCCGATTCCCGATCTTGATTTTTAACCCTTTTTCGCCAAAACAAAGGTTTTTAACCTATTTTTTTCGTTTTTTCAAAAACTGACTCCTCCGCTTTGACTTTTCGCCTCCGCTCCCGACCGTCGATCTCTGCACGGTCGACGGCTCCGATTTGATTTTTCCCCCCATTTCCTTTTGAGTCATTCTGATCAATCTTGTTCGTTGGATGATGCCATCCAACGGCCATGCTCTCCCCACGTTCCTTCTAAAGTAGTTAAACTATACATGCAATATTTTCTAATATTTTTTGTATTTTGCAGGGTTCAAATGATTTTTTCCGCTATGACTGAAGAAAATTCAAAGGCAGAGGGTGACGATCCTCTCCCCTTCGATTCACTAGAGGAAACCATTTGCAGGAAGAAGCTCCACGTTTCATCAATGATTCATGAGGCATTGATGCCATATCACCCCTACGTAGCCCTGTACACCAGCAAAACACAACAAACCAGACACAAATCAAAGAGTACCAGTGTCGAAGACAAAAATATACCAAAACAGAATATTGAAGACATATTTTGTGGGGATTACGTCTAAGATGGTTTATCAAAAGCCTAATCCCCAATTAAAACACAGTTTGAAGAAAATCTTAAGTGTTTTATCAACAGGAAAGCCTCCACTGCCACATTTGAGGCAAATTAATTCCTCCCAACTACCACAAAGCCACATGTGCCTCAAAATAATTCATATTAGAGGCCGAAGTTATTGATTAAGACCAGATATCTGCCTCACAACGCAGCTAGAATGTAAGTTTTGCAAACAAAATTAATGACAAAATATCAACAGAGTTACTTTTACATCACACAGAGCCTCAAAGGTCAAGAAAATCTACCACCGAGCTTAAATATTTATGTAAATCATTTAATACAAAGGACACCTATGTAAGTTCCTTCATCGAGCCCCTCCAAAGGCCAAGGAAACATTAATTCTATATTAATTATCTTTAGAGATCTTTTATCAGATCTCACCTCCTCATTCTTCTATATATACTACTGTAGAAGATGAGTGAGGGGTTGGTTGCAGAACTTTGAAATATACTTGAGCTGAAACTTCTGAGTGTAAATAGTGTTCATTCGCCCTTGGAGCTCTGTTTGTGTTAGATTAGTTAGGCTGGATAGTGAAGATGATTACTGAAATGAAACATTGGACCTGAGTACTGTAACTGGTTTGACATCAATAACAAGTTGTTTCTTGGGATCCTGGTCTATATCATTGGTGAAGTGCCCCTTTCTTTGTTATTGTTTCCTTCTATGTATGTCATATTGTTCACTATTCTCTGATAAAGAACATCATTTATGGAGTTAGGATTTACTATTTACTAGTACCCTTCTCTTACTGATAAGCTTTATCTCAATGTTTTCCTCCAATTTGTTTATTTAAGAATGATTTAATACAGTTTAAGCAGTTAGGAATGTTGGCATTCCCTCATCCTACGGTTTGCTTTAAACATTGTTCTTGAAAGTTATTTTCATCTTTTGCTTATTAAAGTTAGACTAGAGAAGTATAGGTTTGCCCTGTTTGTAGTTTCTATTCTCCAAAGGTAGATTCTGAAGGTTTCCCTCGGTGTTGACTGAAAGCAGACTAGGTTTGAAAGTACCTTATCTGATATTAAGTTACACTTTGTCTCCTCTTATATGTTTTCATACTTTCTGAAGGTAATTCTGCGAATTACTGGATTGTTTGTCAATTAAGCTGCTTTAATACAAACTTGCCCAAGAAGTCTATGGTTAGCCCTGTCCTTGGTTGGTTTTAAACAGTTACTTAAGAGGATTTTCTTGTTTGGACTGACTATAAATCCCTTGTGAAATTATTATCAGTTTCCACCCCTCCAGCACTTTATTGTTTCCATTCCATTACTCTAATCTCAATAATATTGTGATATAGATGACTTTCCCCTTGATCACTATTGATGTTTTTGCTCAATTAAAGCCCTGTTATGACTCCATAGCCAAATGGACTAAAAACCAGCGTTATATCTATCTTTTTAGCCAAAGCTGTTCTATTCACTTGCAATTTCTCACCTTTGAAACTCTTTTGCACCTAGAACTTTTCCCTCAAGTAATATTCATGCTCAACCATCCAAAAACAAGAAAAACCCTCGGCCTTCATAACTAGCCTAATATCATTACCCCAAACTTCAAAGAAAAATCCATCTTTGCACTTATTGGAGAGATCCCTCTCCGGATTCAGGAGGGCTAGATCCTAGAATCCCAAAGTGGTTGAAACGATGTTTCTCCCTGCAATCGGACTTTTTCCAATCTTGCTAATTACAGGGAGCTAACAGAGTGAACGGGCACTACAGGCGCGCCGCACACCGCCACAGGCATGTCGCGCAGCAGTGTAAACCCTTTTTAATTTCTCTCACAGGTGCGCCGCGTGCTTTTACAGGCATGCCGCGCAGGCTTGGAGGCCTGAAAACTTTGAAAAAATGCCAAAATTTGTTGTTTCCTCCATTGAGCAGCCAGGGGAGAGCTTGTTTAGTGTTTTGAATTTTCAAATGGGACTTTTTCAATAGTCTTTCCGCCTTTTAAAGTCGAAAAAACCAACAACCTTTTGAAATTACTTTGTGAGGGTTTGAACGCCCTTTGAAAAATGTTTTTGTCATATAAAGACACAGATCACTGTCTTTGTCATTTTTTAGCTTTAAAACATCATAAAGACTTAAATTTGATTGGGACTCCTAAAAATATGTTGTGGATGCTACTTTTGAAGGTCTTCATAGATATGACCTTTCCCAAAGTGAAGAAGCCATCTCAAAAGCTAAAATCTCTTTCACTGTTTCTTCATTAAGGCAGTAACCCTGTCACTGTTTGTATATATCTGTCCCTTAAAAGAAAACCTGCTTAAGAGTCATATCCATGATTTTTTGATGCATCCTTTGCCATATCTTGGAAGGATATGATTTACAATTATAGGACTTACTTTGACATCTCAACTCTATTGGTGTTTGATGATGATTATGCCTATTGTGGATTTGATCAAAAAAATCAGGCACCCTTGGATATTTTCCTTTAACTGTGGATGAAGAACCTTATTTGCATTCACCCATGGCTTGATTTATATATTTTTGTCTAAGTTTTGTCTCTAAACTTGAAACATTTTTCATATCCTTTCTTCACACATACTGTCTCTGTGTGTTTATTTGCAAAAGTCTCTTTCAGAAGCAAGGCTTAGACTACCTTATTTGTCATTTTGATGAGGTTGTTGTAAGCTTGGGAATTCTAGCCTTTGTTTACTCTCCAAAGGAGGCTTTTGTAGACATGACAAACAAAGCTTCTTAACTCATCATAGTATCACTGCTTGTCCTTTGTTTTAACACCATTTTATACTAATGATCATTTAATTGTTTCCCACTGCATTTGAATTCTATCTTTCAATGAGTGAAACTATATAAGCAATCCTTGAAACACTGTTAGTATGAATCTTTCGTCGAAGTGTACAAAAAAATACCACTTTAGCTACGCATAACTTATAGCCCTAACATCAAATATGGCTGCCAATATCTTTAGATATGCAGTTAATTGATCAAGACAAGTGTTGCAAAAAACCATATCTATGCATAAAGAGACATTAAGCAGTAAAAACAAGGTTTTTCTCCATACATCCGATAGAAAAGACAAGAAAAATGTTTTTTGAAATAATTTTTTGTATTAAGGGCACCTGGGAGGAAAACAAGAAGGTGTTTCCAATTCTCCTCAATGGGATGGGTTCTTGGAAGTCCTCAGCACTTCAGATCTAGCATTTCTCTCTCTTGTTGGTGTAGAAAACCCAAACAAAGATAGAACTCAAAGGGAGCTCACACACCAAATAATGGAAAATATGAAAATGATAATGGCTCAAAGTCAGACCAAGAGTCTAGATCCAGAGTAATCTAATAGGCAACAAAAGGTCAAGAATGGTAGGAAAAACCCTCCTATTTATAACAAAATATTGGGTCATTCTAGATCTTGGTGCATGATTAAAATAACATAACCAAATCTAGATCCACCTTTTATGGAATATTTTATTATATTTTTTGGAGGGAAAAAGTATTTGACTTGGGTCAAATCCCTTTATTTGTGAATAATAAATAAATAAATGATTTATTTATCATTTTAAGGAAGTGGTTGAAAGATAATCAAATAAATAATGATTTATTTAATTATTTATGGGTGAGTTAGTCATATTTAACAAGGAATATTATTTAAATAAGGTTTAAATAATTATTCCTAGAAAATAATAAGATAAATAAAGATTTATCTAATTAATTTCTTTGTTTTGGGTTAAACATGACCGGGAAAATCAAACAAATATAGGTTTGTTTAATATTTCCTTTTGGGGTTTCCTGTTTAGACCATAAACAACCTAATAAATGTGTTTTATTAAGTTATTTTACATAGTGAAAGCAATTTTACTTAGGGTAAAATTGGTCTTACATGGTGTACTTGGGTCCATCTAATGACAGTAGGTTAGATGACCAAAAAATGGTGTAACATATTGCCCCCTAGCGTGTGAGTGTTAGGAGAAAATCGTATAACCGAAGTGCATTGTAAGAAATCAATCACCAGACATCAAAAGGGAAGTCAGAGAGAGAAATGTGAGGTAGACTAATGTGCTGCAGAACTAGACCCTGAGGAGACGAGACTTACAGGTGCAACAAGTCTCTTATTTATGAGAGGGTACCTGTGCTAAAGGCGGCGGGGGAGGCATACCTATGCCCGCCGAGACAAAGTACAAAAGAATAGTGTGTCCAGTAAACAAGGGACCGAACCATAAAGTATAGCCGACATAATCATGAGCCAGATAGAAATAAAATGAGGGATCCCATATACATGCTGTGCCTGGGATAATAGCTAGGAATTATACAATAATATCGGAGGACATGAAATACAAATACAACCCAAATGCCCCCTACAAGCGGGGAAGGGCTCACAAAATCTGACTGATACATGCAAAAGAGGTGCTGCAAGCGGCTAAGGGCGACATTATCAAATATATGGAGCTGCATCGAAGGCTGCAATGAAGAGGTCATCCGGGCATGTGGGGGGCTACCTGCAGGGCCACCCCCTCATGAGGGCTGAGACATCTCACACACACACGGGCATCACCAATAGTTGCTGTTGCATCACTGGACCATCAAGCATACGGATCTCGATCATGCTGAAAGGAGCTGGAGTGGAGAAACAATCAAGTCAAAGGGAAATGAGAGATCCCTTTGCCTGATCCGAGGCACCTAACAAGAGTGGAAGCTGGAACCAAGGTACACCGCTCTCTAGACCTGTCTTCTGGAATGAATGAGTTGATCTCGACAGAAGGAGGTCCGCCATAGGTGAGGCGATAAGGGTTCCTCAACTAGGGCACGAGAGAAAATAGTAGAGCGACTGACAGACTAATACCAATGATGATAATGAAATGGAGGGGACTGAGTAGTGAATGGATGACTTCCCTTGTTAGAGCATAAAGGGCATGAATGACATGGCAGCGACTGACACAATATTATGAGGGATAGGGGATAGTGGGACTGAAGGCCATAATGTGCGACACGAGAGAGGGACCAAGTAATGAAGGATGGAGGACTATAGCGGGATACAAAGGGACTTGGGATAGACTCCATGAATGTAGTGATGAATCAACTTGGATGCTCTAAACAAGGGCGACGTGATGGTGCTGCCACACAGTAAAGGTCCATAGGGGGACCATAAAACATGAGTACAAGATGGTATCTCATGACAAAAATTGACACGAACAAAGACAAGTATGGAGGCAAAGTGGTGCCCCAAGTACAAGTGTTGTAAGTGAGGAAATTCGATTTTGGGGGGAGGTGAAGTGACCCATCTTGGAAAAAATGTGTCCTGGTGAAGTATCAAATCACAAAAAACTAATAGATACCCATTTGAGGGCTTGGTGAGAGCTTTCCAATGGTGCAGATGGTTTGTCAAACGGAGCTACGGTATGGTCGCAGCAAGCGAAAGAAAAAACAAGGGTTCTCTTTTAATAAGGCAGTTTTCCCTCCAAATTCACTCATTTGCTAGTGTTGCTGTGGTGAATGTAGAGAGGAGAGAAGGCCCTAAATCTTGCGGCGAGCGTAGCGGACAAACCGACCGTTGGAATTGAGATCCGTCAGTTGCAGATAAGAGGCCTAACCTTACTCTTTCATTTTGATGGATTGAAAGTTCAGATTAGGGCCCAGAATCTCAGGAACAGACCCTATTTCACCTCTACGGACGGGTCGCACTTTTTGGGCCAAAAATTGTGACCTGGGAAGCAGGTTTTGAGCCAAAAATTGCGACCTGTCCCAGGATTGGGCAGAAAAGTGCGACTTGGAGGATGAATGAGATTTCAATGCTGTTTTAGGGCTGAGATTTGGGTTTTTGTGATTGGTTACAGTGTTTCCTATCTGTATACTGACAAAGATGATGTGTTTGTGTAGATATGGCAGATATATGAGTCAACTGGAGAGAGAGAGAGACCTGGGTACATTACGGTCAAAGATCCAGGCAGATCAAGGTGTCCGTCATGTATTGGCCAGGTTTGCGGTTCTAAAGTTTTTGGAGAACCCTTTGATGAGAGCAGGGGAGCCCTTGTTGGCCCGGATTGTCAGTTATTGGGATCCAGATCATGAGGTCTTTGTATTGCAGGGGCACAGGATCAAATTGATAGTCCAGGATCTATATTTCCTGACTGGTCTCCCGCCACTTGGGATGGTGGGAAATACACATTCAGTGTTACCGCGGGGGCGGAACATCATGGAGTTTGTGGAGTGACATTGTCGACTGGGTCTGCAAGTCAAAGGAATCGGATACCAATCGGGGACCTAGAGAGATTAGAGACCCGTGCAGTGGCCACAGCAGTGATGCGGATCCTGGGCAACCAGGCACTCCATCACATCACTGGGGGGCAGATGATGGTTGTGGAGAGTGTGTTGAGTGGGACCTACTATGGGTGGGCCCAAATGATGTTGGTGTCGTTAAAATGACAGGTATCGCTTTGCAAGCGGCAAGTGAACCATGATTGCTCGTATGGGACTTTGTTGTTCTCCTTCTTTTTTGAGAAGATCCCGACCTTACGACCTCATATACAGCTCCCAGATGGGGGCCCGAGAGAGCCCAGGATGCGCCGGTGGGGGAGACTACTGTGCAGAGGAGGAGGAGGGGCAGTCGGACAAGTGTTTCAACCTGAGTTCTTTGCCCATTGGGATCAGATGCTGTTATAAATAGACGAATATCCCTACAGTGGGATGAGTTATTGTGGGGATCCAGACCTACCACTTCCGCCTGGCCGAGTATGGGGACCCGATGGTAAGTGAAAAGTGACTACTCTTTTTTGGGCATGTTAAAGTTTTTGGATAGTAGATAGGGTATTGATTCATGTACTTTTGGTATGCAGATATAGGTCTAGTAAAACCGGCCAGATATATGGGACGACCGGTAGCGTCAGGAGCTGCAGGCCCGAGTGGATCGAGAGCGGCGCATAATGAGGATGCGGCCACCCTCCTGGAGGACATCCGCTGTAGATGCGAGGGGTTGCTGACCGGTGTTTCAGAGTGCGGGTGGCAAGACTTAGACGACCAGTACATAGAGCCATGTATTGGTCTACCCTCGGAATGGCGGGGTGTCATGCGACGCATGGCAATGGCCGGTCAGGGGATACATGATCTACAAGCTGCAGGAGCAGAGCCATTGGCTCTAGATCCGCCAGATAGTGATTAGGTGTGGGACAAGTGGTGCCCCCTAGTGTGTATGTAGGGACAGGTGGTGCCCCCTAGTTTTGAGTTTTTTGTAACATGCTATGGGCATGTCATATGTATCAGGGTAGATGGACTCTAAACACATGTTTTGTGACACATATTATGGATATGCATCTTTTTTAATGATTATGAATGTGATTGTATTGTATAAAATGCGTGTGATAAATGAAAATCTAGAACATGGTTTGCAATGCTATCTACATAGTGATTTTGTTCTCGAGGTACATGGTTGAAAGTTATGGTTTCAAACTCACATATCAAGAGTTTCACTCGTAAATATCATCTAAATAGCACAGGATTATGCACACGATAGACACCATTTAGTTGCATGACAAGAAGTAGGGAATATAAACAAACATGCAGATGGAGGATGCAATGAGAGAGGGCATCAACTAAAAGACCACGCACTGCATCATATTCGGCCTGATTATTGGTGGCAGGACCAATGCAGACCCTGTTTGAGAGAACAAGGGCATGCAAGGGAGTGAAAATGTCCCAACCTGCCGAGGCTAGATTTCGGGAGTAACGACTTGCACCATCGGCGTAACCGATATAGGGTGTGGACGGGAGGTCCTGTGGAATACTGTTACGAGACAAAAAATGGGGGGAGGGGGAACAATGACAGCAGCGTGAGTGTATAGTAGACATCGAGCGGCAACTGTGGGAGGGAGTGTGATGGGCAGGATGGCTATGACACATATACAAACTAGATGGTGGTATATGAGGGCTATAGGAGGTATGGCTGGGACTCGGGCTGCGGAGGTCAACATAGATACGGGTGGGGTTATCCCATGTATGGGCGGGAAGGATGAGGTCATGGGTGGAAAAGGTTTCCAAGGGGGCATCCGGATGGGAAAAGAGGGGGTGACGAGTGGAAGGGAAACCACATGACGTGGAAAAGCTACCTAAATCATCTATATAGGAAGAAAGGCTCACATACGGATCATCACGGGGAATGACGGAAGAACAGAGAAACAAATGGTCAAATGATGTTGAGCCCAGGGTGGTCGCTGAAGGGGGATCAAGCGAAACAATAGGGGAGGATTCAAGGGGAATGTTCTCCAAGGGTCTCATAGAGGATGATAGGTAGAGGATGGTGGTAGTAGACTCCATCATCTGGACATCAGGGGGGGGGATGTCAATGGGAGCGGGGGGATCCTCAAGTTGTCCTGAAGCATATTGCGCAAGTATGGGAGAGGCAGACTAATTTTTTTCAACCTCATACTCTAGAACTACCTCTAAATAGGCGCGGTAATGCGTCAGGTGAGGACAATGGTGGGAGTAATGGCCATGGACACCACACAAAGCACAGGGTTTGTTGGTGCGAATAATCTTTGGGTTCTTGGTTACGGACAAGGACGAAATAGAGGGGTCAGGGACCGTAGACTCAGGGAACGCGACTTTAACCATGGGCTGAATACGGGGCAATTCAGGACAAGTATGGGTGGCGTGACCGAAGACATCACACAAGGCGCAAGGCTTTGCGGGCGGAGGAGGAGCCGGGACAGTTGGGGTGGCCTTGTCTTTGGATGCCCCCTTGCGAGCTTTGCCTTTCCGTCCTGGAGTTGCCGCCACAGGAGCAGGGTCCTGAGGAGGTGCTGGGGGCATGGAGGCAACGGAGGAAGCGAGGGGGACTAGTTGAACGGGTGTCAAAGCAAGATACGGTTTGGGGTGACCAGGTGGGGTAGCGGCTGGAGGGTCAAGGTACCAGACGGGTATGTCCAGGGTCAGGTTGGGGAGAGAGAGGGTGGCCATGAGGGAGACCATAGCCCATAGGAGGTTGAGCATATGGATGAGAAAGGGATCCAACGATACCGTCGGCGGAATGAGATGCCCCCGGGGCGTTAGCACCACTGGGCCTGGGGAGGTCAGGAAGGACGGTATAAACATGACCAGACTGAGCGTAGATCAGGTCATATTTCAAGGCGATTTGGAGGGCAGCTTCTTCGGTTTGAGGGAAATGGGAGGCGACATCTTTGCCAATGGGAGGTAAGAGAGTGTGAAGGAACCAGTCCATATAAACCCGATCTTCAAAGGTGGGAGCTCGACATAGGCTCCTTATTCTTCGCCATTCCTGGACATGAGTGGAAAGGCGGGTTGAAGAGGTTTGACGGAAAGAAGTCAAAAGCTCTGTACCAGTGTTGTATCGGAGAGGGAGCTGGAAATAAGATAAAAAAGCTTGGGCAATGGTCACAAAGGTGGTATGGGAAGAGGTGGCCTGGTCAACATACCATTTAGAAGCTTCGCCCGTAAGCGTGCATTGGAAAAACCGAAGACATATGGAGTCATTGGTAATGGAATTGGAGGAACACCACATGTGGAAAGATCGGACATGATTGGTTGGATCTTCTCCAGCAAGGCCTTTGAACTTAGGGATGTCAGAGGGGAGCTTGGTTGGCATAGCAGGCCAACCAACATCATGGCGGATAGGGTCATTGGTCAACTGATTGAGATCGAGGAGGCTGAGGCCTGCCATGTAAGGGAGCAAAGGTGCAGCCGAGGTAGTTCCTGTGGCGGTTCCGCTAGTAGTAGTCCCGACATTAGGGTCGAGATTACTGCTAGCGTTAGGCCCTGGACCAGACATAGTGAAGGTGACAGGGGGAGAGCCAGAAGTAAAAGGAGAACCCAATGATCAGAAGAGGAGTTGGAGTGCAGACTCAGAGAAGGACTAACTCGACGAAGGCGGGAAGGAGTAGGTCGACCGACCGAAAACTGAGGGTGAAGGCCAAGAAGTCTCCGGGATGCGCGCCTTGGGGGCGCAATGGTGACAACACAAACATGGCACAAGGGGAAGAAGAACGAATAACAAAGGCAGGGAGGTGCAGAATCAAGTGATTACAATGTCAAAACAAGGGCAGAAAGGTGCAGTGTCAATTGATTTTAAAATTTTTTAAAGTCTTTGCCTGGCGGTGTTAACCAAGCTCTTCTTCGCTTAGGGTGAGAGTGTGGCGTGCGTTAATTTTAATTTTTAAACCCCGACGTTTTGAGAGAAAAAGAAAAAGTGTGCTGTGTAACTGAAAATAAATCTGCAGAGAACAGTATATAATGCTGAAATAACAGAAAATTAATAGCTAACAATGCATCGATCTAACCCAAAAAGGTGGGTCTCTCAAAACTAGTCTAACAGAGGGAAAAAATCTAGTCAAAACACACTAAAAAGAGGCCAATAGATCTAGGTTCATAAGGGACAGGGATCTAAAGGAGAAATCTGCTGAAAAGAGGTGTAGAACACAGCCAAGAGGCAGAGGCAAGGTGGCTGGAAAAAATGAGGAAATCAACAAAAAGCGGAAGGGACAAGGAGGAGGCCCTAAAGGTAGATCCAAACAAAACTTCAGGAGGTGTTTTGAAAGGGGGAAGAGCTAATTAAAAGGGATCTGAAAATGAGGTATCAGATCTAAAAAAGGGGCGGCTGAAACTCTGAAAAAAAAGACACCTGAAACAGTTAAAACTCTTCCACCAAAACTGGAGGGTACTGAAGCCCTAGGGGCTATGTTCCCACTTAGATGAGAAAAAAAGATCAGAAACAGGTCTAAACGGGCTGAGACAAAGGCTGGAAAACCCTGACAGAAGCTTCAGAAAAACCCAGAAAAATTGCAGAAAAATAGCAGAAAAACTGGTAGGTCACAGGTTCTGACCTGTTTTCTGTGCAGGTCACAGATAATGGGTTGAAAAGTGTGACCTGGAGTCCAGGTCGCAGTTTCTGGGCTGAAAAGTGCGACCTGAAGCTCCGGGTGTCCCGGCGGCAGATTTCCGAAAAAGTTGTTGTCTCAATTGCGGCTGATGTCTGTCACCTATGCAATAGGGCCAGAAACACGTGGAAGTTATAAATTTTAATGTTTTAGGGTTTTATAGGTAAAAAACAACATAAAAATAGGAAAAACAAAAAGCTGAAAAGAAACCCTAGGGTATGAAGTAGCTGGATATGCAGGAATATGAAAAACGACAGCGGTAGTAATTGAAAACCCGTGTGGAGTCGCCAGTTGTTAGTATGAATCTTTCGTCGAAGTGTACGAAAAAAGACCACTTTAGCTACGCATAACTTATAGCCCTAACATCAAATATGGCTGCCAATATCTTTATATTTGCAGTTAATTGATCAAGACAAGTGCTGCAAAAAACCAGATCTATGCATAAAGAGACATTAAGCAGTAAAAACAAGGTTTTTCTCCATACATCCGATAGAAAAGACAAGAACAATGTTTTTTGAAAGAATTTTTTGTATTAAGGGCACCTGGGAGGAAAACAAGAAAGTGTTTCCAATTCTCCTCAATGGGATGGGTTCTTGGAAGTCCTCAGTACTTCAGATCTAGCATTTCTCTCTCTTGTTGGTGTAGAAAACCCAGACAAAGATAGAACTCAAAGGGAGCTCACACAGCAAATAATGGAAAATATGACAATGATAATGGCTTAAAGTCAGACCAAGAGTCTAGATCCAGAGTGATCTAATAGGCAACAAAAGGTCAAGAATGGTAGGAAAAACCCTCCTATTTATAACAAAATATTGGGTCATTCTAGATCTTGGTGCATGATTAAAATAACATTAACCAAATGTAGATCCACCTTTTATGGAATATTTTATTATATTTGTTGGAGGGAAAAAGTATTTGACTTGGGTCAAATACATTTATTTGTGAATAATAAATAAATAAATGATTTATTTATCATTTTAAGGAAGTGGTTGAAAGATAATCAAATAAATAATGATTTATTTAATTATTTATGGGTGATTTAGTCATATTTAACAAGGAATATTATTTAAATAAGATTTAAATAATTATTCCTAGAAAATAATAGGATAAATAAAGATTTATCTAATTAATTTCTTTGTTTTGTGTTAAACATGACCAGGAAAATCAAACAAATATAGGTTTGTTTAATATTTCCTTTTGGGGTTTCCTGTTTAGACCATAAACAACCTAATAAATGTGTTTTATTAAGTTATTTGACATAGTGAAAGCAATTTTACTTAGGGTAAAATTGGTCTTACATGGTGTACTTGGGTCCATCTAATGACAGTAGGTTAGATGACCAAAAAATGGTGTAACAAACACCATTGCTGTGTTAGTGGTTTCATTCATTGGACAAAAGGTGTAAACAAGTTCTTAAGGCCATTTGCAACATAGTTAGCCTTGTGCTCTTTGAATGAGGCTACACCTCTGTTCCTAACCCTCTGCTTGTTAAATGAAGGAGGCCAAAATAATATTTCCAACCCTCTGCTCATGTTTGGAGGAGGTTTTACACAGTCACCCAACCCTCTGCTCATGCTTGGAGGAGGTTTTACAACAAGTGACCCAACCCCCTGCTCACGCTTGGAGGAGGTTTTACACAGTCACATTTTACCCCTTTCTCAAACTGTGTTATCTTTCCTTGTAATGCCTATCTCTGCTTGGTATATTCACAATAAGTAAAAAAGTGAAAAATTGACAATATGCCATGAGAGGCATTCTCTGAGATATGTTTTCTGTTGTTAAAATACGCTTATGCATCTTTAGAAACTAGAAGCAACCTGACTTGTATCTGCAGAGTAATACTTGCTAGTCATAAGTCACTAACCTTTTGACTGTGTTTGCAGGAGTTCATTGAATTACCTCTCTGACTAGTACTTGCATCCCAGGCTCAAAACAACATGAGAAGCAGTTGTCTTCTCATGTTTAGTTTAATAATGTCTTCTGGAACATTGGTACCTTTCTACTTTGAAAAATACATTGAAACACTATAGAGCAACACAATATGAGTTTGGCTTTTGAAACATGCACTGCTAAGACACCAAGACTTGTTAGTGGCACAACCTAAGGGTGTATCAAGCTTTGTTTTTAGAATAAGAGGGCCATCTATGACTGGTTGGTGTTAGACAGAGGTTCTTTTGGCTTAGGATAGTCTGCCAAGGGAGGATTGCCTAAAGCACCACTACCTAACTTAAGGGAGATTTTTGACAGATTTGGAGTATTCTCTTTAGAGCTGATGGACAAGTTTGTATGACTGAGACTAGATAGGGATTGAAAATTAGGTTTTTTCTCATCATAGGCTAATTGAAAAGGTAGGTGGGAAAAATGTTTATGGGTGTTTTCTAGCTGACAAATTTGACAAATTGGAGATCAGTTGCTAGAAAACTTGGCTTTAAAAAATAGTCATCATCAATAGGTGAAAAATACTGATGACTAACAGTGAGCATAAAGAAGGAAATGATGAAGAACTAGAACAAATTGATACAAAGCATAGCATTCATAAAGAGGAAACTGTTGGCAGCCCACACAATAGTGAGCATGATGGTAATGAAGGACAAAACAGTGAGGGTACAGAGAAATACAGTCATGAAGAAAGCATAGACAGAAAAGAACAAGGCAGCCCTCAAGGAGACATACAAGGTGACAGCCAAAAAACTTATGACAAGGGTCAAGACAGTCCTCACAGGGACACTTATGATGAAAAACAAGAAAGTCCTCAAGAAGGCAATGATGATTACAGTCAAACACCAAACAGTGAGCATTCCAAAGAGAGCAGCATAGAGCAAAAGGGCCAAATCAATGACCATGAGCATAGCAGTGATAAAGACAAACAAGGCAATCTTCAAAAGGAGGAAAATAGTGACAAAGATGATGATGGAAGCGGCAAGGTAAAAGAACAAGTTGAGCAAGTAAAAATAGGTGAAATTCCTCCTCCTTCTCCTCCACACATCCAATAGCATGTGCTAGCTACCTCTCCTAGGCAAGGGGCCATGAATCTTCCTCCAAAGGTGACAAAGCCTAGAAACACTAGGTCAGCAAAGAAAAATACCATTCCAGCAGTGACTAGCAATGTCACAAGAGCACTAAGAAGCAAAGGAAAACTACCTAAAAAGAGCATAGTGGAATTACCAAAGAAGAAGAAGACCAAGAAATCTGTCCAAGTCAAGGGGAAAGAGAAAGAGGAAAGTAATCATGAGAAGGAAAGGGAGTTTTATATAATATAGATAAACAATGATGACAGTGAAAATGAAGCTAGAATCCTTGAGGCTCTCTTGCAAAATAGAGAAGATAAAATTCATGATTTGCAAGCTGATCTAGAAAGCTCAAAAGACTTCATACATGTCTTACAGATGCAAAACAAGCAGATGAGTGGTCAAATGGCAGTATTTGAGGCCCAAGCTTTCAAATATCAAAGGGAGGCCCCCAAAGCACAAGCCAAGCTTGAAGAGTTTATGGGAGAATTCAATGACACTGAAGAATAAGAACAACCAAAGAGGAAAAGGCCTAGGACTATGGGTCTCAAGAGAGCTTTAGAGAAAAATAAAGAAGAAGAGGCAGCCTTTGTTTGATCCTATCCTCTTACTTCTTTACTCGCCCAAGAAATTGAGGATGATAGAGAAGCATGGCTTGAAAGGGAAAATAAAAATTTGGGGGATAAGTTATAGAGAGCTAATAGATACTTGAGCTTAAAAAATAAAATGACCGGGCACTACAAAAAGCTAAATCAATTTGCCCGAAGGAAATTGAAGGTTACACAAGAAAAACTCAAGGCGGCCCGAAAGAGGCGCCCGGTAGAAAAAGTGGGGAAAATCACATCAAAGCTTGAGATCTTGGCCTCCGCTTATCTACAGGTTTCTAAAAACCCATGAAGGTCTTGCTCACCAAA
The DNA here is from genome assembly GCA_034641835.2 of Pinus albicaulis. Taxonomy (NCBI): domain Eukaryota; kingdom Viridiplantae; phylum Streptophyta; class Pinopsida; order Pinales; family Pinaceae; genus Pinus; species Pinus albicaulis. Next base: position 2,035,857,260 of record CM076575.1, read on the forward strand.
ATTGGGAAAATTTCGATAAGTTTTTGTTTTTTGACATTTTTTGGCCTTATTGCAGAAATTTGTGGGCATCGCCATTTTTGTTTGAAGCATACTCAAAGGCTGAAAGTGGTATCATTGGATGAATTAAATTCAAGATCATCTAATAAGAAAATTTCAGATCCAAAGGATGGGTTTTGACCCCCCAAAGAGGCGAAAAACAGTGATTTTTTGACTTTCTGCCTCTCATATCAGCAAAGGGCTAATTTCGGGTTTTTTCCACTCAGGTTAGTTTCTCACCTACTTCCATTGATGAATTTGGGGAAAATAAAGTATTTTCAGAAACTAGACATCTAGGGCTTTCCAACGAGCCATCACACGCCTCGTTTTGACATTGGGACGTCCCTCAAAAGCTGTCTGCAAAACAGGGAATTTTCTGCTGCTATGTTCCTGTAGCATTTTGTCAAAAAATCAATTTTCTGAAGTGGCTTATCCAAATGTGCGCTAGGCCATTTTTAGCCATTTTCAGTAATGAAAAGTCAATATTATTTCCTTTTTTAGCATTTTATAGATATTTTAGAGATATTTTGTGCCTTGGGCTTTGCAAAGCCTCAAGGACAAAATCAGATATTTGTTTTTAGCCTATGAGCTTCTAGTCAATTTTGTGAAGCTTATCTTCTCATTCTCCTATATAAATCATGGAGAATAATTGTAATATTTTTGGTTGAAGAGTTGATATACAAGATGGACTTTGAAAAGCTTAAGAACTTGACTGAGCTTAGAGCAATATATGTTATGAGTTTTGATGATCAGACTTGTTTTATGGAGTAAATAGCTTGACTTGCTTGCCTTGATGATGGAGAGGATCTATGTGCAAGATTTCATGGCTTGGTAAATGGTATTGTACTCCTTTCAGTTATGTTTTCTTAGTTTTCCACATATGTATCCATGTTTCTTTCTTGCTGCAGGTCAGTAAATAATAGTTTGAGGTATGCCTATTAAGGGTCATCAAATTTCCTGATTCATTACAACTTCTATGTTTTCATCTTTCTTAGCCATGTCAAAGGATTCTTAACTACCCTTTGATCCACTAAGAACTTGCTATTTATTTCCTTAATGATTAATATGATATGCTACCTTGTTCAATTTATGGTATGCCCTGCTTACTTGTAGCTGTTTAAACCTCATTAAAGAAATCTCCTTTGAAGTATTGACTTTCTAGGTTAAATCAGAGAGGTCTTGTTTCGATCTTGCCCTCTGCCATATACTTTCATAATTATTTCAAAGTTCTCATTAGTTTGAAAGTGTTGCTTAGGATTTTCCTTTCCATATTTTGAGCTATTGGTTTGTCTTATATGTGTTCTCAACCACTGAAGGTGATTTTCCCACAGTTAGAGGGTCTTATACTTCTATGCATTACCTGAATGTTTATTTTATGCATATTTCAGTTTGAGTTTGATTCATAGTGATTAATGGTTAGCCCTACCACATGAATAGTTGATGTCCAAACTATTTATGCTTAATATCCCTTCGTCTTGCACAAACTTGATGTTCATTTCACTTCATAAACCATCTGAAATATCCATTCGCTATACTAAATTGGCCCTGCAGTACACGCTACCCATTATCTTGAAATCCTTGGCTTGCTTTTGACCCCATAGCCCATTTGATCTCATTTTATTTTTCTATTTGGATCCACTTGATCAAATTTTCCCCAAACAAGTAAAAAACAAACAAACAAACACAGTTAACAACTAGCCTAAAATCTAAACAACTAAGCGAACAATCTCACATCCTTCACTTCATTAGAGAGAGCCCTCTCTGAGTCCAGGAAGGCTAGGTCCTAGGGATCCAAAGATTGGTTTGATGTTACTCCGTCATTTGGTCCGTCAATCTTCCAAATCATGAGACACTAACATAATGGAAATCATGGTGGGACTTGTCTGAGTACATAGTTTCAAATAATTCTCACAAACTCAGTAACACTCCAATAAACTCAGTGAATCTACCACCTTATCGCCACACTAACATAATGGCGATCACGGTGGGACTTTTCTAAGTTCATATCAATCTGAACATCTTTCTATACTCACGGAAAGCCCTTCTTGAACTAAGCACACTATAATATTGAGCCACCTCATCGCCACCTAACATAATTGTGATCACGGTGGGAATTTTCTGAGCTAGTGATAAACTAAGTATATCTTAGAACTTCAGAAATCCCTTGGCTCAAGAATATTCAGTGATTATCAACCACCTTATCGCCACACTAACATAATGGCGATTATGGTGAGACTCCCTGAGTTCATGACTATCTAGCAAAATATTGTTGACTCATTATTCTTTTAGATTAAATCATAAAATCAACTGATAAAGCCATTAGAGTAAACTCTCTTTGTTTCGTCACCTTAAAAAAGTGCTGAAAACAAATTTAGGAAACTCTTCCAAACCTCAGGGCTACATATAAAAACTCAGAAAAAACCCCAAAAACATTTTTTATATTGGCTTCTTATTTCAATATTAATGGTGGACCATAGACAATATATCCTAAAAAAAAAACAAAAAATATCCACCTCGTGACTCCACTAGCTTCCAGTAGGCCTATTACTCCAGTAGTTCGTATAAACGCCCCTGGGAATGTGTTAAGCAACCCCAATCATGCTGATGGTGGACAACAAAGTCCAAAATCTTCCACCTGGCGACTCCAAAACTTCCAAAGACCTAATGACTCTGAACTGGTTGACAAGACACCAGTGACCCTTCCTCATTAACAAATATGGATCCAAGGATACAAAGGAGATATGCTCCAATGAGTAGAGATCATATCCCTGGATTCCCACACAAGATGCCTGAAGTAGATTGGATGAAAAACCTACCTGTTTTTCAAGGTGAGAAGTTTGATGACCCCTTGTTACACCTTGTCAAATTTCATATGCATGTGTGGAGGCTAGAAGTAGAATGGCATGAGGACTGTCTTATGAAAATGTTCATGGAAACATTAGAAGGTAAGGCAAGGAATTGGTATGAATGGTTGGAACCTAGTAGTTTGTTTTCTTTAAGATACATGCACCAAGGGTTCTATAAAAACTATAAATAAAACTCTTCATCTTCATCATGGGCTGAAAATTGTTGTGACCATTTTGAAGATCTCATACAACACCTTGTTAGCATTGATGAAGATTTAGAAAATTGGCATCATGAAGATTTGTTAAAAGAGATTCATACGTTTCATACTCAACATAACTGTCATGAAAACTTAGATGAATCATTTAAGGAAGGGATTAACCAGGAAATAAATGAAATTCCCCAAGATATCCCTACAAGCACAAATAGTGATTCATCATCCCTTCTAGCTGAGGCTCAAGAAAACATCCAGTCTCAATTTCAGTCTTCATAAGAGATAGATAATTTTTGTACTTCTGTCCTAAGAAATAGAATAATTCCCTCCTCTTTGACAGAAGAAGAAATAAATCAGATTATAAATAAACAGCCAGCCTCTAAATTTTCATATAAACCAGACAATCTTGCTCATTCACCTACTGAATTTTTTTGCTAAAAATAAGAAAGTAGCCTTGAAAATCAGGTAAAAGAAAGACAAGTTGATAATCCAATATTTTTGATTAGTGATATTACTTATATTTATGATTTTCCAAAATTTGATTAATCTGATGATGATGTTCTCCAAACAGAAAGTAATCTTTCAAGGCCATCATTACTAGATTTGTGGGTGGAAGATCAGTCCCGTCAACTCCAAGAAAGTAATGAGCCAATTCATACTATCTATGATACTGATGAGGAAATTTTTGAAAGTTTAGAAGTGAGTGAAGAATATTTGATTCCTTGCCCTGCTTCATCATAGCCTATCAGAAATATTTTTCATATGATTGGAAATCAGCAGCCTTTAAATTCAAATGATGAAGTCGAAGGAAATGAGGAAATTTTCAAGCAAGATAAAGATAAGGAACCTTCTCCTAAAAGGGTTGAAGTAATAAGAGATACCCTTGATCACGAATATGTTGGTATTTTCACAGAATGCAGTCCTCTAAATCAGAGTATACCAGGATTTCAAGAGGACAACACAGCCATATATGATGAATCCTCCAGTTCAGATTACAATGAAGATGAGGAAGAGTTTCTTTCTCAAAACCATTTTAAGCTTGATCCAATGGAGAAGGAAGAAGTAATCCTGGTCAAATCATACCTTCCAAATATTCATGACTAGGTATTATTTCAAGATCCCTATGTTCATTTTTTGAAGATATCTAAGGAAGGGATAAAGGTTGTTAGGAGCAGTGTATTACCAAAATCAAGAAGATTTCTTAGCACTGCTGCTAAAGAATAAGGGAGATGGGAGTGACCCTGTTCGTCCAGTGTGGTCAAGGAGATGAGAAAAGATCCATCATGGAACCATTTACTTGACTGGTTATATTGGAAAAGAGATTTTACTAAATAAATGTATATTATGTATAGGTTAGATTAGGATAGATAGATAGGTGTGAAAAATAAGCACAGCCTGTGGGAATTTAGTTAGTTTTTTTTTTTTTTCTTTGAAAAGAAAAATGAAAAACACAAAAACAACTAGAAAAGTAGAAAAAGTGGGCAGATTCTAAAGAAATGGTACAACCCCGTACCCAAAAAATAGTCATGCTGAAAGTGCGCAAGTCTAAATGCCACTACTAGTGCTCGAAATATGTCTTGTTCAGTTATCTAGCGTAATCATAACTGAACATGTTTTAAATTGATTTTTGATAAGCTAGTGAGAGAGATGATAGTCAAATTATGTAAGCTTGACTTGTTAATGAAAGAAGTTTAGGAAGAAAATGTTGGTTCCACACGCTCAAAACAGAACCAAAGAGAAAAACAGGGATGAAAAACAATTTGTATATCTTGGCCCTGATTTTTCTAAGTCTCATATTGTACATAAATAATGTTTGTGTGCAGCTTGTTTTTATGCCACAAACACATGACAAATCAGACCGTCTGATCCTGATTTGATCATTTTTTCAATTTCATGCTTTAGACTAGAGAATGAAATCCTGTCAAACAGGTTAGTCTTGACATTCGATCGTAGTATAGGTAGAGAAACAAAAGAGTTCATCAGTTTAATCTGAACTCCTAGAAGATATAAGTGGCAGTAGATAGTTTTTCTTTTGTCAAAAAATTATATATTGTCAAGGGTTGCTAGCTCAAATGCACCTAAAAGAAGAAAAAATGTTAGGAAATACAACTAGGTAGGTAGAGATGACTTTGATGTTAATCATGCTGTAAATTTTCAGAAATAGCATCAAGAAAAGAAGAGTTTTGTGCTAATGGATAAGGCACCGGTCTTCACAAGCCAGATATCTGCAATTCTGGACCCCTCCTAAAAAGGAGTTGCTCTCGCCAAATGGAGCCACTGTTAGTCATCAATATTTTTAACTGTTGTTGATGACTAGTTTCCTTAGCTTATTTTTCTAGAAGCTAATCTCAAAATGTCAAATATGTCATCTAGAAAACACCCCAAAACAATTTTTGTCCTCCTACCCCCTCCTATCAGTCTATGATGAGAACAAACCTCAGTTGACAAGTCCTATATGGTTTCAGCAAAGTAACCATGTCTATAATTGTCATAGCTGTAAATCATTTTCCATCATTTACCCTTGTTTCTCAAGCCATTCATTATCCAACTGTTGACAAAATGTCTGCAACCCTATCCCTGGTCATTTGGTCATTTGAAAATCTAATCATACCAAAGAAAACACTCAGAATATGTCAACACTATTCCTAAGTTAGATAGTGGCGTTTAGGGATTTTTTCTTTGGCTAAGACATCCTAAGCCAAAAGCCTCTATTTAGTACCATTCAACCTTGAATTAGTTACTATTATGCAAAAACAAGTCTTTTTCCATCCATAGGTTGCACACCACTAAAAGGTCACTTTATCTCATGTCGGAAGAAGTTCACAAAGATCCAGATCAGGAAAATATCATGTTACTCATTATCTAATGAAGTATGTTTCGCTCAGGTGCAATCTCCTTGAAATACCAAATGAGCTCTCCAAGGTTCAAACTCATATGTTTGTACATCTCTGTAGGGGTGTAATTGTAATGATGATCAATGTGCAAGAGAGTAAAGGGACAAGTTCAAGTAGGTCCTTCATGCTGAATTAGTTTTCCATCAATGAAACAAATGGAATACAGTGAGTGAAGGGCAACTAATAAGTATTGTTTGAAACCCAAAAACTGCCTGAAGAAAAGAGAGCTGCCTCCAAGTCACATGAATGCAAAAGACTGATGTTATGCTGATCAGCAGTGTTTTAGCATATCTTCTAGAAAGCAGTATTGAATAAACTTTTCAAAAGGAATCATCATATAGAACAAAAGAATACAATTTCTTCTTATGTTACCTCAAGCCTTGGATGAGAACATTAGTCAAAAGACAATTTCAATATAATCTTGAAAACACAGTCAAAGGAAGGTTAGTCAATAATATTTTGCAATAGGCACTCTACATATACAAATCATATGGCTTCTGGTTTAAGGGTTCACATGGATATTTTACAAAGGGTATATATCTCAGACCATGTCTCATAAAAAAAAATGTCAAATTTCACCTTGGTTGCCTATTTGATATGATACCAAGCAGAGACACATAATTGCAGAAAGATGACACAGTTTTGAAATAGATGAAATGTCATATCTACAGTGAGAACCTCCTTCAAAAGAGCAGAAGGTTAGAATCTCAGTGCTAACCTCCTTCATCAAAATTAGATGGTTAAAAGCATAGTGAGAACCTCCTCCAATCAAGAGCAGATGGTTAGGGATAGGATAATAGAACCTCCTTCATTTAAAAGCAGAGGGTGAAGGTGTTTTAAGTGATTTCAGAAATTATAGGCCACCTCCTTCCCAGGGATAAAACAAAAGATGCATTAGCAGTGTTTCAAATGGTGTTTGAGTAATTTTTTTTGTTTGAAAGACAAGGGTGAAAATCAGTGGAGCAAATGAAAGTTTATAGTTTGAAGGCCTGTGTTTCATCATCAAAAAAGCAGTGACATTATGGTGTTAAAAGGGCCATCTATTTTTCTTTTTTTAAAGGTCATCTCCTTGATGAATAGCAGTAGGTCCAGTCTTGGTTTAAAATACCTCCTTACTTCAACAACAATGGATACATAGGGCTTTGAAGGCTGCAGTGATTGGTATTTTTATAAACCTCTTCAAAAATATACAAAGTCACTTTTCAAAGTTTCTTTTAAAAAGAAAAAGGGAAATTTTTATTTTTAAATCAAAATGAAGGAAAGTTGGGATTTTAAATTATAAAAGAGCTTGACCATTGGTCATTCATCAATTTACAAGACCCAAGTCAAGGAAAAAAGAAAGTTTGAGCATTTTTTCAAAACATTTGCAAGCTTAAGGCTGCGTCGCGCGCCTGTTACAATGCGCGGCACACCTGTAGGAAGAGACATTGTATTTCTATGAAGAACGTGGCGCGCCTATAGCACTGCGCGGCGTGCCTAGGGCCGACCCAACAGACCTGTGCGCGGCGCGTTCTCCGTTCAACGCCCGCACATCAATCTGTTTTGAACGTGCTTCCTTACACACTGCACCAACACTCAAAAGGCCTCAAAGACTCTTCTTTTTTAAAGGTATTCTAGTATTTCTTATCCAAGTTTTGAGTTCGGAGGAGGGTTTAATGATAAAATTCAAAGAGAAACAATGACAAAAGAAGAGGCTTGTTGTTTTGAATAGAAAAAGGAAAAACTGTTTCTTTCAAGAAGTAAAATATCTTGTTCATCAAAATCATAGAAACAGAGTTTGTATAGAGGGTTTTCTAGTCAAAAGCAAGGAGGTCTTTTTGTTCTATGAAATAGTGAAGGTTTTGTGTGGTCTCCAAAAAAACAGAGTTTGTAAAGGTCTTTCAAATCATTTGAAAGGAGTCTTTTAAACATTAAGTTCAAAGAGTGCCATGATAATCTAAATCAAAGAGGAACAGTGATTAGAGGATAGGCCTTTGTCAAATTGAAAGAGTTCTTCTTGTTGTATATTGCAAAGGATCAAAAACAGAGATTGAAGGTGAAGAAACTGTGTGTCAAAATCAAAAGAGATTTGTCTCCAAAATCCACAAATAGACCTTGTCAAAAACCTCTCTGCTCAAACAAAAATACTAAAGAGGTGAAATTTTTTTCCCTAAACTAATACTTGTTTGCTAAACTCAAAGAAAAATAGTGATCATTAAGGGGAGACAGAGTTGTTTTGAAAGAACTATTGCTCAGTGACAAGGAGACTATCTTTTGTTTTAGAGAAACAATAATCATCAAATAAAGAACACAATTTTTTTCTAAGAGTACAGTCTTTGTTCCAAATCAGTCCCTCAAAACAGTGATATCAAAAGAAACAATGATTTCAAAGAAACCTCTTTCTTGCTTCAAATAACCACATAAAAAAGTGACTTGAGGGAAAGGAGTTCATATTGCCAAAGTCAAAGAGAGCTAGTTTCATTTAAACAAACTTGTTGGCTAACTAAGGACAGGCTTAGTTTTTCAAAGAGTAAAATATGTTTTGATTGAGGGCCTTTTTTCAGAAATCATCTAAACAAGTTTTCCTTGGTAAGTCAGTGAATAATATCAGAACCAAAAATGCCTCCAAAGAAAGATAGCAGGATTGGTTATCACAAAATTTATGAGCCTTTTTCAACTCAGGAAGTGAATGAATCTCCTTCAGTGCTCTTTAATTTTCATGATGTAGGATGCTTGGAATTTTTCCAAAAGGTTCAAGAGGTGAAAAGTCATATTCCTTTGACACATTTGTTTGCTTTAAGGCTACAAGCATGTTCATCTGGTAGGTTTAAATTTCAAGCTCTCTCCTAGGGCTGCCTCCAAAGCTACCAAAATTCCATATATCGGAGAAAAATGCTTCAAGCAAACACACCTAGACCCGAATCACTACAAACCCTTCCTAAAACCAGAACATCGGGATGCTTGCCTAGCTATTTTCCCTTTTTCCCACTTGTTGACCAGCTATGCTCCTCTCATGAAAATCATCATGAAGTATTTCACATGTGAAGGGAGGTTTTCCCGGGTTTATGCTTATCATATTAGGCTTCTCATGCACTTCACAAGAACTCAATTGCTAAACTTACCTTTTTTACTCTATAGAAGCATTGAAAAGATGGCTTCTACTGTTCAAAAGAAGCCCTCCGCTCAACAACAAGCTTGCTTATTTCATCTTTCCCTTATCAAGATAATCATCCTTCATCAACTTGAGAAAAATGGAGTTTCTTGGGACTCTTTCATCTCCCATATCGATTTTTCCATTGCATCTTCATCTCATGCTCCTTCCTCACCATCCACTCATCATGTTTCTCCTTCTTCTAGTAAATCCACTCCTAAAAGACAAAAATCTCCTATGATTAAAAGTGAAGAAGATAAGAGGCTAACTAGTAGTGAAAAAAGGCAAAGTGAGAGGAGGCAAACAAGTGATGAGGAAAGACAAAATGAAGAATCTAAGCATGATAATGAGCATAAAGAAGGCAATGATGAAGAACTAGAACAAATTGATACAGAGCATAGCAGTCATAAAGAGGAAACTGTTGGAATCCCACACAGCAATGAGCATGATGGTAATGAAGCACAAAATAGTGAGGGTACAGAGCAATACAGTCATGAAGAAAGCAGAGACAGAAAAGAACAAGGCAACCCTCAAGGAGACATACAAGGTGACAACCAAAACACTTATGAGAAGGGTCAAGACAGTCCTCATAGGGACACTTATATGAAAAAAAAAGAAAGCCCTCAAGCAGGAAATGATGATGACAGTCAAACACCAAATAGTGAGCATTCCAAAGAGGGTAGCATAGAGAAAAAGGGACAAATCAGTGACCATGAGCATAGCAGTGATAAAGACAAACAAGGCAATCTTTAAAAGGAGGAAAACAGTGACAAAGATGATGATGGAAGCAGCAAGGTAAAAGAACAAGTTGAGCAAGTACAAATAGGTGAAATTCCTCCTTCTTCTCCTCCACACAGCCAAGAGCATGTGCTAGCTGCCTCTCCTAGGCAAGGGGCCATGACTCTTCCTCCAAAGGTGACAAAGCCTAGAAACACTAAGTCAAAAAAGAAAAAGACTATTCCAGCAGTGACTCGCAATGTCACAAGAGCACTAAGAAGTAGAGGCAAACTGCCTAAAAAGAGCATAGTGGAATTACCAAAGAAGAATAAGACCAAGAAATCTGTCCAAGGCAAGGGGAAAGAGAAAGAGGAAAGTATTCATGAGAAGGAAAGGGAGTATGATATAATACAGATAAACAGTGATGATAGTGACAATGAAGCTAGAATCATTGAGGCTCTCTTGCGAAACAGAGAAGATCAAATTCATGATCTACAAGCTAATCTAGAAAGCTCAAAAGACTTCATACATGTCTTATAGATGCAAAACAAGCAGATGAGTGGTAAAATGGAAGTATTTGAGGCCCGAGCTTTCAAATATCAAAGGGGGGCCTCCAAATCATAAGCCAAGCTTGAAGAGCTTATGGGAAAATTCAATGACACTGAAGAAGAAGAACAGCCAAAAAGGAAGAGGCCTAGGACTATGGGTCTCAAGAGAGCTTTGGAGAAAAAGAAAGAAGAAGAGGTTGCCTTTGTCCAATCCTATCCTCCTACTTCTTTACTCACCCAAGAAATTGAGGATGATAGAGAAGCATGGCTTGAAAGGGCAAATAAAAATTTGGAGGATAAGTTAGAAAGAGCTAATAGAGACTTGAGCTTACAAAAGAAAATGACTGGGCACTACAAAAAGCTAAATCAATTTCCCTGAAGGAAATTGAAGGTTACACAAGAAAAACTCAAGGTGGCCCGAAAGAGGCGCCCGGTAGAAAAAGTGGGGAAAAGCACATCAAAGCTTGAGATATTTTACTCTTCTTCTCTACAGGTTTCTAAAAACACATGAAGGTCTTGCTCACCAAAATTGCACAAATTTCGACAAGTTTTTGTTTTTTGACGTTTTTGGGCCTAATTGCAGAAATTTGTGGGAATCGCCATTTTTGTTTGAACCATCCTTAGAGGTTGAAAGTGATATCATTAGATGAATTAAATTCAAGGGCATCTACTAAAAAAATTTCAGCTCCAAAGGATGGGTTTTGACCCCCCAAAGGGGCGAAAAACAATGATTTTTTGACATTCTACCTCTCATATCAGCAAAGGGCTAATTTCTGGTTTTTTCCACTCAGGTCAGTTTTCACCTACTTCTAGTGATCAGTTTGGGGAAAATAAAGTATTTTCAGAAGCTAGACATCTAGGGATTTCCAATGAGCCATCACCGACCTCATTTTGACATCGGGAGGTCCCTCAAAAGATATATGCAAAACAAGGAATGTTCTGCTGCTACGTTCCTATAGCATTTTGTCAAAAAATTAGTTTTCTGAAGTGGCTTATCCAAATGTGTGCTAGGACATTTTTAGCCATTGTCAGTAATGAAAAGTCAATATTTTTTCCTTTTTTAGCATTTTATAGATATTTTAGAGATATTTTATGCCTTGGGCTTTGCAAAGCCTCAAGGACAAAATCAGATATTTGTTTTTAGCCTATGAGCTTCTAGTCAGTTTTGTGAAGCTTATATTCTCATTCTCCTATATAACTCATGGAGAATCATTGTAATATTGTTGGTTGAAGAGTTGATATACAAGATGTACTTTGAAGAGCTTAAGAACTTGACTGAGCTTAGAGCAATATATGTTGAGTTTTGATGATCAGACTTGTTTTATGGAGTAAATAGCTTGACTTGCTTTCTTTGATGATGGAGAGGATCTATGTGCAAGATTCCATGGCTTGGTAAATGGTATTGTACTCCTTTCAATTATGTTTTCTTAGTTTTCCACATATGTATCCATGTTTCTTGCTTGTTGTAGGTCAGTAAAGAATATTTTGAGGTATTCCTATTAAGGCTCATCAAATTTCCTGATTCATTACAACTTCTATGTTTTCATCTTTCTTAGCCATGTCAAAGGATTCTTAACTGCCCTTTGATCCACTATGAACTTGTTATTTATTTCCTTAATGATTAATACAACATGTTACCTTGTTTGATTTATGGTATGCCCTGCTTACTTGTAGCTGTTTAAACCTCATTAAAGAAATATCCTTTGAAGTATTGACTGTCTAGATTAAATCAGAGAGGTCTTGTTTCGATCTTGCCCTCTGCCATATACTTGCAGACTTATTTCAAAGTTATCATCATTTTGAAAGTGTTGATTAGGATTTTCCTTTCCATATATTGAGCTGTTGGTTTGTCTTATATATGTTCTCAACCACTGAAGGTGATTTTCCCACAGTTAGAGGGTCTTATACTTCTATGCATCACTTGAATGTTTATTTTATGCATCTTTCAGTTTGATTTTGATTCACAGTGATTAATGGTTAGCCCTACCACATGAATACTTGTTGTCCAAACTATTTATGCTTAAGATCCCTTCGTCTTGCACAAACTTGATGTTCATTTCACTTCATAAACCATCTGAAATATCCATTCGCTATACTAAATCGGCCTTGCAGTACACCCTACCCATTTTCTTGACATCCTTGGCTTGCTTTTGACCCCATAGCCCATTTCATCTCATTTTCTTTTTCTATTTGGATCCACTTGATCAATTTTTCCCCAAACAAGTAAAAAACAAACAAACAAACACACTTAACAACTAGCCTAAAATCTAAACAACTAAGCAAACAAGCTCACATCCTTCGCTTCATTAGAGAGAGCCCTCTCTGAGTCCAGGAAGGCTAGGTCCTAGGGCTCCAAATATTGGTTTGATGTTACTCCATCATTTGGTCCGTCAATCTGCCAAATCACGGGACACTAACTTGCTGGAATCACAATTGCCATTAGACCAGAACCCGTAGGCATTAGTCTCCACTACAATCTCCAGACTTAGGATCCACGAGAGGCAGTTAGTTCATGTCGCGAAACAGACGGGGAGTGTTGAACCCAACGTCCAACATTTTTTAACCTATAAAACCCTAAAACATTGAAATTCTAACTTTCGTGTGTTTTCGAACCTATTGCGCAGGTGACAGGCATTAGCTGTAGATGAGGCGAAACTTTCTTTTGAAACCTACTCCTGAGAGTGCCAGAAGTGAAGGTCACACTTTTTGGGCCAAAACCCCTGACCTAAACCTCTAGGGCACAGAAAACAGGCCAAAATCTACGACCTCTACGGAAATAAGGTTAGAAACTGTGACTTGGAATTTTTGCGGGAGTTTTTCTGAAATTTTTATGGTTTTGTTTGGGCCTCTGTTCAGGGTTGTTTGACCTCCATCTTCACCCATTTTGGACCTGTACCTATTCTGTTTTACTCATCTAAGTGGGAACCTAGCCCTCTAGGGCTTTAGTACCCTCTAGCTTTTGTGGAAGAGTTTTAGCTGCTGCAGGTTGTCTAAAATTTTAGAGTGTTCAGCGTTTTTTCAGATCTGATACCTTACCTTCAAATCCACTTCAGATTGGCTATTTATCCATCCAAATCACCTCCTTTTAGTTTTGTGTGGGTTTTCCTCTAGGGTCCCCTCCACTTCCCTCCAGGTTATAGCCTTTCGCCACCTCATTTACAACAATTTTTTCTCTAATTTTTTGTTGTTTTTCTGCACCTATTTCTAGCAAATCTGACCTTGAGATCATTTTTCCTCTTATCTTTAGATCTATTGGCTAATTTGGTGTGTTTTGACTAGATTTTTTTCCTACCTAAAAATTAATTATTGAGAGGCATGCCTCCTTGGGTTTATATTAATGCATATTTAGTCGTCTATTTTCTATTATTTCAGTTTCATATACTGTTATCTACATGTATATTTACAGTTATACAACACACTTTTTTTTTTTTCTCTACAAATTTCTGGGTTTAAAAATTAAAATTTACACACTTAACACACACAGCCTAAGTGAAGAAGAGCTTGGTTAACACCGCCAAGAAAAAACTTTAAACATTGAAACTATTTGATCTTGCACTTCTTCTCCCTTGTTGGTATCTCTTCCCTTTGTACCGTGTTTGTGCCTTCACCATTGTGCCACCAAGGCGTTTATCCTGGAGACTTCTTGGCATTCACCCTCAGTTTCTGGTAGGAATAATTACTCCTCCCCATAGGATTCGAGTTAGTCCTCCACCGAGTCCACACTCTAACTCTTCTTCTGGTTCATTGGGTTCCCCTTATGGTTCCACCCCCAGTTCTCCCCCTGTCACCTTCACCATGTCTAGTTCAGGACCTGACGCTGGTGGTAGCCCTAACCCTCATGATGGGAATACTATTAGTGGGACCGTAATAGGAACTACCCTGGCTGCGCCCTTGCTCCCATATATGGCAGGCCTCAGTCTTCCTGATTTTAACCACTTGATCAATGATACTATACACCATGACGCTAGTTGGCCTACTATGCCAACCAAGCTTCCTTACGACATCCCCAAGTTTCAAGGTCTTGCTGGAGAAGATCCTACAAATCATGTTCGATCTTTCCACATGTGGTGTTCATCTAACTCCATTATCGATGACTCTGTCCATCTTTAATTGTTCCAATGTACGCTTACTGGCGAAGCTTCTAAGTGGTATGTTGATCAGGCCTCATCCTCTCATACCACCTTTGCAACTCTTGCCTGGGATTTTCTATCTTATTTCTAGCTTCCCCTTTGTTATGACATTGGTACCAAACTTTTGAATTCTTTCCGTCAATCGTCTATGACCCGCCTATCTGATCATGTATAGGAATGGCAGAGAATAAAGAGACTATGTCGAGCCCCTACCTTCGAAGACCGTATCTACATTGACTGGTTCCTTAGATCCCTTTTGGCTTCTATAGGAAAAGATGTTGCATCGCATTTCCCTCAGACCGAAGAAGTCGCTCTCCAAATTGCGTTAAAATATGACCTGATCTACGCTCAGTCGGGTTATGGTTATACCGTTCTACCCGATCTTCCTAGACCCGATGGTGCCAACGCACTGGGGGCATCTCATGCCATTGACAGTATCGTTGGAGCTCTTTCTCACCCATACACTTAGCCTCCCATCGGCTATGGTTTCCCTCAGGGAGGGGCCAACACCTCTTGCACTTTTCCCCCTCCTGGTGTCATGTATCTAGGATACGGCATGCCTTATCCTTTTTCACAACCTCTTATTTACCATAATGTTACCTAACCTCCTTATTATCCGTATCAGCAGCCTGGTGCTCCAGCTCCTCAAGCATTAGCACCTTTGCCTCCCTTGCCTTCTCAACCCCTGGAACAACAGCCACCACCCCCTCAGGGGAGGTATATTCACAACAAGGCATGACTAATCCTCCTCCTTCCAAAAAGAAGAGGAAAGGCACTCAAAATAAATCTACCCCCGGTAATCCTGGACCTAATCCTCAAAATAATGCACCTAACACTGCTAATCAGCAACAGGGCACTCAGCCCAAGCAGGACAGGCTTGTTCGCACGAACAAGCCTTGTTATTATTTTGGTGTTTATGGTCATGAAACACACGATTGTCCTATTTTACAACATATGAGACAGATTTTGGAGTCTCAAGAAACATTGTGAGGACAAAAGCCTCCCCTTCTGCCCCTCTCAATGCTGCGCCTAGTCAGCCGGCTGTGTTTACTAATCCTTTCCCTCAGCAAGGATTTGTGGCTACCCAACCACCTGAAGGTAAGGCAGCCACTCAACCTCCTCCATCTGGTACCTCCAATTACCAAATTCTCATGATGAATTCTGGCTAGCCCATAACTGTAGACCTCAACCTTCAAACTCTGTCCAATCAGTACAATAAGCCTCCCACTATGTTTGTCCCCGAGTGCCCTTATTCAAGTTCTACAGAGCCTCTTTCGACACCTAATGGTACTTTGAATATCCCTTAACCTAAGACAAAGGTACATACCAAGATCCCTAAGGGACTGTTATGCCGAAATTCTGCTTCTGGCAAAGCTTCCCATTCGTATAGTATAGTAGATGATTTGGTGCAATCTCCTACGACCATCTCAATGTTGGAACTCCTCCAGTCATGCCCTTCACAACGAAAAGCTCTACTATCTGCCATGGGCACTGTAGATCCTTTAGATGATCGATTGATCATCTTCTATGTTGATTGTTCAGAACATCCTCCTCTCCTTGCTTCCATTGCCTTCCAAATCCCAGTCAAGATCCGGAATGCCAACTTTCCCCGTTGTATCATTGATGAGGGGGCATCCACCTGTGTGATGTCTGCTTCGGTTTGGAAGAAACTTGGATCACTTGAGCTGGCCCCTTCCACGATCACTCTCCAAGCGTGGGATGGCCACGCCTCCCAGCCCATTGGCCTGTTCCGCAATTGTCCTATTACTCTTGCGGGCAAGACTGTTTTCGTTGACGTAAAAGTCATTGACGGCTCCTTAGATTACAAAATTCTATTGGGTCATAGCTACACCTATGCGATGTCTGTTGTACCATCTGCGGCTCACCACAAGATTAACTTTCCCCATAATAGAATGATAGTCACCATTGACCAACTTACGTATTACGAACTGAAGTCTCAGACCTCCCATGAGCCTGATCTGAAAATGGAACTATTTGTAAATGTTATGTGTTAGCCACCTATAACTTTTTTATATCCAATGGTGGCTAAATTTTTTCTTAAAAACTTCAAGAGATATTTCCCTTTGAAAAATTATCATCCTTTAGATATTTTATGAAGATTAATACTCTCTGAGCTAATCTTCACTACTATTTCCCTTTTATCCTAAAAAACCTGCTGTTTGCCAAGAGAAAAACTGCTTAAAAACCCTATTTTCCATCATTTTCACTCCCACAACACTTCCATTTTCACCAATTTTTCTTCATAAAATCCCTCTTTAAGCTTTCATTTAACCTTCAAAATCACTCCAAAATCCCTTTAAAACCTTATGTTTCCCTATGATTTGGTTTAAAACCCTTCATTTCTTGTACCGAAACCCAAATTTTGGCTTAAAAACATTGGTTTTTAGCCTAAAAACACCCTTTTAAACACTCATAAAGCTCTTAAGCCCCCGAGGGCTTATTCCCTTAAGACCTCCACCTCATACGACCTTAAGCCCGCAGTCAGGCACTTAAAAGGCTTTAAAACCATTCCCAAACCCCTTTTTCCTTTATATTTTCCACTCCCGACTTATAAATTTGAAAACAAAGCAGGACTGTTGATCTTTGCAGATCAACGGTCGTCTGGCCCTCATCCTTCCGCCAAAGCACAAACCCATGTAAAAAACCCTTTCTTCCTCTGTTTGTTCATTTACCCTGACAACATGATTTAAATCGATCTTGATCGTTCATTGTTTTGATCGAACAGACCTGAGGTTATTCGATCTTCGCCTTACCCATGCCTTATCTTTCTTCTCCACTCATCTGTCTGCCTCTTCATTTGAATCTCCACCGTCCATATATTAGATCCAACGGGTGAGATTAAACCCGATGAACTTCATTTGTCATTTAACCCACCCACCACACGACAAAAATGATGATGTCACCATGGACCCCACTGCTTTCTCCGTTGTGCAGCTCTCCCCGTCGCGTGCGATTCGCACTGTCGGATCTGCTACCCCCCATCTGACGACTCAAATCACATTTCACTTTTTCTTTGCGTCTGCAAGTTAACATTCCAAAAAAACGCGAAATGGGTGGTTTTAAAAAGACAGGTGTCAGATAATGAATGGAATCGTGTTTTTTTGGCCCAAAATCAAAACCGCTCCAATGCTGCGTGAAAACCATTCTGGTTTTCTGCTTTACTATCGTTCCCCTCCGCAATGAAAATTCATCTTTTGATCCTGGCTGTTAAATTTTTTGATCCGATGGCTTAGATTGTAACGCGATCCATTTTTTTACCCTTCACCTTTCCCCCAAAACATTTCATTGCCCAATCTCCACCGTTCGTCCTTTTAATCCGACGACCCAGACTTAATTTTATCACCATTCACGTTTCCCCACCATCTAACTTCCCAAATGATTTCATCCAGAGATCATAGCCGTTGATCAATCCAAATCGACGGCTCTGACATAAGCTCACCCCACTTAGTTTGACCTTCGATCTTTTCTCTCAAGCGTTTCGCCAAGTGATCTCGACTGTTGGATATTCTTATCCAACGACCCTGATTCAACCTCCCACTCAAACTTCATTTGCACCTGGTTAACTGTTTTTTCCAGGATTTTCTCGCTTTTACCACTGCATTTACCCATTTCTCACAGCTCCAAACCTCTTTCACCAAACCTCTAAAGCAGTCCTAAACCATTTCTGTGGGATTTTATAACAAGTTTATGTGTTTTTGCAGGGTTTTAGATGATTTTTGCTGTGTTTTCTTCCCAGTCATAGTCTAGCAACAAAAATTCCCAGAATGACGATTCTGTGGCATAAAATAAAAGGAAAAATGAGCTGCGGGCTTAAAATCTATGTTTGAATAACCTGGAGCATGATCCTTGATCTTAGAAACCCTCCATGGCTTAATATCAGTTTTGTCACTATAAACCAGCAACAAAGTGTATCAGTAATGAAGAATCAAGGTTAAAGAGGGATTAATTAGGACCAAAGACTAAAGATCATAGTTTTAATCCTCAGGATTAAAGAAACAAAGCTAATATCAGAGAACGAAGACCTGAAGACTAAGATCAAGGCCTAATTAAGCCTAAAACACAGATAAAGAACAGATTAATGTGTTTTAAGGTTAAACAGAGGAAAATATCAGCAAAGCAGACCTTCACTGCCACATCAGAGGCCAATTATCCTCTTAAGCTAACAAAGAGCCACCTGCAGCCTCAATAAATCAAAAGAATGCCTACTTATTGCCCAGTTTGAAGATATTTTCCTAAAAGACACCTGAGCAGTTATTACCAATGAAAGAAAAAATTCCAAACTGTCAGTGAACTTATTTTAAAGGATAAATAGGCCTCAAAGTCAATATTTTTCTCATTAAGCCTAAAAAGGCAGAAACAGAGTTAATGAAGCAGAGTTGTAAATGAAATGCATTCCTGCCTTAGGCCTTGCATAGTTTTCAAGGCTAGAAGTTGCATTTAGTGTAGAATTTATTACACTTCAATCCTAAAACTCTTCCACCTCCTCATTTCTTCTACAAATACTTCTGAAGAAGATGAGAAGTTTTTGGTTGGTTGGTCACTAGTTGTAATACTGAAACTCTCTGAAATAATACATAGTCTGTCTGAAGTTGAAGAAGGAATTGAAGTCTTGGAAGCTTGATTATGTTGTGACATGTTTGTTCTTGAGAAGGCTCTACCATTGGATTCATGAGCTTGGTTGTTGGTGATGTATTCTGAACTATCTTCTGTTTTTCCTGTTTTCATTATGTTTCATAAATTCTTACTACAGTAGGATGAAAAGTTTAGGCTAAGAAATGACTCCTGGAAGCACCTTAGACCTGTTTATCCTTCACTGTTTTATGTTTTCTTCTGCTGAGGTATTTTAGAGTCTTTAATCTTTCTCTTTAGTCCTCATGCTTGTTTATTTCTCAAATAGTTCAAATAGTTGGTTTCAGCATGATTTATGGTTTTCCCTGCTTGTCTGCTGCCACTTGAAAGTTGTTTTTGAAGTCTCCCTTTGAAGTACCATTGTTTACAGTTAGCCAAGGAGGTCTGTTCTGATCATACCCTTTGTCCCTGCTTGAACAATTGTTTTAAAGGTCTTTATAGTTGTGATCATAGATGTGTTAGGTGTTCCCTCTTCTATGACTGCAATTATCAGTGAATCTTTTATGTTTTCTAAGTCATTTGAAATAAAATCTTTGAGGAAATAGGATGTGCTCCCGAATCTTAGATTTCATTTTAAAAGTTGTTTTGAAGTCATTATTTTCTTAAAGTGTTGTTTGTAGAATTCATGGTTAGCCCTGTTTATCAAATACCTCTTTATTGTTCAAGTTATGTTTTCAAATTCCCTTTGTTGCGAATTCATTTTCTCTTTCCAAATCATTAATGTCCATCTCATTCACAAAACCAAAGGATCCTGTGGCCAAGTTAGATTTTCCCTCTGGTATCCCATATCCATTGATGAGTTTGTCATAAACCTCTTCTTGACTCCATTGCCCAATGAATCTAATATTTCCCCTTTCTATCTATCTTTCCTAGACCTTTCATGTTCTGCTATGTCATTCAACCAAACAAACAAACAAACACTTGCACTTAATAACTAGTCTAAAACCAATACTCAAAGAAAACAAGATAAACCTTTGAAAAACAAATAATTTGAGAGATCCCTCTCTGAGAACAGGAGGACTAGATCCTGGAACTCTAAAGATTGGTTCTGATGTTGCCTTGTCTTTTGATTTTCCAATCTATCAAAACGCAGGACCCCAACACTATGCAAAGTATCCATTTCCATTTAATTTAATGTGAAAAGTGTTCTCCATGTCTTGTAGGTTAAAAAAAGTAATTTTGGTAATTTTCTGAGTTTATGTGTGAGGATTTGTTATTTAAATTTACTATTTAATATATCACAACAGAAATACACAGCAAGAAAACTTCACCATATCATAACACAGCAAAATGATGAGGTATTTCACACCTCCTGGGCTACATCTGCATGTCCTTCACTATTTTATGTTTTCTTTTGCTGAGGTATTTTAGAGTCTTTAATCTCTCTCTTTATCCTTCACTGTTTTATGTTTTCTTCTGCTGAGGTATTTTAGAGTCTTTAATCTCTCTCTTTAGTCCTCATGCTTTTTTATTTCTCAAATAGTTCAAATAGTTGGTTTCAACATGATTTATGGTTTTCCTTGCTTGCATGCTACCACTCACTATAAAATTTGGCGGAAATTCCGACGGCCAATTCGTCGCTATTCCGACACATAGTCGTCACAAGAGTGACAATTCGAGGGCGGGAAAAACGTGGTTTACCATACCGTCGCAGTTTCGACGCACTTAAAAAGTTTCGCACTATCGACACTATTTTCGTCGCTTCCAAACAAGCGTCGCTCTTCCGAAGTTTCCCAATCCGTCGCACTTCCGACCTTTGTAAACTGTCGCACTTCCGACGAAATGTGGTCCGACGTTTTGAACGTCGCTCTTCCGACTTTTGTAAACTGTCACAATTACAACGAAATGTGGTTCGACATTTTGAACGTCGCTCTTCAGACGTTTGTAAAATGTCGCAATTCCGACGCAATGTGGTCCGACGTTTTGGATGTCGCTCTTTCGACGGTTGTAAACTGTCATAATTCCAACGAAATGTGGTCCGACATTTTGAACGTCGCTCGTCCACTGTTTTTATACTGTCGCTCTTCCTGTTTTTAAGCTGTCGCAATTTTGATGCTTACAAGGCGTCGGTATAGCGGCGACGAGTTCAATTTTAAAAAAAAAAGTGAAACTTTAAAAGAGGAAAAACTTTGTTTTGAATATATTATATGAAGTAAAACAGTCCATGAAGTCATTAAATTTTCACATCTGAAGATTGGAACCCAAATATCCATCCAGAAAAGTGGAAGTCCCACCCCAGACAGTGATAGAAAAATACCTCATGTCACATACAGGGACTTGATATAAAACCCAGTAACGGTCCACATGGAGATTATCGACAATCTGAGAAAGCATCCAAATATGCCCGAGGCATCTATAAGAAAGTGAAATAGCAGTATGTAGAATAGTAAAGCAACGGATAGAGTACCGACGTCCATTGTTCCAAATACAAATTAAAGTACCCAAAATCCTTGAATAGAGAAAAACGTTAATCATGTGAGTGTGATATGTCCAAAATATAAAAAGACCATCAGACCATATCAATAAACCAGCAACATAGACCAGCATCGCTAGTTTTGAAGGCAGAGTGATAAACATTAATCATTTTTTTTTTACAAGAGAAAAAACGTTGTTTTGAATATATTATATGAAGTAAAACAGTCCATGAAGTCATTACATTTTCACATCTGAAGATTGGAACCCAAATATCCATCCATAAAATTGGAAGTCCCACCCCAGACAATGATAGAAAAATACCCCATGTCACATACAGGGACATGATATAAAACCCAGTAACGGTCCACATGGAGATTATCGACAATCTGAGAAAGCATCCAAATATGCCCGAGGCATCTATAAGAAAGCGAAATAGCAGTATGTAGAATAGTAAAGCAACAGATAGAGTACCGACGTCCATTGTTCCAAATACAAATTAAAGTACCCAAAATCCTTGAACAGAGAAAAACGCTAATCATGTGAGGAGTGTGATAACCATCTGCAGAAACCCAGGCTCGATTGTATGATCAGGCTCGCTTGATTCCAAAATTGGTAACCATCTGTTGCATCCGAGATGTAAGGTTTAGGCTCGCTTGTTTCCATTAGTAGCCTGCTACAGCATCCACCCTGTTCATAGAAAAAAGGTTTTCTTAGATATACAGAGAAAGAGTATAATACGTAGACCATATAAACATGGCTCTGTATTTCAAAAAACAGGTTTAAAATAGAAACAGGGCAACATTTTTTTTTCTAAGTAAAGTTAATCTATTAACAGTGGGAATAAAATTACACCGAAGTCAAAATCATTGCCCAGACTCATGGCAAATTTGTCATCAAAAAATAAAAAAATTAAGAAGACTGCCCTCATACGGGGAAACCAGTATTGAACGTTTAATTTACAAAATTAAAAAATATTACAAAGTTCTAGCACAGTAAAATAATCTAAAAGCAGCCCAAAAAAGTGGGCCGCGAAGCAAGAAAAAAAATTAACCAAACTACTCCTCCGACTCCTCGACGATTTGACACCGTCCTTCGAAAGTTCCAGGATCGCTAGGTGCTACCTCCACATTCATGCCACGGCTCCACTCCTGAAGGCCCGAATGCTGGCTGGCTTTTTCCGAGCTCAAACCTGTCGGACGGGTGCATTCTTCCTCTGTTTGTGCCTCCTCGCAGAAAACCACAGTGACTAAAGCTGTAATTCGTGGGTGGTTGAGAGAGCAATTAAAGGAAAATTGTGCAGCGTGCGTCATGGGAGAAGGTGAACTAGCGGTGAGGAAACGAGGAGCAGGGGAATCCATACGGTGGCCAGATCCTACAACCCGACCTACATAATAATCACTGGACTGGCCGGAAGACAACTCGGTTGAGGGGTTGGAGGGAGCGCGTAGGAGTTGACCTCTAGTGCTCCCCCTGCGGCAACACATCCTTTGACGCAGGCGAGGCATGGGTGCAGTGGGCACAATAGGAGACAGAGAAGCAGAATTCCAAGAAACAAAGGAAGACGCACAAGGACCAGACCGAGAGAAATGCAGATATGTAGCAAGGTCTATGCAGCAGTTCAGCTGGCCACTTCTCCTTCTCGTCATAGTGAGCAGGCAGTGTAACCCAGCAACCGTCTCGTCTAAAAAACCATAGCAAAATCCCATTTTATCGACCCGATTGCAATGCAATCGAAGGACGCCCGTCATAATTAATCTCTAATCATTAATGAGAGCTGAAGGCCGGATCATATTGGAGCATGCGGAATCGCTAACAGGAGTGGAGGTTTGGTCTTGAATAGTGTTAAAACTTAATGCGATTAGATGTGAAAACCTTGGAACTTAATTGAACAACGTTAAAACTTAATGCGGTTGATATGAAATCGCCACATCCATGTCCCATCGCCTTAAACGCCATCGAATGCACCCATAGCCGGGAGCAGGGAAAGTTCTGATTGAGGACACGTGGCAGAAATTGATTGGAGCGGATCTTTGTTTGGGCCGCTCGCGCAGTGGAAATCTGGACCCGAAAAATATTAGGGAAAATTTGATAATAAATTCGCGTCACAACTCTCCCTCCATATGCCAGCCCAACT
Organism: Pinus albicaulis; assembly: GCA_034641835.2. NCBI lineage: Eukaryota > Viridiplantae > Streptophyta > Pinopsida > Pinales > Pinaceae > Pinus > Pinus albicaulis. The sequence goes on from CM076575.1 coordinate 2,035,880,972, forward strand.
TCAGACCCGAAAAAGATTAGGGAAGAATTCATTTGGTTTTTGCGTCACAAAATTGGCCGACGTCAGCAGGCTATTTTGGAACGCAAATTTGGTTTGAATTATGGTTTATCGCCGTTTGAAGTCCGGTGGGCTCGACTTAAGAACAATTTTGTTTGATCCCATCTTATAAAATTTGTGTTGGTTTTCTTTGATAATACACATATTTATAATAAATCATGGGAATACCACACTAAACATGTGGAAAAGTTATATAAATTATTAAGAACAATCATTTTTATGTAAAAATATCCAAATGTGCTTTTGGGAAATAAGAATTTGAGTATTTGGTTCATATTGTTTTAAAGGAAGGAGTGAAGTTGGAGCCTCAAAAGATGCAAGCTATTACAAAATGACCTATTCTTAAGAAAATCAAGGTTCTTAGAAGATTTTTTAGACTTACATGATCAGTATGATGATAATTATGATAATTTCACAAAACAATCACTAGCTATTTTGAGGGATGAGATATTAGAACTTCAGCTTGATGAGGATTTTTTAAGAGCTTTATTTCTTCTTTTGAAATCAAGAATATATTCTCCCAAACTGAAAATATGTGTTATTGAGATAATTTCTGAAAATTATGAAAATGAAATTAAACTTTTGCATTCTCAAATTCAGTCATACAATTTCAAAAATCCTAAAGAATTCTTGGAAAATCTTCCTTCTCCTAAGCAAGAGGAAATTGTACTATCTTTTGACTTGCATATTGAGGATGATTATTCTTTCAAACACAAGATAGAAGAAATAGTTTCAAGGCTTAATATTCAGAATAAAACTGAGCAACCAGTCATTGAAGGCCTAGAAGTAAATAACATACATCATACTTTTATTGATCCTATATCAGATTATATGGAGAATATTTTTAGCCCAAATATGCAAACATGTTTTCTCTATAAGGATCAAATACATCAAAAGTGGCCTTTACACATCATATCATTTATTATAAAATCACATGATCATAATATACTTCCAATTTTGATCACAAGCAATCAAGTTATCCATTTATTATTACAGCTACTTGATTGGCTTCATTGGAATTTTTGTATTACCTGATTCAATAAGATTTTTAGTAGATTGAGTAGGTAGATGAGTGCCAATAAGCTCAGAATTTTGAGCATTTTTTTTTAGTTTTCAATTTTCAGCTAGTTTTTCATTAAGTTGGTTTGAAAAATTTTGTGTGTTGTTTTAGTTTCAGATCAGATTTCAGTTTGCAGAAGACAGAAGACATTTACAGGTTCACCAAGGTCAATGGATGAGGACAACTGACCCTCTGTTCTTGACTTTTCACCAGGAAAAGCCATTCCCAAGTGGAGCCATTGTTAGACTCCTATACCAATAGGTGTCATATTTCATGATTGACTTGATGGGCTATGTAATATGTTCATACCTTTTCTTGTTGCAAAGGTTTTCCATATTATCAAAAAATCAAAAAAAATTTAAAAATGTAAAGAGGGTATACCCTAAAAGAAAAATCAAAGGGTAAAAAGAATAAAAATGGCCAAAAAAGTAAAAGAAAATGAACCCCACCAAAAGAAAGGCCAAAGAAAGTGTGCAAGTCTAAATGCCACTACTTTTTGCTCTTATGTAATAAATAAAATTGTGTGCAACTTGTATCCTGTGCCACTATTTATGAATAGTCAAACAGTTTAAGCTTGGCTATTTCATCTTTCAATTTCATGTTTTAGAGATAGAGAATAAAATCTGACCAAACTGTTTAACCTTGGCAGATAAGTAGATAGGTAGAGTAAATAAAAGGAGATCAATAGCTTAATATGAGCCCTTGGATGTAATAAGGTTAGACTTAGATAGATTTCTACATGTAAAAGAAAAGAAAGTGTGATAAGGGTTTTCCAGTCTAGGTGCACCCTAATAAAGAAGAAAAAATGGTAGAGTAAAGTAGGCAGGGTAGGTAGATGATGTTGCATAATTGCATGTGATGGAAAATGACTCTAAATGTGTTAATATTTACTTTCATTACAAAGTGCAAAGGCATACACTATACTGGAAGAAATTCAAAGCAAAGCAAAGTCAAAGTTATTAACTTCCCTTCTCATCTTCCCCTAAAGATTTCACTAATTTCCCCTAAGTACTAAGGTATTTGAAAATTAGAGGGGCTCAAGGCATTTCCTTGACTTTTGGAGGGACTGGACCCTCGGCCCAATAATTGGAAAAGCTTAAGTACTTGAAGTCATTCTTCATAACATTCACTCATTTCTAAACATCTTTTCCTACGTAAAATCCCATTTTACTTAGGAAAATTATGCATTATTTCATAAAAAACCCTCAAAATCACATTTTATTCCAAGTCTAAGTGATGAAGTGATTATAATGCAATTTTCTTTTAAATCTTCACTTTCTTAGTTATATTAATGTATTTTGAGCTTACATTGTCCCCTTGTCATATTAACATTGATTTTATGTATTAAATCCTTACAAAAATAACCTTCTCCTATTATATATAACTCATTTTTATATAATATCCCCAAAAAACCATTAATAAATTTTAGCCAAAGTTATTTATTCCCACATGTTTAAATAAAAAACCCACTTTATGCCCCCTTTGGCTAAATATATCGTAATATTAAATTCCGCCCCCTATGGTAATTAGATTAATCTGATTTAATTATCATATAATAAAAGTATATTGAAAAAATAATTAAAACATGTTTTATTACATGTTTTAATACAAAAATAATTCTTCCCCTGTGTATTTTAATCCCCCGACTCCCTTTCCCAAGGTTAAAACTATAAACCCTTTGTAAAATCCCTAATACCTCCCTTAACCGCTAACCTTGGTTAAATCATTTCCCGATCACTTTCCTGCATTTTTATAAACAAATTGATTAATCCTCACGATTAATTAACTCTGCCAATCAGATTCCCCCCGATGAGATTAATTAACGTTTAATTGCGTCGGGCCCTCCATATTAAATCCCCGTCACTTCCATGTCCCCATCATCGTTTGATCAACCCATTTGAGATCAACGGTTATTAATGATATCGCTAGCCATCCGCGTCTGAACAATAACGCGTGATGGCCCGACGGTTTTCAAACAGTGCCATGCCATGCGTCAATCATTCTATGATATCGCTCGCCCTCCGCCCAAAACCATTTTTCCCCAAAAGCAGTGTGATGGAAACTGCTTACCGCTTGCCTCCCGTGACTCATCCTCAATACCTACTGAAATCGTCCATTAAATAAATAAATAAAACCCCGTCACCCTTTGGACTTTGTGAATAAAAAAAATTTTCCTGCGTCATTTTCATTATTCTGTGAACGACCAAAGTCTCATGCAGAGAATTTCAAAAACAAACTGTCAAGCGCCATCAACTGTATTTTGCTGAAGACAATTGCATACCAATAATCCAGAGTTCGTACGCCATAGCCTGTACCTGTTTAATCACTGTTCATCTCCCAAAAAACAGGTATTTACCCCAATTCCTGTTAAAACTCTGTGAAATCCTAGCTTTTGTTTTAAATTCCACACGAAAGACAGAAACAGAGTTCAATTTGGTCTTGTTCAATCCCCAGAATTGTAAATTGCATTCCCAAAACTTGTAATTGTGTTTGTTCTTCACAAAAACCCGAAATTCATTTCTGAATCCACAAGAACCAGAAATGGAGGTTCCAATGGCTCTGAACGTCGCACCTTTGAATGCCCCTCACAGAGATTTAGATTATCTGCCCCTAGCAGATAGAGATTTTCAAATTAAAGACCTCGTTCTTAGTGATAATCCTCTTCGAAACTTTTGCCGCTGCAGAGATAACTTTATAAACGGTTCTGATATTATTGGATTATGGGAATCCAATCTCCCCATGTATCTTCTCCCCTCAGTCCATATTTTTCCTGAGTTAATTCATTACTGCCATGCAAACTATGACCCCAATCAAAGAGTAGTTTTGTCCCTGAGTCAGAACATCCTTTTCCAAATCACTACTCAGTCGATAAATGAAATGCTGCAATTTCAACCTGGTCAAGCCCTCACTCCCCTGTCCATGGGAGAATTACTTGAAAACTCTGCCAATTTGTCCCATGAAGAGTTAAATCGCATTTGTCAAACCTTCATGTTACCAGAGCATCAGCCCAAAGGCCCTCCCCCCTATGGTTATACTTTTTTCACTGATGTGGGTAGGCTTATTCTGAATATGATATCCTTTATCATGGGTTTCAATACTAGTGAATATGTTGATCAATTAACCCTAGTATTGTTTTCTATATTTACCCCTGGACAGTCCCCTGCTGTCAAGTATGATTTTTCATCCTACATTGCTAATAAAATCCATGACCAGTTCATGAGATTTGAGAATGAAAAAGTGTTCAAATATTCTTCTGTTATATATCATCTCATGATTTATTACCAATCAGAAAGTTTCCCTTTCCATGTTCAGAAACTTGATGCTAAAGGAAATCCTAGGTCTGTGATATTTTGGTCTACCATCACCCATAATTCCTCTGATTCTCCTTACTCCTATAATGAGTTTATTGACCTATTTTTACACCCTGCAACCACTTTTTTAACAGGAGTTTCCCCTCCTAGAGTCAATAATGAAATCAAGAAAATTCTACAGCTCTCAAAACAATATAGGGTAGGTGACTGGTACTTGTATCAAAATCACACTGAGATCAGAATATATGGATGTGAATTGTGCCAATTCAAATTGCCCAAATATGTCCCCATGAGACTCTTTGCACTAGAGTATTTCAGGAAGATGATTAACTCAGATATAGTTCGTTTCTACAATGCAAATAAAAAGGCTCAACTCAGGATCAAAAGTCAATTAGGTCCCTTTGTTTGTAACTCTAGAGATACTGGAGAGGAAGCAGAAAGAATCTTAGAAGAATATCTCAGATTACAAAAAAGTATTTACTGGGTGCCTTATGACCCAAATAGCTTTATCTGTGATAGAAGAATGAAAAATAAACTATCACCATACATTCATCACAAAATTCCAGAAATTGAACAATATGCCAATATGGATGAATGGATGGAAGGAACATTGGTAGAACATGATAGTGAGCATGTCAATGTTGAAAATGTAATGAAAGACCTTGAGAAAATACTTGACCTAGACTCTTTTGGACAGGTGAAGATACCAGGTATTGGTCCTTCTTCTGCAGGGACTTCTCAGCAAAATTTACAGGAGATCGGTGCATTGGCCACAGTACAATCTAAAGGAAAAGAAAAGGAGCCTGACATACAAGTATTTGAAAAATTCACAATGACAGAGCAACCTGAGACTTCTAAAGAACAGGGTCAAGTACAAATTCCTCCTATTCAGATCAATGAGCCATAAATTTCAATTTTACAAACTCCTATCAATATAGAAAAAGGCAAGAAGAGAGATGCTGAAGTTGCTAGCCCTGTTGGTGGATCTTCAGAACAGCCTCATGCTAAAAGACAAAACTTAAATCCTCTTCCAGAAGTAGATTTTGTTCAGGAAATTCCTAATAGCCAGAGAGAATATTTGGATAGTCAACAAACAGGTACAGTCAGTGGGGCATCCACTAATTTACAGAGAAAAGAGCTGCAAAAGCAACAGTGTTAAAATATCTTCTTTCAAACCACCAGTTAAAGATGCATGAGATATAAAGAAAACCTTTATCAATATAAAATCCAGGAATGATCCACTAAGACTCTAGGTTTACAATCAGTATTTTAATATGGCTCCTAAGAATAAAGAAAGATTGATGTCAGCTTATGACATTCAACAAGGCAAAATGATAATGAGTCACTTCAAACCAAAAGTGCAGCAGCCTCAAACAACTGCAGATTATATTAGAATCAATTTTGAAGTCTCAGCAAAGGATATTCATCCTTTAGATTAGATTGAGTTACATAAGCAGACTGGTGAAATGATCTATTCTACTCTGACCGATAAAGCAATGGCAACTCAGAAGTTGTAGGATTCTTTGGAGAACACTAATGCACAATTGCAGCTTGAAAAAGCCTCTTCTCAGGCCAAAGACAATAGGATAAAGACATTGGAGGAAATAATCATTGGATTGGGTCAAAATCCTAAATATGTCAAAGGTATAGAGGCCCTAATCAAGAAAAAAGATGATGATATTGCAGCTTTGAGAAAGTAGTTGAAATTGCCAGCTTCAAGACATCCACAAACTGAAGAGATGATAAAGAAAAATTCTGAAGAAGAAATGATGGACTTGCTTCTGAAACTGAATGAGAAACTAAATGAAACATAAAAAGAGCTTGAACAGGAATTAAAGAACAAGCAGTCTACTATTCTAGCATCAACAACAGAGTCAATTACAGGTATAGGTACATCCACAACAGGTCAGCCAACAAAGCTATCATAGGTAAATGCTTCCAATTTGAGTTATGAAGAATTAATAAAGTCAATGAATGAATTGAAACTTCAAGTAAGATAACTCCAACACACAAAGTTACAGCTTATTAATTTAGAACAAAGATATGATCTCTCAAAAATGAGTGTTGCTGATAAAACAGGAGAGGTCAAAAGATTAGAAAAATTGGTTAAAGCATTGGAAAAGGATCTCACATTGGAGAAACATTTAAAGGAAATAAATGAAATTCTTTGGGACAACATTATCCAATCAATAAAGGATGTCTGGTCTTCAATTCAGATTATGTACGAACAGAATGATTTAGTCAAATTGGCTATAGAAGAAGTTCAAAGTACAAGAGAAGAATAGGGAAATAGGCCTGAGGAAGCCAATCAACTCGTACAGTTTCTAAACACTCAAACCAGACACCAACTTGCAGAACTTGGTATTCATGACAGGACCAAAACAATTTTGGAAATAAAAAGAGTTTTTACTAAGAGAACCCTTATGCAGAATCTAGAACGAAGGTGCTCAGATATGCAAGAAGAAATCATTGCCTTCAGAGAAAGATTTGATATTTTGTTGAAAAAAGGATTTCTCAATCCTATAGTTTCAGAGGATAAACTAATGGACCTTGAAAGCTATGTTGAAAAATTGGACAAGTATGCTGACAATCAGGCCAATTCTTCAACCAATACATCAGAAGTAGCATTGCCAACAGGAAAAAATCTTCATGACAGATTGGAAAATTTATTTTATCTTGAGCATGAAGTAAAGCATTTGTTTCCAATTCAGCCTACCTTTTTCAGATATACTAAGGCTGATGAAACATTGAGAAAACTTCAATGGACCATAATACTAGAAGATAAATGGTGGGAAGAACTGTTGGAACTTTTGCAAAATTTATCCTTATATGAAATTTTGCCTATTTACTTTGATTTTATTACATCCCTCCACAAGCCTAAATGTTTTATGATTCTCCAAAGACTCTTGGAAAATAATGCTTTCCAAAAATGATGAATATTCTTTAGTATCCAACGAATCATGTGATTTTTGGCTTGGAAATCCATTTCCATTTTACTTTAGGGATGCCTCCTTTGCTTTTCCTTTCCTTCTAGATAAAATGAAAGCATTGTTTTCTAATATTTCCCAAGATACCAACAAGAATATAAGCTAGGGAATGCCAATATCCTGGTATGGACACTACTAAGGTTAATTTGCCACCCAAGGATAACCATATTGTGATTATTTTTCCCACTTTTTGATATGGAAAGAACCAATCTCCATACCTATAGTCATTAAATCTTAACATAAATCCCAAGTATTTGAAATGGGTGCACTTGGTTGATTTTTTTTTCTAACGTATCTTCCAAATCATTGAAAGTGATGGTAGGCTTGAGTAGGTTTACTTATATTCCAAATGAAACCCAAAATGATTTTAGAGCTTTAATGAGTCTTCACATACTAGTCCTATCTACTATATCCTGCAAGAAATAGGATAACATCGTCCACCAATAGAAGGTGTGTAGACAATAGCATATGTAAATGTGTGAGTGATCAAAATAGTAGAATTTCTTAATTTGTTTAGGCATGTATCTCTTGTTTTTCATCTTCCATATTCAAAAAATAATCACGGATTTTGGTGTTGATGCCATGTATATTCTAAATGGATTGGTATCCATACCTTTCCAGATGCCCCCACACCTGCGACTGGGTAAATTTTATTTTTTTAACATACTAGTTAAATAAATATTGTTGTAATATATTTTCTAATCTCTCTCTCTCTCTCTCTCTCTCTATATATATATATATTATTTTACATATAATTTGTTTTATTCTAAGTCATAGGCATAGCTACTGTAACTTTAACACCCAATTACTACAACTAGATACAAGCAATAGTTTTATGTAACTATTGTTGCAACCTTAAGTTACTGTTGTTGTTCCATTACTCAAATAAAATAATTCTCGTATAAAGGTTGTTGTCGTGTCTCTATGCGTAAAATTAAATATTTACAAGGACTTGTTACGTATAATGATCTGTTAATATATATAATTTCTTTCATATATATATTTTTTATTCTAAGTCGCAGATATCATATCCCCAAGCGACAACTCCTACAACCTCAAGCCATAGTTGGCGCAACTTTAATGCATAGTTACTGCAAATAGATACAAGCAAATGTTCTATGGAACCATTGTTACAACCTTAAGTTACAGTTATTGTTCCCTTATTCAAATAAAATAATTCCCGTATAAATATTGTTACCGTGTATCGATGCCTCAACTTCAATATTGACAAGTATTTTTCAAGTATAATAATCTCAGGTATAAGTCGCAAATGTTGCATCCCCAAGTCACAACTTCTGCAACCTCAAGCCACAGTTGTTGCAACTTTAATCCATAGTTACTGCAGTCGGATAGAAGTAATTGTTTTACGGAACCATTGTTGCAACCTTAAGTTACAACTACTATTCCCTTACTCAAATAAAATAATTCTCGTATAAAGGTTGTTGTCATGTATTTGTCCCTCGGCTTCAATATTTATAAGGAATTGTTAGGTATAATGGTCTCTTAATTCCCCATTGTTTTCAAAGTGAATATGGTTGATTGTAAATCCCACCATTTTCCTCTCACCATACTTTCCACTATCTTATAAATTAGTTGCGGGGAAGGGATTATGTCACTCTTTGAACTTCCACATAATCCAGAAATTTAATTCAACATTTAAAATTCCTGCAAGTTTTTTTTTGTAGACGGCCGCAACCATATTTCTGTACAGGATTTTATTTAAACACAACAACCAGCATTAACGCAATTCACCAACCAGAAATTAAACAAACAGAAATTTACCCCCCAGTTTTGTAAATTCAAAAGGAGGACACGTGGAGCATTAATATTGGATCGCATGAAATTGAAGGGAATCTGAAAACCTGAAAAATGGACCTGAATTTTTTATGAGGAACATTGGATTGAGAATTCACGTTACAAATTAGGCAGACATCAGCATCCCATTTTGGAACACGAATTTGGTTTGAAATTCAATCTATTCAGACTTTTGAAGTCCGACGAAAAGGGTTCTTTAATGTTTTTATAATTTAATTTTATGTATGCTTTAATATATACATATGTTTTAAACATATGCTATATATATATATCATATGTGAAATGAAAGGTGGGCCATAGAGTTTAGTTTTAATTTTATTTTTTTACAAAGAGGGTTTATTATAATATGTTTTATATGTTACGACATTTAAAAATAAAAAGGACAAAAAAGCTTGGTAGTTTTTTTTATAAACAGTACGTAAATTTTTTATTACACAGAAGTGTGTAAAAAGTGAAAGACTGAGTGTAACTTTTTAAGTGTGTATGCACAGCAGGGCGAAAGTGAAAAACATAGCAGAGTGTTTTAGAGACAGAGTATGTTTTTTTTTAACAGACAGTGAGTTGGTTTTATGCACTGCATTTTGTAGCAGTCATAATTTTGTAATCCCTCTCAGTGAGGAAGAAGTGTAATAGTTTTTTATTTATTTATTGAAGGGAATAGAAATTTGTTTTCAAAGTATTGAAACTTTGTCTCCTGTCAAAGAAATTTTTATTTTCTCTGTGTTAAAAGAAGGGAGATTTATTCTCCATTCATTGTTCTAGAATTTTTCAATATTCCAACATGTACAAGAACAACAGATGTTGTGGTTCCATCCCCAGCTAAATCATTTGTCTTTTCCGCAGCTTGCCTTACCGACTTGGCCCCAATATTTTCAACTGGGTCCTCTAATTCAACCAATAAAAGGCCAAAACCATAGCATTGAGATACATTTCATTACACTGTCAATAATAATAAAATTTGACTCAGCCATAACCCTTTCCTTTTATTGTTGTGAAAATGTTTATGCATTACTCTAATGTGGCTAGTCCATAGGCCAAGTAGACCACTGGGTAACAAATATGTTTCCTTTCACCTTTGAGTTTTCAAATTATGCCTACGAAATCTAAGACATTTAAGAGGGGGAACTAATACAACGTTAAAAATAAAACCAGAGCACACATCTACAAATTACCTCCTTAGCTACTGTCACATCATCATTAACTATTTTCGGAGAACCATGCTTGCTCTCCAAGACAACATTTTGCCCTTCGCCCCAAGGGTGACTCCAACAAGATCAGCAAGTTTGTTCACACCACCTGAAAGACAAATTGACAATGCTTTCGGTAAGTGTGAAATTGAATGCTAGACCATATGCCAAAAAAACCCTCCATGAAAATTTAAAGTAACACATTAAAATGGAATATAAGTGGACAAGGAAAGATCCACCGCAGTGAAGTTTCACGTGCAGGTGACCTTCCTTTAAACATAATTTTTTCTCTGACCTGCAATTTTTTTGTCACTAAGCCATCCTTGTTGAAGTACAACTCCTTTTCCATAGCTCTTCTATTAACTACCTTCTCTTTGTCGCGTAATCTCAGAGTCCCTTTTCTAGTTGAGCGATTAAAGGAAATGGGTGAAAAAACTGAAAGAGAAGACAATTGTCTGCCATAAATATCAAACATTGCACCCAACTTCTTCCCCTTTCCATTGTTACCTAATGAGGTAGATGTGGAAATTTTTGTCATACTGCCCAAAGCAGAGGCCATCTTCTCTTATCCTGAATATATAATTACAATATCTTCATATTAGTATGAACCTTAAAAAACATGACTCCCATTGCTAAAAACCACTTTTAAGTTGTAACAGGAAAACTAAACAACTATCGAAACTTTTGGAAACTTCTGGAGCATTAAGAGAGAAAAAACCAAAGAGAAATACAACCACAATCCTCATTTTAATGAGACCGGACTATATATTTGCATTAAGATAATAGAAATAAATCATGACTATATTAAGGCCAACACAAAACAATCTTTAACCAGTGTCTCTCGCGGCCTTCAGGTTACCATGCTAGAAGTTGCATATTTTTAATTTAAATTCTTGACCTCTCGTGCCCATCTATGAATGCATCCAATGGGATATCTACATCAAATGCTCCTTTATATCCCCAAAAAAAAATTCCCTACTACAAGAGCACTAATATTGATGGATCACCCCACACCATCCCACCCACTAGAAACGGTGAAAAAGGAAACCCGAGAAAACTTCTGAAATATCTCAAGATGACTATATGGGTGGTTCTTATGAATCAACCAACCATTCGGAACATGCTCATCAATCCAAACCATGAGTATTATGTGACAATATTCAAGCAGGCACTGAATCGGATTTCTGAAGCTATGTTAGAGAAACCCTAAACTCTCACTGAAAATAGGTGAAATGTGGCACCACTTAGAGATTGACATGTGCCAATTGGTACAAGTGGTAGAAAATTGGCATGCTCAAACAACGAGGTGATGTAGGAATGACATGAGGGAGAAAATATCAGAAAAGCCCCAAATCTGGAGAACTAAAGCTCATCACCAACCTGCGATTGATAGCTTTACATGATGTAACCTATGAAATCGTAAATGGAGAAATCATAGTAACAATAAAGTAACCTATGTAACAATAAATTTGGATTCATCCTGGGAGTGGTAATGAGAGAAATCATAGTGAATAACAGGAAACATGCAGAGTTGCTTACAATCAAATAGATGAAAAAACACATACAAAAAACCTAGATAATAATCATGAACAAGCTTAATATTGAATTATGAACTGTAAAGGAACTTACAAAATGTGACATTACGAACCTAGTCAAGCACACAAGCAAAAATATCCTGGACATGACCCTGGTTGACAAGTTGTATTGCTCATGATGCAAGAGGATTTGTACTTGCACTGCCAAGTCAATCAAAATCCATCATTATCTATACAATAAATACAAGTAATTGATGAAGTATTTTTTACTCTAAGATGCATTCTTATGATAATGTTAGAACATATGTTGCAAATGTCAAAACATACCTGAATAAGCTCCTCTTCGTTTCAAGAACAATTTATCGGAGTCACATGAACTTGGAACAAGCCTCCCACGATCTGAAAGAGTAGCAACTAAGTCAACGGTGACCTTTTTGTTGCTATGCTGGATCGAGGGAGGTTTGCTCCAAGATTAAATCGCTCTAATAAATTATTCTCTACTAAACAGGGCCAACCACGTGAAGGTGGAAGCTCTTATGGCCCCTCCCCCCCCCCTCACATCACTCTCAATTCCCCAATACCCAATATATATTTCATTTTTTACTTTCACGAGCATAAAAAAAAATATTCAATAACTAATAAAAAAAAATTCAACAAAAAGTACACAAGGAAACATTTCAATTAATGCTTGACATAAAAATAGTATGATAAATGAGTTTTTTATATAACGCAAAAAACATTCCAAGTATGGTAACGTTTGTCTTATAATAATAAAATATTTTACATTATCGAATTTTCTTTTTCTTCTTCCTATTTATAAAGCTCCTAATTACATCATCAATATCATCATGCTCTACTCCTGTTTCGTGCCTTTTGACCCGCACTGTTGACCTAGTTGCATAGTCACGATGTCTGGTCTCATCCAGTGACGAGGCATCGCCTACAAAAACAGATAATATTAAATTTTAATTGTCAGTTTTTAAATATCATTGAACTAGTTCGGTAAAAGTAATAAAAAAATTGCAATGAGATTATTTACCTGGTGCACCAGTTGTCGCCACTGACCTAGTTGTGTAGTCACGATGTTTGGTCTCATCCAGTGATGGGGCATCACCTACAAAAACAAATAATATTAAATTTTAATTGTCAGTTTTTAAATATCATTGAACTAGTTTGGTAATATTAATAAAAAAAATTGCAATGAGATTATTTACCTAGTGCACCAGTTGTCGTCGCTGACCTAGTTGCGTAGTCACCATGTCTGGTCTCATCCAGTGATGGGGCATCGCCTACAAAAACAGACAATATTAAATTTTAATTGTCAGTTTTTAAATATCATTGAACTAGTTCGGTAATATTAATTAAAAAAATTGCAATGAGATTATTTACCTGGTGCACCAGTTGTCGCCGTTGGGACTGTTGCCCTGTCTTCCTCTCTGGTGGTAAGATCCTCAAGGGAAACATTCTTTTTCATTTAAACAAAAAATGTTATAAGGACAACCATCAAGGTATAATTAGAAAAAATTATAAGTGGAAATTAATTACCATCACAGCCCTCACTGATAGTAGCATTGTCGGCCTGGTCCCCACTACAATGATCAGGTTGCACGTGAGGATCATCTACACCTGGCTCTAAAACTGGGTTATTTGCCTAGTCGGTAGTGTTTCTCCCCTGATTTAAACAAAGTTGTTAGATATTAAATTTATGGACGAAAACAAACATATTGAAAGGTTAATGTTTTACCTTATCAGGCATTCTGGATCTTGGGACCTGCCCCAAGCTTCTGCGATGTTCAACTACATCTTGATAGCCGAAATGGAAAGCGATATTTTTATCTTCCTCTGTAGTTTCTATTCCGAAGTCATCACCCTACATTACATATGATTGTGTATTTTTAATCATATTTGATAGGATTACAAAAACGTTGGAAAGCGATACAATTAATTATAAGATGTTTAGCTACTTAATTACAATTCTTGCAGCTAATTTCAAGTAGCCGCCCTGGCCTAGCTTGTGATGGCCCTTTTTTTCAATCCTAGCTTTGGTTGCCTTTGAGGTGTCAGGCAACCTAGCATCAAAAGATTGAAGTCATATATGACGTAGCACACTTTTATTTTAGACATAGAGAAAATTAAAGCTATTGAATTAAAGTTGTAATTTACCTTGCGGGTCCAGTTGGCATTTTTCCTTCTTTCTTTGTCCTTTTCTCTTTTCTGTCATGGATGAGTGCTCTCCACTCACTCTCTGGAACTACGAGAGGATGCTCATATCTAGGGTTAAATTGAAATTGCGTCCTATAGGTGTCCCTGGTATATTTCAAATATTTTTCGGCTACCCGAGCCACCGCTATTCTGTCAAATGTGTCGACCCCAAAAAGGGCTTCTAGATAATCTAGAAGTTCTTTTTTCAGGTTGGAATTCTGGGAATTCCACCCTATGCGTATGGTTGGGCCAAAAATTACCAACGCATGGCTCTCCAGAAACCTGTAGAACTCATTGTTTCCTACATAGAAAAAAGAAAAGAAAAAGATATTATCATTAATTTAAAAATAAAAATCATGATAAATATGTTTTAGATAAAGTACATGAAATAGTTAAAATATTAAAATTTACCTGGGAGTTGTACATGCTTTATAGGGACACCTTCATCGTTCACCAACAACGTGCCATTAATGGTCTCTGTGGAGCTGACACGTGTAGCTCTAGGAAACGCAATAATGTAGTTGGCCATATCAGCCTCATCAATTCCAACATGTTCAACGGTTGGCTGGGTGTTTGCTTGGGCAGGGTTTGTTTCTTGGCTGGCACCTAAAGGAGTAGAAGGTGTACGAGAGGTTTGTTGGGCAATCTCTTGCCCTTGTGTCCCACTACCACCAACACTGGGTTCAGAAAGTGCCAGAAAACGCTACATAAAAAAGAACCTTTTGTTAGTTTAGTCAATGTAAAAATTAAAAATCAAAATATCACAATTCATCTCATGCAGAACAAAAAAAATATCCTTTTGACTTTTTATTATTACCTGATATCTTTCTAGCTGGCTCATAAGATGTTTTATCCTCTCTTCTGTTTTAGGTGTTTGAGGCGCGCCTATCAAAGTATTAAATTCCGACCTTGCATCTCGTGCCTTTTTTCGCAACAAGAACACTGGAGATAGGGATGAAGAAAGCTCTTCCTCAAAGAGGGAATCATCAGGCGTACCATGGCTAGGTGTCTGCATATTTGAACAAAATTAATATTATTTCAATTATGTAAATAACTAAAATACCTGAAGATAGAGAAATGCTAGCACTTTACATGTTCTTCCGCTGGCCTCTTTCTGCGATCATCCCGTCTCAGGGTTGTTCCTGCACTGCTCTGATCAGTCTGCCACATTGCAATAAAATTATAAACGTAAAAACTTGAAAACAATATCTAACTTGAAAACACAAATTGAAAACTGAAATAATTTCTAATAAGACACTGGAAGACAGAGTTAGAGTTTCAAATATGCCTTGCATTGAATTCAGTCCTGGAAACATGTCATTGCACATTAAGGCACCCAAACAAGAGACGAGTTGACAATGAAGACCTTATTGAATATATTGTTGGAGCAAATTCTAGTAAACTTGTTGTGAAGACATTGAGCATATTTTTGGAGCCACATTGTTGAAGCTAATGGTATAGCATTGTTGGAGACGATCTTGAAGGGCCTTGAAGTGAAGCTTTTGGAGCAACTATTGAAAAATCCTTAGAAACAAGAAATGACCTAAGAAACTATCGTGATGTAATATAAGAAAAAACACGGTGCAATGGCCATTTTCAAAGCCAAATGATGTCCATTGAGGACATGGCATTTATTTGGTTCCTGTTTCATAGGAGTTTCGGGTAGAAATGGAACTTTGTTGTACCATTTCTAGTAGTAAAAAGGGAAAACCTTATTTTTCCATGGGAAATAATTTACCTTTCCTTTTTCAAGATAATCTAAATCACAAAAAATATGAACTATACTGCACACATTCTTGGATAATGTGAAAGTGGAAAAGGAATACCCTACACAAGTGATGCACAAATGTACATTTGAACACTAATATATTTTTGTAGTTGAAATGCAATGCTTGTTTTCATTTAAATGTAGGGTTTTTAAAGCAGGGAGAAATAATGGCTGCCAAATTAATAAGCATTTCTTTGGGAAAATTTAAATCTTGTATTGGGTGATGAAGATAATAGAAGGTATTGAATCTTGATTCTTGACATCTAGAGAGAACCCTACAGCCTAACACAATCCAATGGAATTGACCAAAAAAACCCAAATAGAGTCAACCCTAATATAGGAAGAAGGCCTGCATTAAGAACTTACCATTTTGCAAGAGCTGAGGGCGAATGCTGTTCTGCAAGAGTTGAGGGCCAATGTTGTTCTGCAAGAGCTGAGGGAGAATGCAGGGTGAATTATTTTCTACAAGAGCTGAGGGTGAATGCAGGGCGAATGCTATTCTACAAGAGCTCAGGGCGAATGCTGTTCTGCAAGACCCGAGGGCGAATGCTGAGGGCGAATGCTGTTCTGCAAGAGCTGAGGGTGAATGCTGATGGCGAATGCTATTTTGCAAGAGAGGAGGGTGAATGCGTGCGTGATATCAGAAGTTAATGTAGCACACATGTACATTTGAACACTAATATATTTTTGTAGTTGAAATTCAATGCTTGTTTTCATTTAAATGTAGGGTTTTTTAAGCAGGGATAAATAATGGCTGCCAAATTAATAAGCGTTTCTTTGGGAAAAATTTAAATCTTGTATTTGGTGATGAAGATAATAGAGGGTATTGAATCTTGATTCTTGAAATCTATAGAGAACCCTATAGCCTAACAAAATCCAATGGAATTGACCAAAAAAACCCAAATAGAGTCAACCCTACTATAGGAGGAAGGGCCTGCAGTAAGAACTTACCATTTTGCAAGAGCTGAGGGCAAACGCTGAGGGCGAATGCTGAGGGAAAATGCTGTTGTAAATGTTGAAGATTGCAACAAGAAAAAGTGAAGGAGGCATCCTGAAACATCATTCCTGATCCTAGTTGGAAAGTGATCACCTAAACTAGGTGGGGTCCACACAGGTGATTTTTGTTGCAAAGTCTATTTTTAGACTATGTCTATTTTTAGACGTGTCGATCATATTCTATGAGTTGCGGGATGCTATTTGTGGATGGTTGATCAAGTTGGAAAAATAGATGGACTTATATTTTTAGACATATTGGGTGGAATCTATTTTTAGATTTCCAGTCTAAAAATAGATATGTCGAATATTATTAGCTCTTAATAATATTTGACTCTAAACATTATCTTATTCTCTTTGGAGCACTTCTGCCTATGCACAGATGTGGCACAAAATATATTTATCGTGCTGAATTACGTTATTCCTTAGGGTTAAGTGGAGCTATTGCATGGATACTTCAGTTAGAACTCATGTGACAGAGTTTGGTGGAGTTGATTGAGGAGTTAATGGAGTTGTGTTCAGTTTAAATAATCTAAACATAGTCGAGCTATTTGTATCTAGTTTAACTGATTGATACAATTAGTGAGAGTGTTGTGAATTAATTATTAATTAATTCACTAATTATAAACTCATTAATCAACTAAATAATACATCAGTTAACTTCAGTGCATGGACAATTTCAGTGGATACCAGTGCAAATATAGGTGAAAGAGCAGTGTGACTATCAGTTGTGACTATAAGTGATGCATGGTTTGCATCCAACACTCAGTAGAGATGCCTATAAATACTGCATGAGCAAGGCTGGGGTAATTAATTCTCATCAAGAGGCATTCTTCAGTAGGGATTGCACAGTAGAGGCAGGCTATCAAGTGGCAGAGATTGGAGCATGTGTTTTGCTAGATCTAGCTTGATTAGTGTGTATCAAGTGGAGATTATACTGAGAGCTTGTGAGGGGCTTTGTATGATGATTGTTACATGATCTCTATGACATATATAATATACAAATAGTTTGGGGTTTTCAGCTTTAAGCTTTCCCATTACATATTGTGTTCATATGTGTGAATTTTTATGGCTTTAATGTGTGCATGCAATTGATTTTATTTCTGCATGTGATGATCAATGGTAGAAGAGATTCTGTATTATGAATGAACCTAAAATAGTGTGTGATCAGGAGAATATCGGTGTATAACATATCAGTTATTCAAATTTCTACAGTAAAAGAGCTGAGGGTGAATGCTGAGGGAGAATGCTATTCTGCAAGAGCGGAGGGAGAATGCGCGCGTGATATCAGACGTTAATGTAGCTATTGAGACGGATACGAAACAATAAAATAATTTTTATGTAGCGCGCATATAAGTGTCGTTATACCGACGGCGGAAAAAGTGTCGCTATTGCGACGGGTGCCTCCAAACGTCACAATTGCGACACTTAGACATTGTGTCGCACTTGCGACATTTGGAGGCAGTCGTCGCAATAGTGACGCTTTGGGCCATAGTGTTGCAATTGTGACGTCTTCCTCCAAACGTCGCAATTGCGACACTTTTCTAAGTGTCGGTATTGCGACACTTTTCTATAAACGTCGGTAAAGCGACAGTTTCGGGCGAGATGGAAAAAATTTGGGGAAATTTTCGACATTTGGTCAAAAGCGTCAGAACCAAGTGTCGGAATTTCCGCCAAATGTAGTAGTGACTTGAAAACGTTTTTTGAAGTCTCCCTTTGAAGTACCATTGTTTATGGTGCGCCAAGGAGGTATGTTTTGATCATACCCTTTGTCCCTGCTTGAATAATTGTTTTGAAGGTCTCTATAGTTGTGATCATAGATGTTTTTAGGTGTTCCCTCTTCTATGATTGTAATTATTAGTGAATCTTTTATGTTTTCTAAGTCATTTGAAATAAAATCTTTGAGGAAATAAGATGTGCTCCCGAATCTTAGATTTCGTTTTAAAAGTTGTCTTGAAGTCATTATTTGCTTAAAGTGTGGTTTGTAGAATTCATGGTTAGCCCTGTCTATCAAATACCTCTTTATTGTTCAAGTTATGTTTTCAAGTTCCCTTTGTTGAGAATTCATTCTCTCTTTCCAAATCATTGATGTCCATCTCATTCACAAAACCAAAGGATCTTGTGGCAAAGTTAGATTTGCCCTTTGATATCCCATATCCATTGATAAGTTTATCATAAACCTCTTCTTGACTCCATTGCCCAATGAATCAGATATTTCCCCTTTCTATCTATCTTTCCTAGACCTTTTTTGTTATGCTATGTCAATTCAACCAAACAAAAAAACAAACACTTGCACTTAATAACTTGTCTAAAATCAATACTTAAAAGCAAACAAGATAAACCTTTGCAAAACAAGTAAATTTGAGAGATCCCTCTCTGAGAACAAGAGGACTAGATCTTTGAACTCTAAAGATTGGTTTTGATGTTGCCTTGTCTTTTTATTTTCCAATCTATCAAAACACAGAACCCCAACACAATGGCGATCATGGTGGGACACTGAGTAAAATCCTTAAAAAAAAACACTCATTGTCCAGTGTAACATAAGTAGCCTTCTTCAAGCACTACCAAGCATAATGGTGATCATGATAAGACTTATTTGAATCAGTTGCAAACTAAGTAACCCTTAGGATTCTCATAGAGCCTTATCAAACCTTGAAGGAATCATCTAGTGAGCCATAGAGTAGACTCTGTTTGTTTTAGACACCTTAGCTAAGTGTTGAATCAGATTTAGGACACTCTCATAACCCATAGGACTGAAAAAACTTAGAAAATCCAAAAATATTTTAGATTGGCTTCATAATAAACATGGTGGTGGAACCATCCAATATTTTACCTTCATAAAAGCTAAAAAGTTTCCACCTGGCGACTCCACTAGCCCTAGTAGGCCTATTACTCATCTATGTCTCCAGATATCCTTAAGATTGTGTTAACCAGCCTAGAGGAAGTTTAGAAGCCTAGTCCCATACTAGATAAGACATTGTGAGAGGAAAAACTTAAAAAAAAAAC
Organism: Pinus albicaulis; assembly: GCA_034641835.2. Lineage (NCBI taxonomy): Eukaryota > Viridiplantae > Streptophyta > Pinopsida > Pinales > Pinaceae > Pinus > Pinus albicaulis. The sequence goes on from CM076575.1 coordinate 2,035,900,893, forward strand.
AGTCCCTAAAAACTTTAACCTCTCTCATTTTTGAAAAGAAATCTGGCTTCACATAGGATCAACACTAGATCCCATCCAGACCCTAATCCTCCTACAATAGTTGACAATCCAGAAAGAATTCTGTGGCAAACTTCTAAATATAGAAAATCAATTACTGATAGGAGCTTCTTAAGAACAAAATCTGTCCCTGAAAACCTTGTTGTCTTAGAGCATTTACACTTTGATTTACATCATACAAAGAACATCTTTATAATTAGATCTCAAGGTGATTTAAACCAAGCTGATTTTGAAACTGTAGATTTGCAACAGATCTTTAGGAGAGAAGCCTCACCTTATACTCCTCCTGATTCCCAGCTTCTTCATCACTTTAGCCTTTTCCATAACAAATCTGCTCAAAACCAGTTTGCTGGCCCAAGTGTTTCTTCCACTCCAAACCATACTACCTTTGTTCAAAACACTCCATTTCAGCCCACTTTCCCTCTTGTAAATCCACTCCTTGTAAATCCAGCTTTCCTTCCAGCCATGGCAGCATGGTATGCCCCATTAGTGTTACCACAGCCTATGGTTCCCTTACCAAATGATTATCAATCTAAAATTTCCCATTTTACTGCAAAAGAATCTACCACAGCTCAACAACATGTAGATAGGATGGAAGATGCATTTGATTACATGGAAATAGAAGATGAGACCATAACTATGAGAATATTTTCCCAAATTTTAGGAGGAGAAGTAAAGAAGTGGTTTAAAAACTTACCTCCTAACAACATCAATGATCTCCCTTCTTTGCATCAAACATTTATAAAAAAATGGGAAATAAAAAAGAATCCTCTCCAAATACTAGCAGAGTATAGTAGCCTTAAAAGAAATCAAAGGGAGAGTGTTCATGACTACTCCACAAGGTTTAACAGTGTTTAAAATGCTCTTCCACCTCACATGAAACCTCCCCAAGGCATGGCCATAGTAAAATATCCTGAAGGTTTTGATGCTGAAATAGCCTATCAGTTAAGGGGGAGAGATTACTTAACTCTAGAAGACATGCAAAAAGGAGCTGTGAGTGTAGAAGCAAACATAATTGAGAAAAGAAATAGGTTGAGATCAGAGAAGAGGGTAACTTATAAAGATGACATTGCACCCTCAACCTATTGATAACTAGTGAAAGTAATGGAGAAGATGCTTGAAAAGATCAACTTGAATGATAGAGTGCCACCAAGAGAAAATAAAAACAACCCCCAAAACAGAAATAGAAATCATAATTTCAGAAGAGAAAATAATCAAGATAAGCAAAGGGAAAATGACCAACAGATTAGACCTCCCTTCCAACAAAGCTATGTAGATCAATATGAGGAAGAAAGGGAGATTGAAAGGTTGGGAGAAGATCATGTAAATTTGATTGGATTTGATAGTAGGGATGATGTTTTCCTCATTGAAGGAGAGAAAGGTTTCTTCTCTTCAGATCAAAATACAAACATCTATGAAGATTCTGATGATTATAGATCGGGGTTTGAAAATGCAATCATGGAGGTGCACAAACAATATGATCTTAGGAGCAAAGGGAACAAAGACAATTCAAAAGATAAAAACACTAGCACTGTTGTTAACAAAAACACAGAAAATTAGCCTAAGAAGACATCAGAGAAACCCAACATTTTGGCTAAGAAACCAGATTTAAACAAAGAGAAGAGCAGCCAGTGAAATGTTGAACAAAGCATCCCTAGCACTTCAGCTAGTGGACCTAATAAAATTTTCCCAATTTGCAGTCCAAACAAAGTTCAACAAATCAAAATTGTTGAAAGGAATTCAATTGAAAAAACAGATGTAAATATGACAAAATCAATAGTTCCTTTCAGCCTTGAGGGAGAGATTGCAAAGATAAAAATTACCATACCTCTAGCTGAACTAGTAACCCAAGAAGTGTGCAAAAACCAAGTTTTGAAAGCTTTGAACTTAGGAAGTGACACTGATACTTTAAAATTGACATATGACAAGCCTGAGTTGTTGTTTGGTCCAGAATTTTAAGGAAAATAACAAGAAGGGGTTGTCCCTCCCTTCTATGTTAGTTTGAATATACATAAGGAAATCTTACACAATGCCATGTTAGACTCTGGAGCTTCACATAATCTTATGCCCAAGGTATTAATGGAAAGATTAGGATTAGAAATTACTAAAAAATACAAGGATTTGTATTCCTTTGATTCAAGCAGAGTCAAATGCTTTGGTTTAATCAAAGATTTATGTGTTAACTTATCTCAGATACCTGCTAAGAGTCTAGTGATGGACATAATTGTAGCTGACATTCCCCCAAAGTATGGCATGATTTTATCAAGATCATGGGGAGCCAAAATTCAGGGGAGCCTTCCAATGGACATGTCTTATGCCACCATCCCAGTTTTTAACCAAAACAAAATATTATACAGGGAGTCCCACATGAAATACATGGTGAGAAACATAGATAAACCAAACAAATCTCAAATCTATTCCATTCAATCAAGTTTATATTCATTTATCTTGTACAATGAAGATCAAATCACTCAAAAAGAAAAGGAAAACAAAGAGGAAATCAGTTTACCAGAAAAATCAAATCTTCCCTCAAATCAAATACAAATTATTAGCAATCAACAACAACAAGTAAATGAAATTGAGGCAGAAATACTTTGGACCATAAACTTTGATGGGTCTTGTAATAAGACAAGTGCAGGGGCAGGTGTATGGATTCAAAATACATATTAGAGTTATTCATATAAACTATATTTCCCATGCACAAACAACATTGCTGAATATGAAGCACTTCTCCTTGGCTTATAGTTGCTTAAACAATTAGATGCCCAAAAGATATCAATCCTATGAGATTCTGAACTTATCATAAGACAAATCAAAGGAGAATATTCAGCTAAAGATCCAAGACTTAGAGAATATAGAAATGCTGCCCTTGATTTATTAAATACCTTTGAGAAATATGAACTCATTTTCATTCCAAGAGCACAAAATCATCTGGCAAATGAACTTGCTTTCACTGCCAACAATTGCCAAGCACCTCAGATAAATGAACATCTCGACATAAAGGTCAAAAAAAGGCCTGCAGTGCCTGATAATGAGGACCCCTGGCAAGTGTTTGACTCTAACAAACACATAGATGATTTCTTAAAATCAGAAAATGATTTTGCCATACCAACATTAGAAACCAGCCATGAAGAAAATTGTCTGGATAATGAACAAATCCCAGAAACAGAAATGACATTTTCTGTTGATATAAATGACTGTGAAATTATTTTTGAAGCAGAATTAATTGACAACGCAAGCCAGAAAGACTTGGAAGTTTTACAATGCAAGAATAACACAATTCCAAGAGGTCTCACACCTTTAGAACACCTTTTTGAATTTAACGATGTAGCCAAAGAACCAAGAGTGGAGCCTGTGGAAACAGATGTAGAAGAACATAACATATGTAGCCTAGTAGAACCCAAGATGATTAAACTGTCCAGCACTCTCCTAGCTCACACAAAATTGCAATACATAGAGTTGTTCCAAGAGTTTAAAGATGTGTTTGCTTGGGGATACAAAGATCTGAAATCTTATGATACTAGCATCATTCAGCACAAAATTTCTCTTAAGGAAAATCAGAATCCTTTCAAACAAAAAAGGAGGATAAACCCTGTTTTATTTCCTTTAGTTAAGAAAGAAATTGAGAAAATTTATGATGCTGGGATCATATTACCTATTAGATATTCAGAGTGGGTGTCAAACTTAGTTTCTGTTAGGAAAATGACGGGGGAAATTAAGCTCTGTATTGACTTTAGAAACATAAATAGAGCCTCCCTAAAAGACAACTACCCCTTGCCAAAGATGGACCATATACTTCAGAGGGTAGTTGGGTCAAAAATAATATCACTGTTGGATGGGTTCTCAGGTTAAAATCAGGTGTTAGTGCTCCCAAGTGATCAACTCAAAACTGCTTTTACCACACCTTGGGGCACCTTTATGTATGTCAAAATGCCATTTGGTTTGATGAATGCACGGGCCACCTTCCAAAGGGCCATGCACATAGCCTTCTCTGAAGATATTGGTAATTTTATAATCATTTACCTTGATGACATAACTGTTTTCTCAAAGACTGATGAAGAACATTTGATTCACTTGAGAAACGTTTTTGAGAAATGTAGGAGATTTGGCTTATCTTTGAACCCCAAAAAGACACTCTTTGGTCTCCAAGAAGGTAAAATTCTTGGTCACATAATCTCAGAAGAGGGAATCAAAGTAGACCCTAAAAGGATTGATGGCATATTGCAAATTAGCCATCCAGGAAGCCTCAAAGAATTACAATCTTTCATTGGGAAGATAAATTTCTTGAGGAGGTTTATTCCCAACCTTGCTGAGCTATTAAGAAACATTACAAACATGCTTAAGAAACAGGTAGGTGTGAAATGAACTTTACAAGCTAAACAATCATTTGAACTGGTTAAACAAGCTCTCACTCAAACACCAGTCTTGATTAGCCTAGATTTCACCAAAGACTTTTATGTCTTTTCTTTTTCATCTGAACATAAAATAGCTGCAGTTTTACTTCAAAAGAATGACTTGGGGCAAGAACAATCAATATCGTTTTTTAGTAGGGCCTTAAGAGATGATCCTCTCAAATATAACATCATGGAGAAGCAATCCTTAGCATTAGTGAAAGCATTAAAGGACTTTAGAGTCTACATTTTACACTCTCACATAATTGCTTTTGTTCCACATACTGTTGTCAAGGATATTATAAGTCAAGATCTTGATGGTAAAAGGAGAAAATGGATTGCGACTATTCTTGAATATGACTTAGAAATCAGGCCCACCAAACTGATTAAAGGGCAAGTATTATCAAAACTCATGGCTGAGTCAAACTTCCAAGCACTAGATATGAATATGGTAGATGTGTTGGAAGAAATAGAAGAATTTATTGCCCCTTTCATTGAAGAAACATTTCTGAATTCTCCTTGGTATGCTGACATCATTTATGTGCTTTTATATCTAAATTCCCCTCCTTCTTTGTCTAAAACTAAAGCTATATTTTTGAAATAGAAGGCTTTTAGTTATTGCATATTAGATGGGGTATTATATTGGAAAAATGCTGTTGGAATTTTGCTTAAATGTTTACTTGAGGATGATGCAGGAAAAACCATGCATGAGCTGCATGAAGGAGAATGTGAAGGACACCTCTACTGGAAGACCACAGTAAACAAAATCCTCAGATCTGGTCACTATTGGCCCACCCTTTTTCCAGACACTCAAAAGTTAGTCATGTCTTTCCATAAGTGTCAAATTTTTTATGGCAAAAGGAAACTCCTTCCCTTACCTTTACATCCTATAAGTGTTGAGGCACCCTTTCAACAATTGGGCTTGGACTTCATTGGGGAAATACACCCATCTTCATCAGCCCAACATAAGTGGATCCTCACTGCCACTGATAATTTTACCAAGTGGATAGAAGCCACACCATCTAGGAATGCTACTGACTCTGTCATTATCAAGTTCCTTGAAACAAACATCCTATCCAAATTTGGTTGTCCTGGAAAAATCATAACAGATAATGCTGCTACCTTCAAGTCTAAAAGAATGGTTGATTTCTACCACAAATACCACATTAACTTGTGCCACTCTACTGCCTACTATCCCCAAGGAAATGGATTAGCTGAATCCTCCAACAAAAGCCTAATCAATATCATCAAAAAGTTGTTGGACAAGAATCAAAAATCATGGCATAGTAAGCTGGTTCATGCCTTATGGGCTGATAGATTAACTACAAAAAATTCAATAAATATGTCCCCCTATCAGCTGGTCTATGGCATGGATGTAGTCTTCACAACATAATTAGGAGTTCCAGTCATGAAAATCCTTCAAGAAGTGAAAATTGAAGAGAATGATATGCAGAGAAGAATCAACCAAACAATCCATTTACAGCAGACTAGAGAAGAAATCTATGAAAGAACACAGTTAGTCCAAGAAAATATCAAGAAGCTATTTGATAAAAGGACTAAGGCAAATAATTTCCAAGTTGGAAATGTTGTTTTTAAATGGGATTCAGGAAGAGAAGAGAAGGGAAAACATGGCAAGTTTGAGAACTTGTGGAAAGGACCCTATATTATTCATCCTGAGAGGGGTCACAATGCATTTTTCTTGAAAGAATTGAATGGAGAAGATCTATATGGAGATCCTGTCAATGGCAGGATGCTCAAGCATTACTTCTGCCAAGAATCATGAGTTTCAAAGCATTTTTTTTTCCATTTTAAATATCATTGTTTGAACATTACATTCAAAGTTAGAAAAATAAAAATCCAAAAACAATAGAAAAGAGAAAAGAGGGAAGATTGTAAAACAAGAAAGGTACAACCCCATACCAAAAAAGAGAGACAAAATCTGAAAGTGTGCAAGCTCAAATGCCACTCCTAAAAACACACTTCTAGTTAGTCATATAGCTTAATCATGACTAATTAGTTTTCAATTTACTGCTGATAGGTTAGTGAATTAGATTTTTCAAACAGCTCAATCTTGGCTTATCAATAAGATAGATTAGTTTAGAAGAAAGAAGGTTCTAATAAGCTCAAAACTTGAACCAGCAAGAGAGAAAAGGCAGCTCAAACAAATTCAAAACCAGAGCTGAAGATATAATGAAGGAGGTTTTAATTTTCAGATCTTAAGCCTTCTCAATTTTTGTTTAAAGTTCTGCAAATTTTAGTCTATGTGCAACTTGTTTTTATGCCGTAGAACTGCAACAAGTCAAACTGCCTAATCTTGGCTTGGCTGTTTTGAATTTCCTGTTTTAGAATTTAGAGAATAAAATATCTGTCAGACAGTCTAATCCTGACAGATAGTAGTTAGGTAGAGAATTTATGAACTCAACTTTTTAAACTGATTTCATGGAGAAATAAGAGTAGAAATAGATTATTTTCCTTTTTTTCAAAAGAATAAATGTTGATGAAGAGAGTCTGCTAGTCCGAATGCACTCTAAAAGAAGAAAAAATGTTAGGATCATTAGGAATGGGTAGGTAGACATGTTGTTTTGATAGAATTCCATTGTTTCAAATTGCTATAGAGATGATCAAATTAGAGAAAGGTCAACCAAAAGAAAAGGAAGGTTGCTGCCCAAAGGATTAAGGCACTTGTTTAATGAAAGCCAAATATTTGCAGCTGAGGTTCTAGACACCTAAAGAACCAGCTGTCTTCCCCAAGTGGAGCCACTGTTAGCCACCTATAACTTTTTTATATTCAATGGTGGCTAATTTTGTTCTTGAAAACTTCAAGAGATAGTTCCCTTTGAAAACTTATCATCCTTTAAACATTTTATGATGATTAATACTCTCTGAGTTAATCTTCATTGTTGTTTCCCTTTTATCCTAAAAAACCTGTTGTTTGCCAAGAGAAAAACTGCTTAAAACCCCTATTTTCCATCATTTTCACTCCCACAACACTTCCATTTTCACCCATTTTTCTCCATAAAATACCTCTTTAAGCTTTCATTTAACCTTCAAAATCACTCCAAAATCCCTTTAATACCTTATTTTTCCCTATGATTTTGTTTAAAACCCTTCATTTCCTCTACCGAAACCCAAATTTTGGCTTAAAAACCTTGTTTTTTAGCCTAAAAACACCCTTTTAAACACTCATAAAGGTCTTAAGCCCCCAAGGGCTTATTCCCTTAAGACCTCCACCTCATACGACCTTAAGCCCGCAGTCAGGCACTTAAAAGGCTTTAAAACCATTCCCAAACCCCTTTTTCCTTTATATTTTCCACTCCCGACTTATAAATTTGAAAACAAATCAGGACTGTTGATCTTTGCAGATCAACGATTGTCTGGCCCTCATCCTTCCGCCAAAGCACAAACCCAGGTAAAAAATCCTTTCTTCCTCTGTTTGTTCATTTACCCTGACATCATGATTTAAATTGATCTTGACCGTTCATTGTTTTGATCGAACGGACCTGAGGTTATCCGATCTCCGCCTTACCCATGCCTTATCTTTCTTCTCCACTCATTATTCTGCCTCTTCATTTGAATCTCCACCATCCATCTATTAGATCCAACGGGCGGGATTAAACTTGAAGAACCTCATTTTTAATTTAACTCACCCACCACACGACAAAAATGATGATGTCACCATGGACCCCACTGCTTTCTCTGCTGTGCAGCTCTCCCCGTTGCGTGTGATCTGCACCGTTGGATCTGCCGCCCCCCATCCATTAACATTCCAAAAAAATGCGAAATGGGCAGTTTTAAAAAGATAGGTGTTAGATAATGAATGGAATCGTGTTTTTTTGGCCCGAAATCAAAACCACTCCAATGCTGCGTGAAAACCATTCTGGTTTTCTGCTTTACCGCCATTTTCCCTCTGCAATGAAAATTCATCTTTTGATCCTGGCCGTTAAATGTTTTGATCCGACGGCTTATATTGTAACACGATCCATTTGTTTACCCTTCACCTTTCCCCCAAAACATTTCATCTCTTGATCTCCACTGTTCGTCCTTTTAATCTGACGGCCTGGACTTAATTTTATCACCATTCATGTTTCCCCACCATCTAACCTCCCAAATGATTTCATTCGGAGATCATAGCCATTGATCAATCCAAATCGACGGATCTGACTTAAGCTCACCCCACTTCGTTTGACCTCCGATCTTTTCTCCCAAGAGTTTCGCCAAGTGATCTCGACCATTGGATATTTTAATCCAACGACCCCGATTCAACCTCCTGCTCAAACTTCATTTGCACCTAGTTAACTTTTTTTTCCAGGATTTTCTCGCTTTTACCATTGCATTTACCCATTTCTCACAGCTCCAAACCTCTTCCGCCGAACCTCTAAAGCAGTCTTAAACCATTTCCACAGGATTTAATAAAAATTTTGTGTGTTTTTGCAGGGTTTTAGATGATGTTTGCTCTATGTTATTCCCAGTCACATTCCAGTGAAAAAAATGCCCAGAATGATGATTCCGTGGCATAAAATCAAATGAAAAAGGAGCTGCGGGCTTAAAATATATTTTTGAATAATTTGGAGCACGATCCTTGATCTCAGAAATCCTACATGGCCTAATATCAGTTGTGTTAGTATAAACCAACAACAAAGTATATTAGTAATGAAGAATCAAGGTTAAAGAGAGATTAATTAGGACCAAATACTGAAGATCATAGTATTAATCCTCAGGATTAAAGAAACAAAGCTAATATCAGAGAACGAAGACCTGAAGACTAAGATCAAGGCCTAATTAAGCCTAAAACATAGATAAAGAAAAGATTAAGGTGTTTTAAGGTTAAACAGAGGAAAATATCAGCAAAGCAGACCTTCACTGCCACATCAGAGGCCAATTATCCTCTTCAGCTACCAAAGAGCCACTTGCAGCCTCAATAAATCAAAAGAAGGCCTACTTATTGCCTAGTCCGAAGATATTTTCCTAAAAGACACCTGAGCAGTTATTACCAATGAAAGAACAAATTCCAAATTGTTAGTGAACTTATTTTAAAGGATAAATAGGCCTTGAAGTCAATATTTTGCTCATTAAGCCTAAAAAAGCAGAAACAGAGTTAATGAAGCAGAGTTGTAATTGAAATTCACTCCTGCCTTAGGCCTTGCACAGTTTTCAAGGCTAGGAGGTGCATTTAGTGTAGAATTTATTACACTTCAATCCTAAAACTCTTCCACATCCTCATTTCTTCTACAAATACTTCTGGAGAAGATGAGAAGTTGTTGGTTGGTTGGTCACTAGTTTTAATACTGAAACTCTCTGAAATAATACATAGTCTGTCTGAAGTTGAAGAAGAAATTGAAGTCTTGGAAGCTTGATGATGTTGTGACATGCTTGTTCTTGAGAAGGCTCTACCATTGGATTCATGAGCTTGGATATTGGTGATGTATTCTGAACTGTCTGTTGTTTTTCCTATTTTCATTATGTTTCATAAATTCTTACTGCAGTAGGATAAAATGTTTAGGCTAAGAAATGACTCCTGGAAGCACCTTACACTTGTTTAACCTTCACTATTTTATGTTTTCTTCTGCTGAGGTATTTTAGAGTCTTTAATCTCTCTCTTTAGTCCTCATGCTTGTTTATTTCTCAAATAGTTCAAATAGTTGGTTTCAACATGATTTATGGTTTTCCCTGCTTGTCTGTTGCCACTTGAAAACTGTTTTTGAAGTCTCCCTTTGAAGTACCATTGTTTATGGTGAGCCAAGGAGGTCTGTTTTTATCATACCCTTTGTCCCTGCTTAAAAAATTGTTTTGAAGGTCTTTATAGTTGTGATCATAGATGTTTTTAGGTGTTCCCTCTTCTATGATTGTAATTATCAGTGAATATTTTATGTTTTCTAAGTCATTTGAAATAAAATCTTTGAGGAAATAGGATGTGCTCCCGAATCTTAGATTTCATTTTAAAAGTTGTCTGGAAGTCATTATTTACTTAAAGTGTGGTTTGTAGAATTCATGGTTAGCCCTGTCTATCAAATACCTCTTTATTGTTCAAGTTATGTTTTCAAGTTCCCTTTGTTGAGAATTCATTCTCTCTTTCCAAATCATTGATGTCCATCTCATTCACAAAACCAAAGGATCTTGTGGCCAAGTTAGATTTTCCTTTTGATATCCCATTTCCATTGATAATTTTGTCATAAACCTCTTCTTGACTCCGTTGCCCAATGAATCAGATATTTCCCCTTTCTATCTATATTTCCTATACCTTTTATGTTCTGCTATGTCAATTCAACCAAGCAAACAAAAAAACATTTGCACTTAATAACTAGTCTAAAATCAATACTTAAAAGCAAACAAGATAAACCTTTGCAAAACAAGTAAATTTGAGAGATCCCTCTCTGAGAACAGGAGGACTAGATCTTGGAACTCTAAAGATTGGTTCTGATGTTACCTTGTCTTTTGATTTTCCAATCTATCAAAATGCAGGACCCCAACACTATGCAAAGTATCCATTTCCATTTAATTTAATGTGCAAAATGTTCTCCATGTCTTGTAGGTTAAAAAAAGTAATTTTGGTAATTTTATGAGTTTATGTGTGAGGATTTGTTATTTAAATTTACTATTTAATATATCACAACAAAAATACACAGCAAGAAAACTTCACCATATCATAACACAGCAAAATGATGAGGTAGTTCCTGGGCTACATCTACCTGTCCAAGGCTCCCCAATTGTATGTCCTTGCTCTATTAATTTGCTCAAAATGATTACACAGTGAAAAATATTCCTAAAAACGAAAACAAATTTGTGAAATTGACTTCAGAAGACATAAATAAGCTAAAAATGGCTTTTGTTTCACCTCAAACAGTGAAGTACAACCCAATATAGCTCCATCTCCCTGATGGCCCTAGTGGCTCTTTCCTCTTCCCTGAAGAAAAAATGGCTGAATAACACCTCTATTCACTCTACAACCTATCCCAAACACTCCAGAATGTCCAAGAAACCCAAAATTGACTAAAATTTCATCTTGTTTGGTCGAAAATTGAGAAAGTTATGACCAAAACAAGATTTTTCCCAGTGGCACTAGAAAACTTCCTCCAAAACTGGAAGAACTCCAATTAATGCTCCAAAACTAGTGGACTCTCCGAAATTGTCGAAACGCACTCCAAAGAAGGCAGAACCATTTCGGCTGGCATTAAATATCAGATAGGGGCGGTCACATGTCGTCTTCCGCCAGAACCGCTGGATTAACTGCAGACCTAACGGTTTTAAAACCGTTACAAATAATTTGGAACTCTGCGCTGTCACATGTTATGGTTTAATAGGCGGATAAGTCTTTAACCACTAGTGTTAAGGACTTGAGCCACGGTTACAGCTCTTGGTCATGATGTTCGGGCCTATCCTCGAGGGCTAGCCCTTAATTTTTTTTCCGCTTGCTTTAAATTTAAAGTTCAAATATAACGTTGAACCCATAACTATTAAGAAACAAGTTGTAGCCCGTCTGGTTGGGCCCATGGGCTAGTAGGCAGTTGACCCAGGGTCGAATCCTATGAAGCCACAATATTTTTTGGTCGACCATACATCTCCAGCTTGGGGCACGTGGCAGCCTCCAGGATTTCCACATGGCACCCTTTGATTGGCCAAAATCAAACAAATTCAAACCGATGTCCAACCATCCAATGCCACTTGTATGCATATCATTTGTCCCTGTGGAATATTCCAAGGAATATTTTGGGGAATATTTCAAGGAATATTCCCAAAATATTATTTTTTTTAATTTTTTCAAATTCAGAAAAGTCAACTTTAGTCAACTACAAAATGGAGTTTACTAGAGACTTCAAACCTTCATAACTTTCACATATGACGTCGATTTGAGTCTTTTTTGTGGCACCAAAATCGCAGTGACGAGACCTTTTTGGTCGTTCAGACTGCAACCATTTCTTAGCATTTCCATTTCTGAGCCTTTTTTTCACTTGGACATGATCTCCTAATCACACCTCCCCAATGGGAAGCTTTTGGTCCCAAAAATCTCTCTCAATTACAGAAACTGAAGATGAGGAGATTGATTCTCCACTCTTCCAACCTTTAACCATTGAAATCTCCCTGATTTCATTAAATTGAGCTTCTCATAAAAAGATAAATTCTTCCTTGAATATGTCGACCGACTGTTGCTAACCTTGACTGTGTCATGATGAAAATTTTTGGAATTTTCTGAACAACAACTAAAATATGAAGAAAGCATACTGCTCCTACAATGGTATACCTTCCAAGGAAACTGAAAATAGGATTCACCTTGCCAACTGTCCTTATGGAAAATTTTTGCCGAATGAGCCATGTACTTGTGCCGATTCCCAACCAAGTTTTCTCGCCATACCAACCTGCCATTCTGAAACCAGCAATGATCCTTCCTGAACTCTATGTCCTCTTTGCTTGCATGCTTTTCCCTTTCTTGGATTCTTGCACCACTTGGCACTAACACTTTTTTCTCTGCACCGATCGACACCAATGACACTTTCTGCAACATCTTGTCATCTTGTTCCAAAGACGACCTACTTTCAGACTGAAAAATTTCATTATTTACATCAACAATAACATGAAAAGGATTATGTACAAAATAATTTTGCTTAATCATCAATAAAGTAAAATTTTGACTTGCATTGACAAGCCTTTTCAACTGCCCTGCATTCACTAAAAACGATTCTAGCTTCTTCCGATGTGCTCTCACAATAAACTCCTTGCCATCCTTGTATAGGTGATACTTGTGCTCATGGTGATGGACGATCGTTTTTCTGTCATATAAGTAGGGACTACCCAACACCACACCTGTAATGTCAAGCGGTACCACATCTAATTCAACCAAGTCAACATAATGAGCTCTTATGGTGAAGCGCAACATGCACTTCCTTGAAACTTGTAAATTAGTATCCTTTCAAATCCATCCAAGTGGATATGGCTTTGGATGTGGAATGGTTTCAAGTTTCAGCTTCTTGACTAAGTCTTATGAGATGAGGTTTTCTTGAGACCCACTATCAAATAGTGTGTCTATCTTTGTGTGTTTTGAAATGATCCTCACATGAAACAACCCTATGCTCCTCTCTTCATTTGGAGCTCCTATGTGACAGTTTAAAGTGCTAGAACTGGGATTTATTTCTTTTACAATCTCTTTCCCCTTTATGTTCTTTAGTACCATGGCTATGTTTTTAGTTTCATCTCCTGATTTAGACCCTAAGTCTTGTTCAACTATTGCAACCATTTTTCCCTTTTCTTTGGCTTTATATTTGGTTTTAAATTTTTCTGGCTTCAATTCTGGATGAAGTTTCTAGCAATGGTCTTCATCGTGGTTTTTTTTGGAATAGTTTTTACAAAAGAATTTTCCTTTTTATTTCTTATAGTTTTCATTTCTTTTTCTCCATTTGCCTTTAAATTCACTATCCTCATTCCCATCAAAAGTTTTTTTACTTCTAGCCTCTAAATGCGTGGCTTGTACACAAACCTCGTCTAGACTAGTAGGATTGAACATAAGGAGAGTATGAATAGGATAGTTGTGTAAACCACCTATATATTTCATCAAAGTCTCTTGGCTATGCAAATAAATTCCAAGTAATAAAGCCCTTCGTCTAAAATATTGAATGTAATCTTGAACATTTTTTCCCTTAAGTTGTCTAAAATTTTGCCAATTCATGATAGTCTTTTGTACATTAGCTAATGGATAAAATTGTTGTTTAATTGCATAAATAAATTCAGCCCATGATAAAGTGATCTTACCTGTTTTTTCATTTCATCCTTGGTCTTAGCTTCCCACCATACCAATGTTGCTCCCTCCATTCTCAAAGAGGCTAACTGAATCTTGGTGTCTTCTTCATGAAGGTTTTGTATTCTCAAATAAAATTCCAACTATCTTATCCAATTGTCAAGTTCATCTGCATTGACCTCACCATTAAACATAGGAAACTCAAATTTAAAATTAATCTTTAAAAATGGACTTTTACCAGTGGTTTTAGACTTGTGAGATTGATTCACTGAAGTAGAGGATGACAATGTAGAGGAAGAGGATGAAGATGGGGATGGTGGATCACCATTACCTCCATGTCCTTTCTTTGACTTGTCATCACTTTTTTTTCCTCCTGAAGAACCCTCTCCTTCTTTCTGGTGTCTAGATCCTTCTCCTACAAGCCTATCATTCCTTTTTTGGTAGAGTATCGTCACCATCTCCGTCATGTCCAAGAAAGCATTTTGGAACACCCGTTCCTCTTCTTTGGGATCAATGTCTTCAGGAGCTTCTCCTTCCCTTGAAGACATTCTTGAGGCTTCTTCTATGGCTCTTGGAGGTGGCTCTTTGGCACTTCTTGGTTGAGGATTACTTTGTGCTCTAACCAAGTGTCCTTCACCTCTCTTGAGTTTAAGCCTAGTAAGCATAAAAAATTGTAAACAGTCAACTATATCTTTGCACAAGAACAAATGCAGAGTAAAAAATATAGCTTTGATACCATATAATCTGAAAATGGAACTATTTTTAAATGCTATGCAAAGTATCCATTTCCATTTAATTTAATGTGCAAAGTGTTCTCCATGTCTTGCAGGTTAAACAAAGTAATTTTGGTAATTTTCTGAGTTTATGTGTGAGGATTTGTTATTTAAGTTTAATTTTTAATATATCACAATAGAAATACACTGCAAGAAAACTTCACCATATCATAACATAGCAAAATGATGAGGCAGTTCACCCCTCCTGGGCTACATTTTCCGGTCCAAGGCTTCCCAATGGTATGTCCTTGCTCTATTAATTTGGTCAAAATGGTTACATAGTAAAAAATATGCCTAAACGGGAAAAAAAACTGTGAATTTAACTTTAGAAGACAGAAATAAGCTTAAAATGGCTTTTGTTTCACCTCAAATAGTGAAGTACAACCCAATACAGCTCCATCTCCCTGATGCCCCTGGTGGCTCTTTCCTCTTCCCTGAAGCAAAAATGGACGAAGAACACCTATTTTCACTTTGAAACCTGTCCCAAACACTCTAGAATGTTCAATAAACCCAAAATTGACTAACATTTCATCTTGTTTGGTCGAAAATTGAGAAAGTTATGACCAAAACAAGATTTTTCCCAGTGGCACTAGAAAACCTCCTCCAAAACTGGAGGAACTCTAGTTAATGCTCCAAAACTAGCAGATTATCCAAAATTGTCGGAACATGCTCCAAAGAAGGCGAAACAGTTTGGACTGGCATTAAATATTGGATAGGGGTGGTCACATGTCGTCTTCCACCAGAACCGTCAGATTAACCGTGGACCTAACAGTTTTAAAATAGTTACAAATAATTTGGAACTCCGCGATGTCACATGTTATGGTTTAATGGGAGGATAAGTCTTTAACTGCTGGTGTTAAGGACTTGAGCCATGGTTACAGCTTTCAGTCATGACAGTTGGGGTTGGCCCTTAATTTTTTTTCCGCCTACTTTAAATTTAAAGTTCAAATATAACGTTGAACCCATAACTATTAAGAAACAACTTGTAGCCCGCCCGGTCGGGCCCGTGGGCTGGTAGCCAGTCGACCCGGGGTTGAATCCTGTGAAGTCATAATATTTTTTTTCGACCATACATCTTCGGCCTAGGGCCACATGGTGGCCTGCGGGCTTGCCATGTGGCACCCTTTGATTGGTTGAAATCAAAAAAAGTCAAACCACTGTCCGACCATCCAATGCCAATTGTCCGCATAACATTCGTCCCTGTGGAATATTACAGGGAATATTTTGGGGAATATTCTTGGAATATTCCTTGGAATATTAATTTTTTTATTTTTTCAATTTCACAAAATTCAACTTTAGTCAACTGAAAAATGGAGTTTACTGGAGACTTAAAACCGTCATAACTTTCACATATGACGTCGGATTTGAGTCCCATTCACGGTGCCAGAATCGTAGCGATGAGACCTTTCCAGCTATTCAGACTGCAACCATTTCTGAGAATTTCCATTTTTGAGCATTTTTTTCACTTGGACATGATCTCCTAATCAGAGCCCATCATATCTTCGGTGGTCAATAAGCAAACCATCGACCCTTTGACCAGTGTCTCACCCAGAGTCTACAAAGACTTCTCTTTTCTTGGTACATTCCCTCATCTCCCTCCTCTTGTCTTTGATCCCAGTTCATCGAATGTTTGCATGATGCAATCATCTCGGGCTTCCCTCAAGTGGCCCGCTTCGTCTAGTCAGCAGCCTCGCCCTCCGCAGCTTACTCCTAGCCCTTCGATTTAGCCTTCTGGACCTCCTCCTCCTGGCCCTTCACCTACAGCTGGTATCCATTAGCCTCTCTACCCTCCTGGAACGGTTCCTCCAGGCCTTAACCATCTTGGAGCCGTCCTGCTTGGCCATTACCCCTCTGGTCAGATATTTTTCCTAGCTCCCCCTCCTAGAGTGCTCTTGGTACCTATCATGGCCACCCTATCTCTTCCTAACTTGACCCTGGGGATTCCCGTCTAGTACCTTGATCCCCCAACCACTACACCACCTGGTCATCCCAAACCTTATCTTGCTTTGACCCCAGTTCAACCTGTCCCCATGAATTTTCTCGCTGCTACAGTGCCTCAGCCACCTCAATAGGAACCCTTTCCTGTTGCGACAGCTTCGGATAAGAAGGGAAAAGCTTGCAAGAGGGCATCAAAATACAAGGATGCCTCGACTGACCCTGCTCCTCGTCCACCTCCAAAGCCTTGTGCTTTGTGTGATGTTGTCGGTCATGCCATCCATACCTATCCTGAGTTGCCCCATATCAAGGCCATGGTTAATGTTGTGTTCCTTGAGTCTATGGTCCCTTAAGCCTCTGTTTCCTCCTCGACTGCAGCCAAAAACCCTAAGAATATTCACACCAACCAACCTTGTGCTTTTTGTGATCTCCATGGCCATTATTCTCACCATTTTCCCTTCCTTACACATTACCCCGCCTCTTTATAGGTAGTTTCGGAGTACGAGATTGAATAGAACCAATCTGCCTCTCCCGTCCTCGCGTAGTATGCTTCAGGCCAGATTGAGGATTTACCTGCTCCCATTGACATTCCCCCTCCTATTGTCAAGATGATGGAACCTGCGGTCACCATCCTCTACCTATCATCTTTCATGAGACCCTCGGTGGAAACTCCCCCTGAGACTTCCCCTTCTGTTTCGCTTGACCTCCCTTCAATGATCACCCTGGGCTCAACATTTGTGGATCCTTCATCCACTTGTTCTTCTATCACCCTTTGTGACGATGCGCATGTGAACCTTTATTCTCATGATGATGAGTTAGGTAGCTTCGCCTAACCACGTGGTATTTCTTCCACCAATCAACCCATCTTATATTTTGATGACAAAATTATGGAAGTAGTCACCACCCCTGACTTTATCTATCCCCCCTTACATCGTACCCATGCATTTGAACCACATACACCTTGTGGCCATTACATTGACACCCAATGTTTGGGTAAGGGGGCACCCATATTGGAGAGGCTAGGAGAAGAAGTTCTCCACAACTCTCCTCGTGCATCTAGTCATGTCGACTGTAGTACTATTATTCTTCCCCATATAGAAGAACCTATATAGTCCCATGTCACTTTAGATCACTCTAGGGATGATACTTGTCATCATTCCTTCATCTTACATTAGCAACCCAGTCCCCTAGACATTGTTGTTGACCAACCTATGGGTTTTCTAGGAGAGCACCAGTTCATTATCTCCAAATCATCTTTTTGGGATAGTGACACCATGTATGGAAACTCAGAAACTTAATTCCATTTTATTCATATATTCAGTACCAAAATATATTGGTAATCCTCCATTCCCTTTCTCGAACTGCATAACCATAATGAAAACAAATGACACCCCACATCACAAAAATGTGTTTAGATTCCCCATTTTCTAAACACATTTTGGTATGGCCATAACATGCTTGGGGGAACCTATGCCTCTCAACCATAAAAATCCCAACTCTCAGCCAAAAATAGCATTTAAAACCACTTTCTCTGACAGGTCTCACTTTTTAGGTCATTTCATGGGATAGGTCACAGTTTTCTGCCCAGTACCTGCTACCCAGGTCGCAGAACAGACCCCAGAAAGTATGGTCTGGCCTATTCATGAGCTCTCGGTACCTAAAATGAACTTTCAATCCACTGAAATGAAAGAGTAGGGTTATTCCTCTTACCTAAAACTGAGGGATCTCGATTACAACGATCTATTTGTCCGCTATGATCACTGCAAGATTTAGGGCCTTCTCTCCTCTCTACATTCACCACAGCTCCACTTGAAAATGATTGAATTTGGAGGGGAAATGCCTCATTAAAAGAGAAACCCTTGATTTTTCTTTCGCCTGCTGCGGCCAAACCATATCTTAGTTTGAAAAACCATCTGTACCATTGGGAAGCTCTCACCAAGCCCTCAAATGGGTATAAGTTAGTTTTTTGTGATTTGATACTTCACCAGGACACATTTTGTCCAAGAAGGGTCACTTCACCACTCCTCAAAATCGAATTTCTCCACTTGCAACACTTGTACTTGGGGCACCACTTTGCCTCCATACTTGTCCATGCTCGTGTTGATTTTCATTATGAGTAACGATCTTGTACTCATGTTTTTTTGGTCCCCATTAGAAATTTTTTGTGTGCCGGCATCATCGAGTCACCCTTGTTTATAGCATCTGAGTTGAGTCATCATCACATCCATGGAGTCTATCTCGAGTCCCTTTTTATCCCACTATAGTCTTCCATCCTTCATTGCTTGGTTCCTCTCTCGTGTCGCACATTATTGCCTTTAGTCCTACTGTCCCATATCCCTTATGATATTATGTTAGTAGCTGCCAAGTCATCCATGGCCTTTATGCTCTAACATGGGAAGTCATTTGTCCGCTACTCAGTACCCCCCATTTCATCATCATCCCTGGTGTCAGTCTGTCAGTCACTCTACTATTTTCTCTCATGCCTTATTTGGGGATCCCTTATTGCCTCAATTATGGTGGACCTCCTTCTGTCAACATCAGATCATTCATTCCAGAAGGCAAGTCTAGAGGGCGGTGTACCTCGGTTCCAGCTTCCACTCTTGTTCGGTGCCTCTAATCAGGCAAAGGGACTCCTTATTGCCCTTTGACTTGATTGTTTCTCAGCTCCAACTCCTTTTAGCATGATTTAGATCTGTATACGTGATGTTTTAGTGTTACAACAGATGATAGTGACGATTCCTGGGTGTGTGTGAGATGTTTCAACCCTCATGAGGGGGTGGCCCTACAGGTAGGCCCCCACATGCCCGGATGACCTCTTCATTACAGCCTTTGATGCAACTCCATAGATTTGATGATGTCGGTCTCAGCCACTTGCAGCGCCTTTTTGTTTGCATGTATCAGTCAGATATTCAGAGCCCTTTCCTGTTTACAGGGGCATTTGGGTTGTATTTGTATCTCATGTACTCAGATATTATTGTATAAGTCATGGCTGTTATCCTAGGCACAGTATGTATGTGGGATTCATTCTCATATTTTTATTTGGCTCATGTTTATGCTAGCATGTACTATATAGTTCAGTCCCTTGTTTACTGGACACATTATTCCTTTTACTTTGTCTTGGCGGGCATAGGTATGCCTCCCCCGCCGCCTATAGCACAGGTACTCACCCATAAAAGAGACTTGTCGCACCTGTAAATCTCGCCTCTTTAGGGTCTAGTCCTCTAGCGCTCTGGTCTACCTTATATTTCTCTCTCTGACTTCCCCTTCGATGTTTAGTGATTGAGTCCTTACAATGTACTTCGGTCATATGATTAGCTCCTAATGCTCGCATGTTGGGGGGCAATCTGTTACACCATTTTTTGGTCATCTAACCTATTACTATTAGATGGACCTAAGTACACCATGTAAGACCAATTTCACCCTAGGTAAAATTGATTTCACTATGAAAAATAACTTACTAAACCACCTATATTAAGTTTTTTATGGTCTAAACAGGAAACCCCATGAGGAAATATTAAATAAATCTACATTTGTTTGATTTTCCTCAAGGAATAATTAGTTAAACAACAAACTTAATTAATATTCTTGGTCATATTTAACCCAAAACAGGAAAATTAATTAGATAAATTATTATTTATCTTATTATTTTCTAGGAATAATTATTTAAATCTTATTTAAATAATATTCCTTGTTAAATTTGACTAAATCACTCTTAAATAATTAAATAAATCATTATTTATTTGATTATTTCTCAGCCACATCCTTAAAATAATAAATAGATCATTTATTTATTTATTATTTACAAATAAAGGGATTTGACCCAAGTCAAATTCTTTTTCCCTCCAACAAATATAATAAAATATTCCATAAAAGTTGGATCTAGAATTGGTTAATAATATTTTAATTATGCGCCAATATCTAGACTAACTCAATATTTTGTTATAATTAGAAGGGTTTTTCCATTCACTCACTACCTTTTGTTGCCTAAAGATCACTCTGGATCTATACTTTTGCTCTGACTTTGATCCACCATCATTGTCATATTTCGCTACCATTTTTCTTGTGAGCTCCCTTTGAGTTCGATTTTTTTTCTAGGTTTTCTACACCATCAAGAGAGAGGGATTTTAGATCTGAAGTGTTGAGGACTTACAAGAACCCATCCCATTGAGGAGGGCTGGTAACATCTTTCTATGTTTTCCTCCCAAGTGTCATAAATACAAAAAATTATTTAAAACATTCTTGTCTTGTCTATTGGATGCATGGAGCAACTCTTTCTTTTATTTACTGCTTAATGTCTTTTAATGCATAGATCTAGATTTTGCAGCATTTATCTTCGTCAACTAATTACAGATCTAAAGATATTGGCAGCCATCTTTGCTTTTAGGGTTGTTTGTTATGTGCGGCTAAAAACTAAAGAGCCCACTTTGTTTGGTTTCAAATACTTACCTAATGAATTATTTTGCAGGGTCGCTTGGCTATTTCTTGTCTAAAAATATAATTTGATCATTTACTGTTTCAATATATTGCACATTAATTGAATATTTTTGCTAATAAGAGACATTATTTTCTAATCAAGGAACCCTCATTTCTTGATCTAGTTCTTGTAGATTTGTAAATATAATTTATATATATATTTTTCTTCTAATCCTTGTATATATTTTCCTTCAACTTACATATATATATATATATATATATATATATCGAATAGGGGTTTCTTGTTTTTGTTTCCTTGCAGATCTAAAGAGAGGGACAAAGGTTTTGTTTCAAATTTGTTTGTGGGTGGATTTTGTCTCAAATATTGAAAGGATATGATTTCTTGGAGGCTAAACCCTCACCTAGCCTATATGGCCAGGGTTTCATTGCAACAAGTTGGTTTTTTAGGCTCGTCTAGCCTTCAAACAATACATTTCCAATGCCGAAAGAATTGAGGCCTCTCTAGGCTCTTAATGAAGAATTTTTGTGGTTTTATGGCTTACGAATTTTGTTGAAATTTTTTGGGGCTAGCCACAAGCCTTTTGGAACCTCTTTCACCTAGCCATAAGCCTTTTAGGGCTTTATTTTGTTTCTGGTGCCATTTATCTAACCCTTAACTTTCTTTGCAAAGAAAGTTGATTTTTTTAGGGGTTTTTTCCACCAATTGTTTCACAAGAAATTTATCATTTTGACGGATAATTTTTGAGATAATTTGTTGGAGGAAATCCACATGATTTGGAGGCTTATATCGAGTCCTAGGGCAAGGGCTCAAAGAGGCCATCCTTCAATCCTAGATTTGAACGCACTCACCTCAAATTATAGATGAAATTTTTTAGGAGTTTAAAGGCTTAATTTTTTTCCAAATTTATCATATAAATTTATTTAAAATTTATTGCCTCTCCTTATAAGGAAAATAGATTTTTATAATTATTTTTATCAAGGTTCTGGCTATTAGAGGCTTAGAGAAAGTCATTTTACATACAAATTTTATCACCTACTGACTTCCATCTTCTTCTTTGATTCAATGAAGCTTAAGGAGAGATTTTTTGTTGTAAGGTTATATTCTTTTTTGAAAATCTCCTTAAGACGTGAAGACCCATTCTCACTCTCTAAAGGGTCTATTCTTCCTTTGTAATACTACTAATAAAAATAATCTTCTTGTTTAAGGGAGCTTGGAAATTTTTTCCATGGTATCCTTCTTGCTTATTTAAAAGGGAGAATCTCTCACCTTCTTAGCTTAACTTCTCTTTGCATTAGTCTTATATCTGATTACTAACCTTTTTTACTGTTCTCATTTGATTCATTTAAGTTTCATTGTCATCATAGATTATACCTAGTCTTTGAGTTACATCCATTCGTACTCATTTTCTTCTAATTTTTCTTGTCACCGTATTGGATACTTGATCTATTTGCATTGAGAAATCATCTATCTTAAGCTCATTTTCATTATGGATTTGAATAACCTTTTTATTATTCTCTTGTTATCAATCTCATGTTCCATCACTTACTTGTGCTTGTATCATATAATTCTCACTTATTTTAACTATCATAATATAATATAAGTTGAGAACATCTTAAGAGGCAATATTAACTAAAGATATTTGAGCTATTGTTTCTCATATTGATATACAATATCTTTCATTTCTATTATTTCATTGAGTGATCTTAAATTTTCTTCATTGAATCATTTTTGTAAGTTAATAATCTTGTGTTCTAAGTGATTATCATAAACCTTTATTATAAGTGATTTGGCATTGGAGCTTCTTGTTGCGACTAAATATAATTGAAGCATTTGCATTTTCATTCTAGATATATAATTCATCTTTAAAATTTTCCTCCAAGCATAAGATTGGTTGATAGAAAGTTTTAGTGCCACCTTCTTCTCTATTCAATTGAGAATCTTGACACTTAAATAATGATTAAAATGACTGACTTTGCAGTTATTTTGTGGTCGAGTCCCATGCAGAAATGGAGGCACTTGGGTTGCTCGAAGCCCTGGGTAGGTATCATTAATGATGCATTATCTTCCCTCCCAACACTTCTCCCAAAAACCTTGATCTAAAACACATTTTGACAATTTAGGAGAATGAATTCACCTTAGTTTAGTGATGTAATTAAAATTATCCAAGATCTTGCATCTCAGATAAATATATCTTGCATTCACTCATCCCATCATCATTTTTCATTTCAATTTATTATTGTAACTGGAATTGTGAGCTCATTCTATATTTTCAAGTCTTACTTTACATCATTGTACACTTGTAAATTTAAATCGTGTTGTATCTTGAATATCATATTTATTTAAAGTACAAGTTTTATCTTTCTTACAAGTTATAGATTGGTTTCATGATTGTAAAGAAGATGATGTTATGGATTGGTTTCATGAGTTTCCTAATGACATTCCTTTTATTTTATCCAATCGATTATTAATGCCTTTAATAGAAGATATGGGGATAAAAATGAAGAAATTTATTTGGTTATCGCTATTAGCAACATAAATAAGAATGAAAATGAGACTGTAGAATAATTTAAGAAGAGATTTAATGATATTGTAAGATATTTTCCTCAATATTATAAACCTCCTGAAAAGTATTTGTTGGTATATTATATCAATGCATTTCCTATTGATCCTTCTTATGAGCTATGGAATCCTAAGTGTAATGGTGTAAAGGCCGCTTAGAATTTTTCTAAAGAAATAGAAAATGTAGAAAGCCATTTGGGAAGTCTAAAATTCCGGGCTTTTCTAGTGGTCATAATAGTATTGAATTAAAAGGAAAGAAGTTAAAGAAGGTGATAAGGATCCAACTAAATAATTGACCCAACTCATTAAATATATGAAAATTGACCATGGAAATAGGATAACTACTCTTCAGAATCATTTAGTTAATATGGAGAGGTATCAAGGAAATAAGATGCAAAATAACAAAAATGGTAATGCATGGAAAAAAGGGGCCCTCCTAATGAGAAAAGAATGCCAAATCCACTTGACTCTCCAGATATTGTTAATCAATATTTTTATATATTGTATATATTTTGATACTTTTCATGATGAATCTACTTACGCTGTTGTGAAAGGAATCCTGGATAGTCGAAGGGAAGGAATAAGTGATTAGATAGATATAGTAGGTAAAGAGCATCACTTGTATATTGAGGATTAGATGGAAGTTGTAGAACATAGTCATGATGTTGAGACACTTCAATATTTTAATAATTTTAATGATGAGAAGGATATGATTACTGATTTTTATGTTGAAAATCCATCTTTGGAACAAGCCTTGGAGATTGTGAAAGACAAGGGATTAACTTATCAACAGAAGAATAAGGAGGAAAATGAGAGTAAGATTAACCCCAGAGTTTCTAACCCTAGTTTGAATATTGACATGGGAGGTTGGATTAATAATGTGAAAATATTGGTTCCTGTCACTGAGATTCTAAAGTTTCCCTCTCAAAAGTCTAAGTTGATGAAGGCTATTGATTCTCCTCATGTTGATGTTACTTGTTAAAGGGATCTTGAAGTTGTTTATCAGGATGCTCTGGTATATTTCCAAAGTATGGATCCAAATAATAGAGATCATCAACCATTTTATATTACTTTACTTGTTAATGGTTTTCGATTATATAATTGCATGTTGAATTCTAGTACATCAGCTAGTGTCATGACCAAGAGTGTCATGGAGAAGCTTAATTTGAGAATCTATGGACCTTATCACAACATATGTGCCATGGAATCCAAGAGGATTGAAGTTCATGGATTAAATAAGGATTAGAAAGTTCATTTGTCATTTTATACTGATATAATGATTGTCATGGACATTTTTGTGATTGATGTAACATATTCTTATGGTATTTTGTTATCAAGAAATTGGGATTCTGATCTAGGAGGGGTTATTCAGATGAATTGGTCATATGCTACGATCCCTTCTCCTAGTGGAAGTGATTTTATTAGAATTATTAGGGAGCCTAAAATAATACTCCATGTGGAAGACTCCAAGAGACCCAATAATGAAGTTATAATGGGACAACCTAATATTGGGAACTATTATCTTATGTAATTCTATAGTTCCCTTTGATGAAAAGGATTATGATTTAAAGAATCAAGTATAGGATATGAGTTTCAATGGTGCCTATATAGACATGATAAGGGTGTTTGAATAGTGCTTAAATCTTACTTTCGTCATATTTTCAAGTTTTCCTATAGATTGGAGTTTGAAGCAACTAATAATGTCATTGAATATGAGCCCTTTTATTGGGTATAGAGTTACCAAGAGATATAAAGGTTAAATTTCTTAGTGTTAATGGAGATTATGATATTATAATTCAAAATGTTAAAGGTAAATCTTCATGAAAAAATGATAGACTCAAGAAGTATCAAAATGTGGTCTGGGAAACTCTAGAATTGTTTGATGCATTTAATCCTTAGATTGTCCCTAAACAAAACAATATCCATGCTGATGATCTTGCAATTGCCACATCTACTTTGAAAATATTTGATGGAATGATGAATGATAAATTCAATATGGAAGTTATATTTAGGCCTTCGTGATCCATACTTATGCAGGAATGCAATAAAATACAAAAAAAAACATAAACACAGAGATGTGGTGGGGATAACACTTCATTTCATTAATATCAAATACTGGAAAATGCTTACAGACAAAATGGAAAATAAACCAGCTCGAGTGATGATAGCTTATATCTGAGAAGAGATGTGGCAGCTGCATTCCTTTGAACTGTGTTAAAATGAGGCTCAAGGGCCCTTTTATTATTGAACAACATGGGAAAACCATAAAGAACAAAAACCCTAACCCCGGGAGATGGAACACCAAGAGTTTGCGGGCCTTGTTGGGGTTAGTGGGGCATCCAACTTCCCCGGGTCAGACCCCTTCCTATGGTAATGGGCTTGCTTTAGACCTCAAAATAACACCATTTAGGGGGTCAAAATGGCTCTGGAAATTTAGGACACAAAAAACTGATAAAAATATTAAGTGATGCTATAAATAAGGAAACTGATGAAAACAACTATAGGTCTAGGTGGAATAGGTGGGTGGCTACCATTATACACCTAGATCATTCCTCCCCCATTAGGAATCAATGGTCCTCGTTGCGTGCAGAGCCTCGATGAGGCGAGGAAATTTTTGTTGAATCTGGTCGTTGGTGAACCACTTACCCTCGTGAGGGACTTGGCCTGCTTTGACAAATCGATATATCTGGATCTTTTTGTAGCGAGTGTTCTTGATCTGTGTTTCCATTATATGATCAGCTGTGGCTTGTTCCACGCAGTCTTGGTTTAAATATTTTTGTGTGATTTGTTCTGCAATGTCGGATGTGTCCAACAATGGTGGAAAGTGGGGCCGAAAGCAGTCCACATTGAACACTAGGTAGCGACCAAGGAATGGTGGAACACTGAGCTAGAAGGAATTGTCCCCTACTACCTTGGTGATGGTGTATGACCCATATCATAGTGAGTGAAGCTTTCAGTGGGGCCCAATGAGGCACTCCTTATGAAAATGTAGCTAAAAAATTTCGCCAACCTAGAACTTGTGTGGTGCCCGATGTTGATCATGTCACTACTTGTACTTAGCATTGGCTTTGTCCAATATGTCATGGACCTATTGGAAGATTTGTTGAATGTGCTCAATGATTTTTTTTTCCTTGTTGGCTTCAGGCTAGATATGAGCCGAATCTACATGAGTAGCTGCAAATGGTATGGACACATTAATGGGAGATAATGGATAGAATCCCAAGCCCACCTGAAAGGGGTTGTGGCTATTTGAGTTGTGGAGAGCCTGTTTATGGTTATGATGGACATAGGGGATGGTTTCATCCCATGTGCATGGATGCTTCGAGTTGTACATGTGAAACATGTGTATGATCATCTTGTTGACGACCTCTATTCGGCCATCAGTTTTTGGGTGGAAAACTATGGACTTAGTGAGCTTGGTGTACAAAATTGACCAAAGACTTGACCAAAATATATTGAGGAAATTTATATCCCGATCTGAGATAATGTAAAGTGAGATCCAAAAGTGTACCCATACTTGTTCAAAGAATAGTTTAGCAGTGGCTTCTGATGTGATATTATTCTTGTAGGCTGCCATAATGGCCATTTTAGAGAATCTTTCAAAGACCACAAAAGCACAGTCATTGCCATGGTTGGTAGAAGGAAGTCCCGACATGTAATCCATGGAGATAGATTCCCAAGGCTGACTAGGGGTAGGTAGTGGATTATATAGGCCTTGCTTCTTCATGGTCGGTTTGGAAATGGAGGAGGAAATGCATGAACTAGTGTACTTCCCAACATCATGTCAAAGGTTCGGCCAATAGAAATAATTTTGTAGTACTACCACTATTTTCTCAGTCCCTAAATTTCCAGCGACCCCACTATAGTGCGCTTCGCAAATAATCTTGGCACGCTTGCTTGAAGGAACACAAAGCCATCCCAGGTGGCATAAAAGTGCATCCAAAAGGTGAAATTTTGGAACTTTTTACCCTCCAAGAGGGTTTGATATGTGTTTTCAAATTATGGATCACTTTTGTAGAGATGTGGCCAACCCAAAGTCTTATTCCCACAAGAGTCGAGCTGAGTGGTTAGTGCCATGATCGGTGGTCGAGTGAGGAAATCTGAAATGTTATTGGTGCTTCCCTTCTTGTACTTGATACTCAAATGAAATCGTTGTAGGTATGTGGACCATTTATGATGTTGATCATTCTGAAACTTCCCTTGTGTCTATATGAACTACATGAGTCAATGATATATGTGGATGACCTTTTCCTTCCCCAAAATGTAATGCTTCCATTATCAACAGGCTTGCACAATGGAATACATTTCTTTGTCATAGGTGGGATAATTTCAGACTGTGTGTGAAAGTGTCTCACTATGATATGCCACTGGATGCCCCTACTGAGTAAGTACTACCTAAATATCATAGTCAGGGGCATCTGTCTCAATATAAAATGGTTGTTGAAAGTCTGGTAATGTGAGCACTAGTGCAGAGCAGAGACGACGTTTCAACTCTACAAATGCCTTATATTGATATTTGTACCAAAATAATTTTTCTTTCGCTCCTCCCTTAGTGACTTGACTCAAAGTCCAAGTGATATGAGAGAACCCCAACATAAACCTATGGTAGAAACTAGCAAGACCCAAAAATATGCCAAGCTCTATTAGAGTGGTTGGGGCTGGCAAATCCCGAATGACCTAGATCTTGGCTCGGTCCACATGCACCCCCTGCTCATCAATAATGTATCCCAGATATTGAACCTCGGTCATGTCAAAAGTGAATTCTCCAAATTGGCACACAAATTTTGTTGCCACAATGTTTGGAGGACCTGTCGAATGTGGTGGATGTGCTCTTCCTAACTCTGGCTGAAGATTAGGATGTCATCCAAATACACCACCATGAATGAGTTGGTGAATGGTCGGTCGAAATATGTCATCCATTAGCCTCATAATGGTTGGGGGAGAATTCATCAACCCGAAAGCCATGACCAACCGCTCAAAAAGGCTCTCCTTGTCTATCCGTAGGATTGGATACCTATTCCGGAAAATGATCTTCTTCAACTCTCGATAGTCAATACAAAGTCTCCAAGTCCCATCCTTCTTTTGCACCAACATGATTGGGCTCCCACAAGGCAATGAACTCGACCAAATGTGACCTTTATACAACCAATCCTGAATCTGCCTCTTGATTTCATCGTTTTGTGTCAATATATTGATCCATTGGGTAGCGTCACACTTGGGGTCAGATCGATGGAGTGATTGACCCGACAATGCAGAGGTACCCCTGCGGGTGAGGTGAAGATGTCCCCGTACTCCTCCATGACCTTTTCTATATATTTTTTTCATGCATAGAAGCCCTATATAGAGGTCATGGCTATAATATTCTTCTTTACCTAAGGGTGGATCATAAAGAAAAAATATTTCCTGATAAAAGAGATGGCAATAGGCGGTGCTACCTTCTGTATCATGTACAACTTATTTCCTAAAGTAAAAATAAAAGCATGAGGCCTAGACTCATACACGACATGTCATTTTCACAAGTGTGGTTGGAATAATAATACATCTCAAACATCAAGTTCAAGAATATCACATAATACCTCATATGTGAAGGGCTTGATGTTGTAGGGAAGGGACACTGTTGGCTGACGGGAAAATCCCATCCTTGGTGAAGCCACCCGATGGTGTATGGATATGGGTTTGTTGTGGTCGGAAGGCCTAGCCACTTCATGACCTCTTCTGAAATGATGTTCTTTTGGCTCCCGCTGTTGACAATGAACTACAATGGGGAACCCTTCACCCACATTTGGGAATGGAAGAGGCACTCCCCCTCCTCTGGATCTTTGAGTTCCTCCTTTTGGATATTGGTGGTGGAAACAGTGGCATTGGGATCCACATCAATAATCTGCTTCCCTTTTTCATTCCCCTTGTCAGGTTTTGACTCAGATTCATAATAAACATCTGATTCAGAAGTCTTCAGCTCAGCCACCAGTGACTTCTTGGCCTGACACTCACTTGTGTTGTGAGTGGAGCTCTTATGGAACTCACACCATTTTCCTGTGTCCTTATTTAGCTTTGTAGTGTTTTTCTTCAATTTAATCTTTAGTGGGTTGTCTTGGGATGCCCTGCCTTGGCTTTGTCCTTTGTTTTGTGATTTAGGGGCGCATTTCCCTTGCTTCTAATTCACATATACAAAGTCTCACTTCTTTTGTTTGAATTTATGCTCAATATTGGTAGCATACTAGTATGTAGCACTAAGAGAGGAGATGTCGAGGAACTCCATTTCCTCCTGAATGCATCTGTGTAGACAACTGTGGTACTTCAGCACCAAATTTTTCTCTGAATCTTTGATACCCAACTTTATGTGCAGGGTATGGAACATATTCGTCAGCTCATGCACATCTTGGTCCCTTTATTGCCACAACATAGTCCATTGTATGTAATTGTCCTCATAGCTCCCCATGTGATAATATTTTTCCTTGATGGCATATCAGAACGAATTCCAAGTGGGTGCATCCAAAAACATGGAGATTTCCCTCTTGTCCTTTTGCTCACAATAGGTTTCCCACTAGTCCTTGACACGGGGGGCGACTTTGAGGAGTGTAAAAGTAATTTTTTCCAGATTGGAAAAGTCATTAACAAAGAAGTGCGCTTCTAATAGATTAAACCATATATCTACAACATTTGCATCTATTTTTCCCTCAAATATGGGAATGTCAAAGTTTACTTTTACCTTAGAAGGAGTGGCAACTCCAGAGTGGCAACTGGATAAAGGTGCGTTGTTGGTGGGTAGTTGTTGAAGGATATGGGAAATGTTATCCATCATTACGTTCCTTTGTTTCTCGAGGGCCTCCTCAAGAAATATTTTGATAGGATCTCCTACTCCCTCGAATTTATTTTCTTCTGCCATGGTAGGCTGTCAAGGTTTGCGAGGCTGATCTTGAAAATGTTTAACTAGATCGAGCCCTAAACCCTTATACCCTAACCTCGTTGGGGACATGAAAATAAAAATCGAGAAATAGCAGACTGCTATGATACCACTGATCCAGAATTATATCGGAAAGAAAGAAAATACAGAAATAAACATAAACTCATATATGTAGCATGAATAAAAATTCATTTCATTAATATCAAAAAGTGAAAGAAAGCTTATAGAGAGAATGGAAAATAAAGTAGCTCGTGCGATGGTAGCTTCTCTCTGAGAAGAGATGTGGTGGCTACATGCCTCTGAACTGTGTTACAATGAGGGTCATGGCAATTTTAATTATTGAACAACATGGTAAAACCCTAACCACATGAGATGGAACGACAAGAGTTTGTGGGCCCTGTTATCACTCAGATTGAACCTCAGGCTGAAGAAGGAAATTCTAAGGTAACCTCAAACCATGCTTAGCCAAGTAGCTAGCCCTAATAGACCAGGAGAGGGCACTCTCCGTAAATATCACAACCAATATGACTGAGAAAAGAAGATATTAGGCTAGGTGTAATAGCTCAGGGTTTTTTATTTTGATTGTGTAGGGTTTTGCTGGATCAGGAGGAGTCAAGCAGCTAGGGCAAGGAACTTAGGTCAAGATTTGCAGGGTGTTCTATGGGGCAAGGTAGGTATAATGTTTAGCACTTTAGGGTTTTGATGATGGGATGACAAAGATAGGTGAGGAGCTAGAAAGAGCATGGTGAACTCATGGTTTCTTGTTAAACTGAAGAAATTACAAATTATGAATGTTTACCCAAAATAGAGCATAAAAATTATGGATTATGTTCAACTAACTTGAAAACATTCATTTAATAGCAATGAAATGATGGATGAAGTAAAAAAACATTCAAACATATGAGTACAAAAGAAGAAATTGAAACTAAACAAAATACCACATGGATCTTGTTAGGGTCCCGTGATTTGGCTAATTGGCAAGTCAAATGACAGTGTAACATCAAACCAGTCTTTGGAGCCCAAGGACCTAGCCTTCCTGGGCTCAGAGAGGGCTCTCTCTATTTGTGTAAGGGATATCTGTGTGTTTGCTTATTGTGTTCTATTTTTAGGCTAGTTATGAAGTAGGTTTTTGGTTTTTTGGTTTTTAGGTTGTGAGGGATGAAACTGATCAAAGATATAAGATAGGTAAAAAGATGTCAGATCTACTGGGCTATGGGGTCGAAAAGGTTAAGAAAGCTTTCAGATGGTGATACAAGGTTGTTGAAGGGTTGATTTGATTCGAGGTAAAATGGATCTTTGGGATAAATGGAGTAAGATGAACATCAAGTTTGTGAATAACAAAGGATTTCAAGCATAAATAGTTTAATAGTTGACATAAACATGGTAGGGCAAACCATTAATCATGAGAAATGTAACTTTAAGCTAATCAATGTATAGAAATAAACATTCAAGCCATGCATAGAGATATATAACTCTCTAACTTTGGAAAATGGCTATCAAACTTTGGGGAAATACATTTAAGACAGACAAACAACTCAAATCACTATGTCGGAATGCCTAAACACAGTACTTCAAGCTATTGGGCACTTTGAAAACAAGATTGCATAGTCTTAGGCAAAGGGAAAGATTAGAACAAGACCTCCTTGGTTCAACAAATGACAATCTAATCAGTCAAAGAGAAGTTTCATAGATGGAGCTATGGCTAGCCATGAGTAAGAAGATCATACCGTAAATCATACTTAGCATGCATAAAACCATGAATGAAACAAGAAATAATATCCTTAATTTATTAAAGAGCAATCAAGAATTATTTAATGTGACTAAGAATGAAGAAAACATGGAAGCGCTGAAGAAACAGGAAATTTGAGGTGCCTCCAAGGGCATGTCTCAAATTTGTTCTCTACTGTCCTATAGCAAGCAAGAACATGGATTTATGAATGGAAACTAGGAAAAAAAATAGAAAGCGAGACACTATGCCATTCTACCAAGTCATGGAATCCAACAACAATCCTCTTTCATCATCCAAGAACATCTAAGAAACTATCCAAAAGCATGAGAAAAGTATTTCTTCCAAAGCTTATATGACCATATATTGCTTCTATTCATCAAGTTTAGCCTTGTTTACAATGAAAGCCTTTGGAATATATAGGCCAAAGTGAGGAAAACCTCTTAGTTCAACTTGCAATCTCATTGGCCTATCCAAAATATCTTATTTTGTCCTTGAGGCTTTGCAAAGCCCAAGGCACAAAATATCTCATAAAATATATAAAAAATGCTAAAAGAGGGAAATAAATTGACTTTTCATAACTTCTCATGTACAAAAATAGCTAAACGCACATGAGGAAAGATCAGTTTTGAAAGGTTCAATTTTTACAAAAATACTCAAAAAATACATCAGCAAAAGGTCCCCTCACTTGCTGGCAACTTTTGGAGGCCTTCCCGATGTTGAAACGAGGCTCATGATAGCTCATTGGAAAGCTCTGAGTGTCTAATTTCTGAAAATGTCTATTTTTCTCCCAACTGATCCCTGGACGTTCTCCATAAATAGGCCTGTGTGTAAAAACCCAAAAAATAAGCCTTGCTGATAAACAGCGCAGAGTGTAGAAAAAGCGAGTGTTTTTCGCCATTTTGGGGGAGAAAATGATCTTAAAATGTTCTGAAAATCACTGAGTATGTGCTCCTAAAATAATGGCATCCTATGATACCGTTTTCATCCTTTTATGATGCCCCAAACTGAAATGGCAACGCCCATGATTTTATGCAATTAGGCCCAAAAATGTTGAAAAACAAGAACATGTCAAAATTTTCTCAATTTTGGTGAGCAAGTCCCTCAAATTTTTTAGAAACATTTTTAGAATCTCGGGCAAAAATTCCAAGCCTAAAGGTGTCTTTCTCCCTTTTTATCACCGGGCGCCCTCTTTGGGCAGTTTTGAGCTTTTCTTGGTTTTCTTCTTTGTTGTTTGGCATTCTAGATTTGGTGAAGAAGTCATGGCCCCTTGTCTAGGAGAGGTAGCTAGCACATGCTTTGGAGAATTCCCTTCATGATCCATGTTTTGTATTTGCTTGCCCTCATCATTGCTTGCTTGAGGGCTTCCTTGTTTGTCTTTGTCACTGCCTTCTTTATGACTGTCATGCTCTTTCCCTTTACTGTTTTGTACTTCATCACCCTTATGCTTATTGTTGTGCTGGCTGCCATAATGTTCCCTTTCATCACTGCCTCACTTCCCATCACTTTGCCATTCATTATCACTGTTATGTTTAGACTCTTTGCCTTATTCCTCATCATCACTAAATTCATCTCTTCAGTATTGTGTTTGAGCCAAGAGGTCTTTAACAAGACATGTTTGTGGTTTTTGAAGGGAAGTATCCTTGTGTTTTTGGCACCAAAAACCTCTTTCCTTCGATCATTGTTTTTATCCTTGCTTCAGCCAAGAATTTTCTTTCAACACTCACAGCAAGAAGATCTCTATAATTTTGACAAAAAATCCCTTTCTCCAATAAATGTCTCTCTCTGTGGTTTCAGATGATCAAAGCAGCTTTGAAATCAATGTTTTAACACCCTTGCAAACTGATTTAAAGACCTCAACCTAAGTCTGCTTTTCTCTTAGAGACTAGGTGTGTTATAATTCATTTATAGCATAGGAAAGATTTTCAAATTAGCTCCTAAAACCTCCTCCCTGGTACTGCATTATCCTTCACTATTCAAAGAAAAATTCCTTCCTTCAAACTTGCAAAGCCCTCATCATCTATCACTATTTTGAGTTTCTTCATGGCGCTGCTCTTCATCACTGTGTTCTTATTCACCTTGCTGCCCTACCTCACTGTGCTCCTTTTCAGTGGAAACAGGCTCAAATATCTTATGCAGGCCACTCTTGCTGTCTTGCCTAAGAGGCATCTTGTTTTGAAGGCTCTCTGCAACACCAAGCTGCCTCAAATAGCCTTTTAAATGTTTCCTCAAACACACAACTTTGTTTTCTTTGTTAGTCACTATTTGACCAAGGCAAATTGCTTCAAATGCTGTGTGAAATGGTTCTTTAACACCAACCTCCTGTTCCTTACAAATCACTTTTTGTCTTCCTTTGTATGTTAATCAACAAATAGTTATCAAATAAAGAGGCACACATAGTCAAATGATTACTGTGTTTGGGTAAGGTCACAAAGCTCCTTTTTGTTTTGGTGTAAGCAAGACAGCCTTGTAGAAAACAAAACACCCCTCCCAATCAAAAACACTCTTTTTGTATTTCACTGTCTCATATGCACAGGTAGGCAAGACACCTTCAAATTGAGTTAAGAGATCCTTCACCACAATCTACTTTATGGGACAAAGGAGGCAGCCCTAGTTTCACTGTTTTTCCACAAAGAGAGGACCTTTTGAAATGGTAAAGTATTTCTGTTTTGATCACTGTTGTCCTTTTACAAAACTATTTCCCTACTTGTCTCTTATACCCAAGTAACAAAAAACACTCTCAAATGGTTTTGCAGAATCCCTCACCACACTTTTTTTATGGGACAAAAGAGGCAGAAATAGTTTGACTGTTTCACTTATTCAAAAGGAGACATTATTTGAAGGTGACAAGGCATTCAAACTAAGACTACTGCTTTTAACATAGGCTCATTGATGTCACCTCACAATCACTGTGCTTTCCTCATAAACACTACATCACCTTCTAACACTTAAAAATGCTTAAGGGCCCTTTTTGATTGGCTGAGCAGCTCTAAAAAGAGTTTTTATGAAGGTTTTTAGGTGAGCAGCACGTTCAGAAGCAAGAGTGCAGTGCGTTGCTATAGGCGCGTCACGCATCAATAGAAAGCCTTTGTATTTTCTCTCCTAGACGCGTCGTGCACGTTTGCAACCCGTTTTGGAGGCCTTACTGGTGTCGGAATTGGGCGCCACATGGCCCGTTGGAAAGATATGGAAGTATAAATTCCAAAAAAACTTGAATTTTTTCATTTGGTGTCCATTTAGTTGTTTAAAAATTGATTTTCCCAACACTGGTCAAAACTGGTGAATCCTGGTGCAGAAATGCAGAGTGTTGTTTGTAGGCCACTTTTGGATGCATTCACGGTGTCGGAATTGCACCTGAGATGGCTCATTGGAAAGATATGGAAGTCTAATTTTAGAATATACTTGAGTTGTTTCATTTTTTTTCCATTTGAGTATTCAAAAATTGATTGTCCCAACACTGGTCAAAAATGGTGAATGCTAGTGCAGAAAAACATAGTGTTGTTTGTAGGCTACTTTTGGATGCCTTCCTGTTGTCGGAATTGGGTCCAAGATGGCTTTTTGGAAATTTATGGAAGTATAATTTCCAAATATTATTTATTTTTTTTATTTTGTATCCATTTGGTTATTAAAAATTTGACTGTCCCAACACTGGTCAAAATGGTGAATCCTGGTGCAGAAATTCTCCCGTGACATCTGTATTTTTTACATTTATCACAAAAAATGATACCTATGTAGAAACTGAAGGAGGTTTGTCTTATTGAACCTATGAGGGACAAAAGCCTCTCTCATTTTTGTAAATTTCATCTCTGTTGGTAAGAAACACATCTTGAAACAAACTTCCTGGGCACTCCCTACCCTCTGTCTTTTGCAACCTTTGTCATATCGAATGGAATACTCCTCAAAATGATGTGGTAATCTATAGTTTATGAGGTAGGAAGTTCTCTAAACTATGATTTAAAACCCTGTTTTTGAATCAAGTAAATCATTCACCTTTAAAACCACCGATGTAGCCCTTTAGAACCTAATGCCTACATTGTTTTATAAAATGAAAAGGTCCTAAGATACTGCCATTTTGTCCTTCCAAACTCTGTTGTCTATGAAAGTGGCCATAAGGACTCTGTTATGCTTGATTTGTGTATAATGGGAGATTATTACAAAATACTATTTCAGCCTTTACAAATGGTCCTTCAGACCTATCATGAAGCTTTCCTCATTATCTGCTGATGGAGGTCATGATTGATTTTCTGCTTGTCATTTTGGATATCCTCCAACAATGGTGGGCCCTCTATTTATTTTTGAAGGAGGCCTATGCTTGACAACTGCCATACCAACTGTACTTTTTGAAGAAGGTCTTCAACACCATACTACTCCATTTATTTTGAAATAGGGACCTTGTATCTTTTTGAAGAAGTTTATAAAATACCAATCACTGCAGCCTTCGAAACCCCTAAGTATCCATTGTTGTTACAGTAAAGAGGTATTTTAAACCCAAACTTGACCTACTGTTGTTAATCAAGGAAATGGCCCTTTTTTTAAAAACCACTAATGTAACCAAATAAAAACAAAAATGTTTGCTCTTATGCATATTGAAAGGTTTTCTCTATTACTGAGGTATGTTTTATTTCCTTGAAGGTTGTCTTGAAACTTCGAAACACTGTGTTATAGCCTTTCTCATCCATACTGTCTCTTTGTATTCAGCTGTAGAGGTCACTTTAAAAACAAGTTTGGTTTGTCAATTTCACCTCAGATTACAATTTGAAGGAGATATTTTATAAACAGAAAAATAAAAAGGCCCTTTAACACCATAAAGTCACTGCTTTGTTGATGATGAAAAACAAGCCTTCAAACTATAAACTTTCATTTTCTCCACTGATTTTCAACTTTGACTTTCCAATTGAAAATTTTCTTAAACATAATCTACACCTGCTGATGCATATTTTGTTTCATCCCTTGGAAGGAGGTGGCCTACAACATTATCTGAAAAGGTTAAATGCAAACAATCTTACTGCAACCTTCGAAACCCTTAACTATCCATTGTTTTTGAAGCAAGGAGGCTCCTTTAAACCAAAAGTTGCCTTACTGTTGTTCATCAATGGAGGTGATCTACAATTTATGAAGTTATTTAAAACATCTTGACCCTCTGCTTTTAAATGAAGGAGGTCCTATTGATCCTGTTCCTAACCATCTGCTCTTTACTGGAGGAGGTTATCAGCATGTTCCCAACCACATTTACTAACCTTTTTTGGATTGTGTTTGCAGAGATACATTTGATTTGTTCTTTGACTAGTGTTTTTATCCCAGGTTCAAGGCAGCATAAGAAGCAGTTGTCTTCTTATGTACTGTGCTAATGTCCTTGGGAAAAGTTATGCGTCATTACCTCTGAAGGAAAAACTAGAACACTACAGATCAAACTTATATCAGTCCTCTGTATTTGTGTGGCTTTGAAGGATGGTATCAGCTTTTAGGGCAACTTCTGACCTTTGAAACATGCACTCCTGCTTTGTTATCATTGCATCTCTCCGCTTGTTGATGGAAAATTCTTCAACATGATAATTATTTGGATTTGTCTCTTTTCTTTTGTCTAGAAACTGTTTGTCATTCAAATCCCCCCCTGCAGAGATGCAAACAATAAGACTTTGAAACTTTAAAAGCTCCTTTAGTGTTCTATGGAGATTTTTCCCAATCTTGAGCACATTCTTTTAGACTATGCACATGCTCATCTCTTTCTGTATTAGATCTTTGTAGAATTTCTTTCAGACTGAGACAACAAGTCTTCTTAGTGGCACGACCTAGGGGTATATCAAGGTTTGCTTTTGCAGATCAAGTGCTAATTCAGGGCTGGTTGTTATTGAACAAAGGATTTTGGCTCAGGCTATTTTTGTCAAGGAAGGGATTCTCTAAAGCGCCACTACCTAACTTAGGGTCAAATTTCATTGATTCTGATTGTGTTTGACAAGAAGATCAAGGATAGGAAGGGAGACGCTTTGTCAAATATTAGACAGTGAGTTTCATGAGAACCAAGGGGGAAATGATAGTAGACCAGCAAGACCAAGACAACTATAGACAAGGATATTTTTCTGAAACAATACATGACTTTGAAAACTAAAAATTGCTTTAATCATAGGCTGATAAGGAGGGCTAGGAAAACAAAAATTTATTTGGGGGTTTTCTAGATGACAAATTGACATATGGAGATCAGCTTCTAGAAAACTCAACTAGGAATCTAGTCATCAACAACAGGTGAAAAATACTAATGACTAACATTGGCTACATTTGGGGAGGACGGATCCTTTTCAGGAGGTGTCCAGAATTGCAAATCTTTGGTTTATGAAGACCAGTGCCTTATTTGTTGGTGCAAATTTCATCCTTTCTTGATGCCATTTCTGAAAATTGACAGCATGATTAGCCTCAAAAACATCTCTACCTACCCAGCTATATTTCCTAACATTTTTCTTCTTTTAGGTGCATTTTGACTAGCAACCTTTTGACATGATATTTTTCAGAATAGAAACTATCTAATGCTACACTTATACGTTTCGGGAGTTCAGATTAAGATGATGAACTCATTTTTTTCTCTACCTATACTGGATCGACTGTCAAGATTAAACTGTTAGACTGGATTTTATTCACTATACTAGAACATGAAATTGAAAAATGACCAAATCAAGATTAGACAGTCTGATTTGTCATGTATTTGTGGCATAAAAGACAAGTTGCATACAAATATTATTTTGCATGAAATGAGATTTTAGAAAAAAACAAGGCTAGGATACATAGTTTGTTTTTCATCCCTGTTTTCCTCTTTGGTTCTGTTTTGAGCATGTGGAACCAGTATATTTTCCTAATCTACTCTCTTTGATAAGTCAAGTTTACACAATGTTGACCATCTTTCCTCTCACTAACTTATTAGCAAATAAATTTAAAACATGTTCAGTTATGATTAGGATAGATAACTGAATAAGACATCTGAGCACTAGTAGCGGCATTTAGACTTGTGCGCTTTCCGAATGACTATTTTTTGAACATGGGGCTTTACCATTGCTTTTAGAAACTGCCCTCTTTTTCTACTTTTTACTGTTTTTGTATTTTCTGCTTTTTCACTTTTTCTTCAAATAATCTAGAACTAAAAAGATGCTCACAAGGCTGAGCTTATTTTCCACTGTTGTCTATCTATCCTAATCTAATCTATACACAATAAACATTTATTTGGTGAACTCTCTTTTCCAATGTAACCAGTCAAGTAGATGATTACATAGGTGACTCTGGTTTAGTTCTTTCATGATGCTGAAGTAGTGAAAATTCCACTTCCATTTGGCTTGTTTTCGGACAGTAGTGCTTAATTTTTTCCTCATTCTTGGTAGCAAATTGTTCATGATAGAACCCACTACTCCTTCATATTTCTCAAGGAAAACAACAAATGGATCTTGGAATAATACCTGATCTAGAGGATTTGATATATATGCTTTATTCAGGACTACTCTTTCTTCTACTTGGCTATATCTGGGACTCTCCTGGGTAAGAAACTCTTCCCCTTGTTCATGATCACTTGAACTGTCGAACTCATCATATATTGCAGTGTAGTCCTCTTGCCAAGCTGATGTGTTTTGATAAGGTGGGCTGAAAACTATGTGAAGGTCATCAATTTCATGGGTATGGATACTCTTTGACAACAAATATTCTTGAGAAAGAAGAGTAGCAACTTTCTTGTGATCATCAATTTTCAAGCCTTCATTTGCTTCCAAATTTTCTGAGCTTTCCTCATCACTGTCATAGCTACTATGTTTTGTTTGGTTACTTTCCTCAAGTTTATGAAACTAAGCTTCCTCCCAAAAATAAAAAACTGAGTATTCTCCAAATTTAGCTTCTTTTTGGAAATCATCATCATTATCAACATATTGATCAAACCTTGGAAAATCATCATTATAATTAAAGTCACCAACCATGCATATTGGACTATCAGATTTTTTTTCTTCAAATTGATTTACAAATCTATTTTTTGACTTATGATATGCAAGATTAACAGGAGAAAAAAAAAAAAAATGGTTATATGAAGTTTCAGAGGTTTTTTGCATGTTTATAAGTTGATCTATTTCCTCTTAAGTTAAAAAGGGAGGCACTTTCATTTCTCTTCGGATATAACTACAATAATCCTCTTTCTCTTGGGAAATCTGATTTGAAGGATGAATGTATTTTCGGGCTTCACCTATGAGAGATGATGAATCATCACTTATGCCTTTAGAGGGATCCTGTGGGTTCTCTTTAATTTTCTATTTGTTTTCATATTCAACCAATTCTTTGTGATGTTGAGGATAGTTATCATGTAATTCATGAGTTTTTTCTGATAGATTTTTAGGAGGCCATTTTTCTTTTATGAACTCGAATGAATCCCCGCATAAAGGTAGAGATCCTACAGGTTTTGATTTGTCTTCTATTTCATATTTTAATTCCTCTTCAATCAACTCTTCTTGATTTAAGTGAGAGTTAACTTAAGCAGGGTTTTCCTGAATAACTGCTGAGAGATCTTTAGGATGCAAATTTTCTTTCAAAGTATGGAATGATTTAAAGCATAAGGGTAGAGAACCTAAAGGTTTTGATTCTTCTTCCATTTCAGAATCTGTGATTTCAAAATGGGTGATAGTCTCTTTAGAGCATTCCTCTATGTTTTTATTTGCAACTTTCCCATTATGCGCATTTTGCTTATAACTCTTGTCTTGTAATATTCGAGTGTGTTCATCCTAAGGAAGAAGTGTAGGTTGGTTTGAATAAGCAGTGTTAACCTTAACTTTGTGTTTTTCTCTTTTCCTGTCAAGTAGATGCTCTAGTTTGCCGAACATACATACCAATTTTTCCAACTTTTCCTCTAAAGATATTAGTCTATCTTGATTTGCT
Source organism: Pinus albicaulis (assembly GCA_034641835.2). Classification (NCBI taxonomy): domain Eukaryota; kingdom Viridiplantae; phylum Streptophyta; class Pinopsida; order Pinales; family Pinaceae; genus Pinus; species Pinus albicaulis. The sequence continues at coordinate 2,035,942,286 of CM076575.1, forward strand.
TTGTCTTTCTCTATCATTCTTAGCTGTGCCTCCCTATTTAGTATGTTGAATTATACATCAAATTCTATCCTTTGCATTTCCTCTAGGGTCAAAGTATCTTTGTTTCTTATCCATAAAACCATCTCTAGGTCAAAAGAATCTGGGTAGTACAAGAGAGCACATCCGAGAGGTGGCTTTAGGTTAGCAGGCATTACATGGTATACTTTATTGAACCTGGCTGAAAATTTTTGTATTGTCTCCCCTGGTTGTCTTTTTAACTAATTTTTCTTCTTTATGATGAGAACTTTATTACCCATGACCACCCACCTATCTAGGAAGATTTGAGTGAACTGATGAAAATTGGTAATTCTTGCAGCTGGAAGGTCTTTAAACCAACTCTTAATTTTTCCTTGTAATGATAAGGCAAACATTCTAATACGCACATCATTTTCTTCTATTTCATAAAGGTCAAGTAAATCCTCAATATTTTGGACGTGCTCTTCAGCGGTGACTTTGGAGCTTTCTCCATCAAATCTGGGTAATTTATTTTGAAGATTTGTAGGGAGGTCTTGGAAGATGGGAGGTAAAACCAGAGGCTTGTATCTTTCTGGGACCTTTGTGGATATAGGTAGTGTAAAAAGAGATTTATGACAATTTGAGGTTTCAGTCAGAGTGGGAAAGGTAGCATGAGGCTCATGTTTTGCTAGATTTTACATAAGTGAATCTGGGGTAAGCACAGGTGTATAAGCCTACTCATGGTCTGAAATTTGAGGCTTAGCTTTTCGAGGTTTGAGATCTTTCCAATGATCAATGTAGATCTCATCGGTGTATTCTTGATCAGGCTCAAAGTAGGATAGAACATAGTTATAGATAAAGACAATAATTTCTTGAATCCAACTAAGGCCTGAGTGCTTTTTCTTTCTAGGATGACTGGTCATGTTTTAGGTTCTTCCTCCAGTGGAGTCTTTAGGTCTATTGAGAGTTGTGGAGTCGCCAGATGGATTTCTTTGAGATATATGGTCCACCACCAACACTATCAAAGATGATTTCAGGAAAAAAATTTCTAGCAAACTTTGAGATGAAGACTTGCAAGGAAGAGTTATCACATGGTTTCAACAGCTTGCTAGGCTATTTGGACAAGCCAATGGTTCTATTAAAAATTTTAATTATGTTTATCTCCTATGTTTAGGTGAAGGTTTCTGAATCGCTAAGTTATACTTATTTTTTCACTGATCACAGAATTTGCACCATAAATTTTTAAGTTTTCGAAAGGATGAGTCAACAAAAAGGTATGGTTTATGAAATTTTTGGTTTTTTATGGATTTTTGGGCCTACTGGATGCTAGTGGAGTCACCAGGTGGAACTTGGTTGTTTTTATATAGATGCAGCTATGGTCCACCACCAATAACTAGGAAAAACCAATCTGGGGATGTTTTGGGGTTTTCTGAGTTTCCTATATGTAGCCCTAAGGTTGGAAGAGTTTCCTATAACTGAATCATTATTTTCCTACAATGGTGAAGGAGCTAGTTTCTACTCTTCAGATGTTGGGCCGTTAATATGCCATTATTATTATCACTTGTGAACGCTTATTCCACCCATTTCTACCATTCTTCATCACGTCATTTATTATAATTTATTATTTAAATCCATTTTATAAATGATTTATGCTCTTATGGATGAATATTATTTATCTTCCTTTATTTCTAATAAATTGATGATTATGCTTGATTTTATCAATGATAGTTTTAATAAATCAGTTGTAACATTATTCATCATTTTTAGCCTCCAAGATAATTTCCAGATTGAAGATTTGATCATTAAAAGTGCCAACTCAGAAATGCGCTGGAATAAGGAGTGACAGTTTTGCGGTTGAGATTCTGAGCAAATGAAGACGAATCTAGAAAATCCGGAACATGGGTTTTGTCCAGAACGGACCCAATTAACTTTATCAAAGAACGGTTTGCCCAAATTCGGCTTGTACTGAGAGAAACGCAGGGTTCTTTGAGCACGATTTTCTCAGATCTGTGGTTGCGGCCGTCCTCCAAATCTCAGCTACAAAGCCAAATTCGACTTGCTGTTGTTGAAAGATGGATGTAAATCTATTTTATTGTTGATCAATTGGTTGGAAGAAATTCAATATTATTATTAGAGATCCTATTTGCTATTTAATTTCTCCACCTTATGATTATAAAATGAGAAGCATGTATTGTGTATGGGGGGATGGAGAGACTTTTCTTATTGTAATTTGCAGAATTGTGCATCGGCTCTTGTTAAGAGAGTGTGAGCTGTTTGTAAACATTATTAATGCCTGATTAATAAAGGAGTTCATTGTTGTTCCATTTCTCAAGCGCTGGAGTAAAGCATGGCAACGCTTCACCGGTGGTTGAGGGCCCGGCCCTGGTGGAGCGATCTGCTGTTTGTATTTCTATTAGTTTATTTCTGTTGTGTGAAGTTCGTTTATTTATTGAGTTATTGCTAATTGGATCAAATACAGAGTCATTGTTATTCCATTCTTTACAAGAAGCATGATTCATGATTCAATTGTTATAAAATGTTGTTTTTTCTGTATCTAATTCCAGTTGTTGTTCATTTTGTTTATGAATTACGATAGTTGATTGTTACGTGGCTGTCGACAGGATTAAAGAGTAGAAATCTAGTTTGTTTGGTTATGAATTGAATTCACTGTTTATTTTACGCTGCTATTCAATTCCTGTTCATTGTTTTTAGATTGTTGTTCCTTTCCAGTTTGCGTTTTAGATTTCATTTCCTTTGAGTTGTTTTCACTTGCTTTGAGATCTCTAAACTGTAGAGGGCAAAGCTAATCATTCCAGGTCCCCAGATTTGGTCATCTCACATCGATTTCTAGGGGAAAGAGTTATTACTACTGCGTCCCTAATCGATGTCTAGCAAGGTTGCTATAGTGTAGTCTTTACATTTCTGTCATTTGTAATTAGATTTCTTTTCAAGCAGATTTCTTTTCAAGCATTTATTATTTCTGCATTTGTATTTCTATACTACATCTTCATAAACATTACTCTTGAGTAAATAGCCACCTAAGACTGAGTACACTTTTGAAAAAAAAATTCGTCCCTGGGTTGACAATTAATGTGAGGTAATTAGGAGTTACAAAGACACCTTTTTATCGCTCCACATTTTGGCACCATTGTCGGGGAGAGTGTAGCCATTTCTAAAGAGTAGTGTGAATCTGATGAGTGCCTGCTAGGGAAGAGTTGGATCTTAAAAACGGAAGGTAAGAACCTACGTGCGGAGAATGTAAAAGCCCTGCTCCACTATCCGCTTTCCTAACAGATTTGTTGTTGCTTTGTTGGGTAGAAATAGATGTTTGAATTTTTGTGTGAATGACTAGGGAAAAAATAGAAATTTTGAAAAATGAATCACATGATTTCATTCAAGTGGTGATGTAAGCACCACCCATTTCACTAACTAATTGACAGGAACATTTGAAGAAGGAGCCTCGAAGAAACACATGAAAAACATCTTATATTATGGTAAGAAATGGCTCACGTTTCTACTTTTGAATTTCCTATCAAAGATCTAGGAGGAGTGGCACAAATGCACATAATTCCCCCATCTTTACCAAATTTTCATGGTTTAGCAAATGAAGATCCAGATACATTCTTATTTGAGTTCGAAATACTTTGTAGAGGATATGATTATTGTACTAATGATCAAAGATTGAAAGTGTTTCCTCTTACTCTAAAAGGAGCAGCTTTCCGATGGTTCATGAGCCTAGGTGGGAATTGCATCCAATCATGGGAGGACATGAAGAACATATTCTTGAAGAAGTACCAAGACTATTGCAAATCCAATGAAGATATTTTCGGTATGATACAAGGGGAAGATGAAAGTTTGGAAGACTATGTAAATCAATTTCATTATAACCTTCAAAAATCAAAGCATAAGCATTTGGAAAAAGAGATCTTAAAAACACTCATTCTTAAAGGAATCAAAGATGAATTTTTAGAACTCTTAAATCTGATAGGAAAAGGTGATGTTTTTCAGTTATCATATGATGATGTTTGTGAGTTGTGCATAAGGTATTCAAGAGGAATCTCCAAGGCTGGTAAGAATTCTCGAGATGTTTGTTCTTTCTTTTCCAAATCTGCTACAAGAATAGGAGACATAAGAGCTGAAATCAATGATTTATTTGAAAATTTTAAAGTTGATTTTATTAGCTCTCTAAGCTCAAAATTGGACGTTTTGCAGGTTCATAAAAATGAAGAATTTGATGAAGTGTTTTTCCCTCATGACCGAAAGGAGCAGCCCATAGATACTCACTCTTCCTTATCTAGGATGGAAGTAGCATATCAAAGAGATAAGGAGGCTACAACAAGGTCAACAGGTATGGTTCAAAATACTTCTTCTCCATTCTCTTACTTGCATAATCCATTATGGAATACTCATGTTCTAGGGCAGCCATGTCAATTTCAATATAACCACCAATCTTATCTACAAGTTTGGCATGGTTCACCTTATTATTGCATGACTACTCTCCCTCATCTTGTAGCACAAGCACATTCTCCATATTCTCCACCAGCTCTTTCACAACATCCTGCTTGCATATCAAATTTATCCACTCAACCCAACCAAACACATCATCACAATGCTCCATTCCATACACAATTTCCCGCTCAACTAATTCCACACCCTCACCACAATAAACCAGTACAACATGCTTACAATGTTGAACTGCCAAATTTACCGACCCTTCCCACCCATTCTATCTCACATGCGCCATTAGAGAAAACTTACAATGAGATTCAGAATGTTTCAAATTCAAAAATTGTAGAAGCTATGGAAGCAAATTAGGTTTCTTCTAGGTTGCACCAACAAACCATTTTAAAAGCTCAAGAACTTCATGGTATGATGGGAAATCAAGAAAGTAACGGATATATTGAAGATTGGTTTCACTCTATCACGTGTTTGCATCATCACTCTATGCTTCAACAATTTTTGATACCATTTTTTCAAGGGAAGTTGGCTTCTCATACCCTAATTTTCATTAATATGCATTTTTCAAATTTGGGTATGTGTATACATGAAGCCTTATTTCGAAAATGGCTCCACTGGAAGTACTCATATACGTAGTCATATTCATTTTTCAAATCAAAATAGGTTAGTATAAAACATAAAATAAATAAGGGAATAAATAAATGCATTTTGTTTTTTATGTAAAACTAGTTGTTTTTTATTGCAACATGCTATGCAAATCAATATTGGTGATAATTTTTTAATTCATTTGTGTATGTAGATGACTTATAATGGAAATAATATCTCTACAAACACTCATATTCATTTTTTATCACCAATTTGAAAAAATGCTTGAATATCATTTTTTTTGGCTTGCGGGCTTGATGAACTTTCTGGAAAAACAGTCGGGACAGTCATGTTTTTAGGGACCAAAAATGAATATTTTTAAAACCTGTTTTTACCCTAGATAGCCCTTGATGTCTAATTTCTAACCCAATTTGAATCAGTCAATTTGGATTTGAAACGAAAAAGTTAGAACCAAAACATTGACCGGATGTCTAGCGGGCAGCTCAGGAACAGAGTTGGGACAGTCAGTTTTTGGAGGCCTAAATGACCATATTTTTAAAACCTGTTTCTACCCTAGATAGCCCTTGATGTCTAGCTTCTAACCCAATTTGAATCAGTCAATTTGGATTTGAAACGAAAAAGTTAGAACCAAAACATTGACCGGATGTCTAGCGGGCAGCTCAGGAACAGAGTTGGGACAGTCAGTTTTTGGAGACCTAAATGACCATATTTTTAAAACCTGTTTCTATGGAAGATTCCCCTATGAATCTAGTTTCCAATTCAATTGGAATCACTCATTTTCGATATCGTATGGGGAAGTTATGATCAAAATACTGACTGTCTATCGTAAATCAGCACCCTTAAAACTTTGTTTTTCCGGATGTTCCTTACAGTATTTCACCTATCAATTCTTCTTTTCTTCAAAACCTGTTTCTATTGGAGATAAATAAATGAATCTACTTTCATTTCCAATTTGAATCATTCGAATCCGATATCAAACGAAGAATCTATGCTTAAAACATTCACTGTTGTTCTAAGTGGGGTAAGCGAAAATGACTCTGTTATGCAGATTGTTCTAAGTAAAATTGACATATCATATCATTGAATTTTTAAAACCTTTTGCTATTGGAGATTAACCTTTGAATTATCTCTCATTTGGATTTGGAATCACTCAATTTGGACGAAAAACAAAGAAGTTGTGACTGAAACACTGCAGGTTAGCATGATTGGCCACTGCTCTCCCGCAGGTAACAAATAAATTTTACTTTGTTATTTTCTCCGTGGATTTGTTTTACAGAGTAACTACTTGTTAGTTTTTTGCATAATTCTTGGATTAGGGGAGCCCGCGCACTTCTCTTTCTCCATGATTTAATGTTTTCTTGCAGGTAGACACTCGTTTTTTGCAGGTCTGGGGAAAATAAAGAAGGTCAATTTATGGACGAGTGATTTTTGAAAGAAATTTTATGAAACAAAGGAATTTCATCTAACTCATTACCCAACGGATTCGTAATAGAACAAATGAAGAATTGATTTCCATTTGAAGATTCATGTCTTATCACTACTGCCAAAACATTTTTCGAATAAATCATTTTTTTTTGACATAACATCATAGCTGTTGTAACTTAATTTATTTATTTACATACTGTTTTTGTTGTTTTTTTTTCTAATTTCTCTTATATTTTGTGTTTCAGGTATTGCTTCATTCAAAGCGTAACTCATTCTCAGCATCAAGGAACGACATTTGCATTTTCACACTTTTTTTATGTGTATTTTTGCTTTTTGGTGTGCATTTCCTTTGCTGTTCCCTACACGGAACACCACTTTTTGAGTGTTTTTGTTGTTCCTTCAAAAGAGCAACCCTTTGGGAGTATTTTTGAGAGCAACCTTTTCTTCCTCTTGTGGGATTATTCCTAGTTCATCTCAACCACATTTTACTGATTCCCTTTCATGGCATGAAGTACACTACTTTTATGAGGACAAGAATTATGGATTCTATTGAAGCGAGTTAATATCATTCATGTTATGATCTTTAACAGGACAGCTCCTTGATGATAGATTATTTTCAAAAGGGACACAATTATTTATATACTACTTTACTGCATTGTTTTCTGTTGAACATGATATTGATTGATCATCTTAATACCATGCTGGTTCCACCCTTCCTGGTTATAATCTTCTCTGTCTGTAATAAATGAGATTATGGGTATATTTTTTTCTATTGACATGTTCCACTTCTTCCACCATCCCTGCTCTTAAGGAGTGCTGAGCCTCCCTCTTTTTATCATGAAATTGTGTAATAACAACAAAATTTTGTTCACAGATGGAGGATAGGGGGTCTCATTACGAGCCAGCCTACCATGTTCATAAGGCTGTAACAAAGTGACATTCCCATTATGGCCACCACACCAGGGTTATGATCCATTGGATAGCCCAATTATCCTTGGAGCAGGAGGTCTCATCACGAGTCGGCCTGATCACTTTTGCTACATCCCAGTGAATGGCAGTGTGGTTATCTGGTTACCACGCCAGCACATTGATCTCTTCTGTAGAACAACAATGTAACTCTCTAGTTATAAATTGAGGATTCTGGCTCATATGGGTTAAAAAGAAACCCTGCCGAGGCTATGGACGCCTGCTGGCAGCAGCGGCTCTGCTTATGGTATTGAAGTTATATCTTATCGTCAATTATTACTATAATACCCTTTTCTTATTTTTTTCTTTTTATCAGAGAAGTTATTTCCTTATTTTTTTTCCCTATTTTGAACCTTTATGCATGAGAAATTGTTTTATGATCAATCACATCATTTTCAGCTAGCATACTATCAGTAAAGCATCTTTTTGGCATATTGTTGTTCTTTTTCTCTTTTTCATCACCTATCATCAATTCAAAGCGTCCTATCTCTTATTCATAACTATCTTTACACACTCTGCTCTCATTATAATCATAACTCTCGTTGTCCTATCATTGATATGTGTACTCTGTTTCATTTACTACTGTATTGTTCATTCCCTTGCCTTGCCATCAGCACAACACCTCTCATATGCTTTATGGTCATGGAATTCCTTTTTCACTTGGAGGGGGGAATGTATGCATTATGGGATTGCATGCGATATGATTACTGCACTCTGCCATAACTTGTTTCTCTGATTGAAAGTTTTGCATGCATCTTATCTGTTGCTATTCAAACCTAACACTATGGATTCAAGAACATTGTATGCCAAATAGTGCTTTGTTTACAGGAAAACAACAAGTATGGGCAGAATTCTATTTACAGCATGACTACAGTATTGCAACTAACAGAAAAGGCTCGAGCAACTCGCGAACGTGAACAATTCTTCAGACATGATGTGCTTACCTGGATTCCACCTTTTGCATCACTTTCAGCACCAACTCTGCCTACATCAGCTTCAACAACTGTCAGTCCATATATGTCATTTCACATTTTTGGAGGTAAAACTTGAGGTAAAATCGCATAATTTTCTGATTTATTACGAATTTAGGAGAATTTCATAAAAATCCATTTTGAGCATCATTTATCATCCTTCAGTCCACATCTATACCACTCCCTATTTTTCAGCGACATATCATTTTCGAGTATGGGGGAGTGTTCCTTTCATTCATTTCTTTCTTATGACCATGTTATTCATCTTCTTTATCATCCATTGCTATTCTTATTCACTCTCACCACCTCCCTTATTCCATGTTGTTTTACACCAAGCATAGAATTCAACAGATGGTAGCAACCACCTCTATTTGTTTTCTAGCATTGCATGAGGGCATGCTAATTCTTCAGAGAGGGGGAGGAATTGCTACGCATGATGGATGTTTTCAATTTTCTTTTTCATTTAAGGCATACAATTTCAGTACAGAAATTGATTTCCATAATATTTTTAAAAAAACCATGAACTCAATTCTTGTGATTTCTGGAAAACACAGACGTATCATTAATACAAACCCAGATAATTTCAAGATAAATTGGTTCATAAAATTTCGGAAATCATGCACTCTCACCTACAACCATTTTGTTTATATCTCATGATCCGTGCATCAAAACGATTTGATTTTTGGATCATAGAGACATTTATATATTATAAATCTACTTGCCAAATTTCAACAAAAGCTGGTTTGTAGTTTTTGAGAAAATGGTTAATGAAGTTTGTTGTTACTTATATCATATTTTGTTGCAACTTCATACATATAGTTGAATGTCAATATAAAAATTGTTATGCCTTCATCAAGATTACTAAAAGTGAATACTCATTAATTAAGGAAGAATTCATTTGTTCTATCTATTTCATGAGCTAAAATGAACATATTTTTTATTGCTTGGTTAACACATGGGTTTTTGTCTTTGGGTTGCATGAGGACATGCAATATATTCAAGTTTTCGTTGCATGAGGACATGCAACATATTGAGTGTGGGGGTATGTTGGGCCGTTAATATGCCATTATTATTATCACTTGTGAACGCTTATTCCACCCATTTCTACCATTCTTCATCACGTCATTTATTATAATTTATTATTTAAATCCATTTTATAAATGATTTATGCTCTTATGGATGAATATTATTTATCTTCCTTTATTTCTAATAAATTGATGATTATGCTTGATTTTATCAATGATAGTTTTAATAAATCAGTTGTAACATTATTCATCATTTTTAGCCTCCAAGATAATTTCCAGATTGAAGATTTGATCATTAAAAGTGCCAACTCAGAAATGCGCTGGAATAAGGAGTGACAGTTTTGCGGTTGAGATTCTGAGCAAATGAAGACGAATCTAGAAAATCCGGAACATGGGTTTTGTCCAGAACGGACCCAATTAATTTATTCAAAGAACGGTTTGCCCAAATTCGGCTTGTACTGAGAGAAACGCAGGGTTCTTTGAGCACGATTTTCTCAGATCTGTGGTTGCGGCCGTCCTCCAAATCTCAGCTACAAAGCCAAATTCGACTTGCTGTTGTTGAAAGAGGGATGTAAATCTATTTTATTGTTGATCAATTGGTTGGAAGAAATTCAATATTATTATTAGAGATCCTATTTGCTATTTAATTTCTCCACCTTCTGATTATAAAATGAGAAGCATGTATTGTGTATGGGGGGATGGAGAGACTTTTCTTATTGTAATTTGCAGAATTGTGCATCGGCTCTTGTTAAGAGAGTGTGCGCTGTTTGTAAACATTATTAATGCCTGATTAATAAAGGAGTTCATTGTTGTTCCATTTCTCAAGCGCTGGAGTAAAGCACAGCAACGCTTCACCGGTGGTTGAGGGCCCGGCCCTGGTGGAGCGATCTGTTGTTTGTATTTCTATTAGTTTATTTCTGTTGTGTGAAGTTCGTTTATTTATTGAGTTATTGCTAATTGGATCAAATACATAGTCATTGTTATTCCATTCTTTACAAGAAGCATGATTCATGATTCAATTGTTATAAAATGTTGTTTTTTCTGTATCTAATTCCAGTTGTTGTTCCTTTTGTTTATGAATTACGATAGTTGATTGTTACGTGGCTGTCGACAGGATTAAAGAGTAGAAATCTAGTTTGTTTGGTTATGAATTGAATTCACTGTTTATTTTACGCTGCTATTCAATTCCTGTTCATTGTTTTTAGATTGTTGTTCCTTTCCAGTTTGCGTTTTAGATTTCATTTCCTTTGAGTTGTTTTCACTTGCTTTGAGATCTCTAAACTGTAGAGGGTAGAGCTAATCATTCCAGGTCCCCAGATTTGGTCATCTCACATCGATTTCTAGGGGAAAGAGTTATTACTATTGCATCCCTAATCGATGTCTAGCAAGGTTGTTGTAGTGTAGTCTTTACATTTATGTCATTTGTAATTAGATTTCTTTTCAAGCAGATTTCTTTTCAAGCATTTATTATTTCTGCATTTGTATTTCTATACTACATCTTCACAAACATTACTCTTGAGTAAATAGCCGCCTCAGACTGAGTACACTCTTGAAACAAAAAGTCGTCCCTGGGTTGATAATTAATGTGAAGGTAATTAGGAGTTAAAAAGACACCTTTTTATCGCTCCACACAGACAACACTTAAGTTTTCTAAGTTTGATTGAGACTTCGAGAGTTACTAAGGAGTACTTAGATTGTCACTAACTCAGAAGGTCCCATCGTGATCACCATTATGTTAGTGAGTGGTGGGATAAGTCAATCAGATAGTATTCTTAAGGCTGTTGAAATGTTTTAGGGAATCTAAGTTTTTTTATCACTCAGAGTCCCACCGTGATCGCCATTATGTTAGGGTGGCGATGAGGTGGCTTAATGGGATAGGCGCACAGATTTTAGTAGTAAAGTGACGCCCTCTTGGAGGCTAGTGGAGTGGCCGGTGGAATTTGGTTGTTTTGAGGTATATGTGTGGTCACACCACCAATCTTGGGCAAAACCAATCTAGGGGGTTTTTGAGGTTTTCTGAGTTTTTATGTGCAGCCTAGTATGTAAGAGTGTTCTAAACCTAATTCATCACTTTTCTAATATGGTGAAACAAAGATTTTACTCTAAATGATTCTATAGGCTGATGGTCTGAGTCTAATGTTGAAGGACTAAAGAGAATATAAGAGTTCGCTAGACTTTCATGTACTCTATGGTCCCACTGTCATCCCCATTATGTTAGGGTCCCGTGATTTGGCTGATTGGCAAGCCAAATGATAGTGTAACATCAAACCAGTCTTTGGAGCCCAAGGACCTAGCCTTCCTGGACTCAGAGAGGGCTCTCTCTATTTGTGTAAGGGATATCTGTGTGTTTGCTTATTGTGTTCTGATTTTAGGCTAGTTATGAAGTAGGTTTTTTGGTTTTGATTTTTAGGTTGTGAGGGATGAAACTGATCAAAGATATAAGATAGGTAAAAATATGTCAGATCAACTGGGCTATGGGGTCAAAGAGGTCAAGAAAGCTATCAGATGGTGATACAAGGTTGTTGAAGGGCCGATTTGATTCGAGGTAAAATGGATCTTTGGGCAAAATGGAGTAAGATGGACATCAAGTTTGTGAATAACAAAGGATTTCAAGCACAAATAGTTTAATAGCTGACATAAACATGGTATGGCAAACCATTAATCATGAGAAATGTAACTTTAAGCTAATCAATGCATAGAAATAAACATTCAAGCCATGCATAGAGATATATAACTCTCTAACTTTAGGAAATGGCTATCAGACTTTGGGGAAATACATTTAAGATAGAAAAACAACTCAAATCACTATGCCGGAATGCCTAAACATAGTACTTCAAGCTATTGAGCACTTTGAAAACAAGATTGCATAGTCTTAGGCAAAGGGCAAGATCAGAACAAGACCTCCTTGGTTCAACAAATGACAATCTAATCAGTCAAAGAGAAGTTTCATATATGGAGCTATGGCTAGCCATGAGTAAGCAGGGCATACCGTAAATCATACTTAGCATGCATAAAACCATGAATGAAACAAGCAAACAATATTCTTAAGTTATTAAAGAGAAATCAAGAATTATTTAATGTGACTAAGAACGAAGAAAACATGGAAGCTATGAAGAAACAAGAAATTTGAGGTGCCTCCAAGGGCTTGTCTCAAATTTTTTCTCTACTGTCCTATAGCAAGAAAGAACATGGATTTGTGAATGAAAAATAGGAAACAAAACAAAGAGAGAGACACTATACCATTCTACCAAGTCATGGAATCCAACAACAATCCTCTTTCATCATCCAAGAACATCCAAGAGACTATCCAAAAGCATGAGACAAGTATTTCTTCCAAAGCTTACATGACCATATATTGCTTCTATTCATCCAGTTCGGCCTCTGTTTACAATGAAAGCCTTCGGAATATATAGGCCAAAGTGAGGAAAACCTCTTATTTCAACTTGCCATCTCATTGACCTATCCAAAATATCTTATTTTGTCCTTGAGGCTTTTCAAAGCCCAAGGCACAAAATATCTCATAAAATATCTAAAAAATGCTAAAAGAGGGAAATAAATTGACTTTTCATAACTTCTCATGTACAAAAATAGCTAAACGCACATGAGGAAAGATTAGTTTTGAAAGGTTCAATTTTTACAAAAATACTCAAAAAATACATCAGCAAAAGGTCCCTTGAATTGCTGGAAACTTTTGGAGGCCTTCCCGATGTTGAAACGAGGCTCATGATAGCTCGTTGGAAAGCTCTGAGTGTATAATTTCTGAAAATGTTTAGTTTTCTCCCAACTGATCACTTGAAGTTCTCAAAAAATAGACCTGTGTGTAAAAACCCAAAAAGTAAGCCTTGCTGATAAACGGGGCAGAGTGTAGAAAAAGCGAGTGTTTTTCGCCATTTTGGGGGAGAAAATGATCTTCAAATGTTCTGAAAATCACTGAGTATGTGCTCCTAAAATTATGGCATCCAATGATACAATTTTCATCCTTTGATGATGCCCCAAACTGAAATGGCGGAGCCCATGATTTTATGCAATTAGGCCCAAAAATGTCGAAAAACAAGAACATGTCAAAATTTGCTCAATTTAGGTGAGCAAGTCCCTCAAGGATTTTTAGAAACATGTCTATAAGCTCAGGCCAAAATTCCAATCCTAAAGGTGTCTTTCTCTTTTTTTATCACCGGGCACCCTCTTTGGGCAGTTTTGAGCTTTTCTTGGTTTTCTTCTTTGTTGTTTGGAATTCTAGCTTTGGTGAAGAAGTCATGGACCCTTGCCTAGGAGAGGCAGCTAGCACATGCTTTGGAGAATGCCCTTCATGATCCATGTTTTGTATTTTCTTGCCCTCTCATTGCTTGCTTGAGGGCTGCCTTGTTTGTCTTTTTCACTGCCTTCTTTATGACTGTCATGCTCTTTCCCTTTACTATTTTGTACTTCATCACCCTTATGCTTATTGTTGTGCTGGCTGCCATAATGTTCCCTTTCATCACTGCCTCACTGCCCATCACTTTTCTCTTCATTATCACTGCTATGTTTAGACTCTTTGCCTTGTTCCTCATTATCACTAAAGTCATCTCTTCAGTATTGTGTTTGAGCCAAGAGGTCTTTAACAAGACATGTTTGTGGTTTTTGAAGGGAAGTATCCTTGTGTTTTTGGCATCAAAAACCTCTTTCCTTCGATCATTGTTTTTATCCTTGCTTTAGCCAAGAATTTTCTTTCAACACTCACAGCAAGAATATCTCTATAATTTTGACAAAAAATCCTTATCTCCAATAATTTTCTCTCTCTGTGGTTTCAGATGATCAAAGCAGCTTTGAAATCAATGTTTTAACACCCTTGAAAACTGATTTAAAGACCTCAACCTAAGTCTACTTTTCTCTTAGAGACTAGGTGTGTTCTAAGTCATTTATAGCATAGGAAAGATTTTCAAATTAGCTCCTAAAACCTCCTCCCTGGCACTGCATTATCCTTCACTATTCAAAGAAAAATTCCTTCCTTAAAACTTGTAAAGCCCTCATCATCTATCACTATTTTGAGTTTCTTCATGGCGCTACTCTTCATCACTGCGTTTTTCTTCACCTTGCTGCCTTGCCTCACTGTGCTCTTTTTCAGTGGAAACGGGCTCAAATCTCTTGTGCAGGTCACTCCTGTCGTCTTGCCTGGGAGGCATCTTGTTTTGAATGCTCTCTGCAACACCAAGCTACCTCAAATAGCCTTTGGAATGTTTCCTCCAACACACAACTCTGTTTTCTTTGTTAGTCACTGTTTGACCAAGAAAAATTGCTTCAAATGCTATGTGAAATGGTTCTTTAACACTAACCTCATGTTCCTTACAAATCACTATTTGTCTTCTGCTATATTTCAATCAACAAATAGTTATAAAATAAAGAGGTACACACAGTCAAATGATTACTATGTTTGGGTAAGGTCACAAAGCTCCTTTGTGTTTTGGTGTAAGCAAGACAACCTTGTAGAAAACAAAACACCCCTCCCAATCAAAAACACTCTTTTTGTATTTTACTGTCTCATATGCATAGGCAGGCAAGACACCTTCAAATTGAGTTAAGAGATCCTTCACCACAATCTAATTTATGAGACAAAGGAGGCAGCCCTATTTTCATTGATTTTCCACACAGAGAGGACCTTTTGAAATGGTAAAGTATTTCTGTTTTGATCACTGTTGTCCTTTTACAAAACGGTTTCCCTACTTGTCTCTTATACCCAAGTAACAAAAAACACTCTCAAATGGTTTTGCAGAATCCCTCACCACACTTTTTTTTGGGACAAAAGAGGCAGCAATAGTTTCACTGTTTCACTTATTCAAAAGGAGACATTCTTTGAAGGTGACAAGGCATTCGGACTAAGACTATTTCTTTTAACATAGGCTCATTGATGTCACCTCACAATCACTGTGCTTTCCTCATAAACACTGCATCACCTTCTAATTATTAAAAATGCTTAAGGGCCCTTTTTGATTGGTTGAGAAGCTCTAAAAAGAGTTTTTTTTGAAGGTTTTTAGGTTAGCAGCACGTTCATAAGCAAGAGCGTTCATAAGCAAGAGCGTCGCGCGCTGCTACAGGCGCACCACACATCAATAGAAAGCCTTTGTATTTTCTCTCACAGGCGTGCCGCGCAATTTTTCAAATGCGCCGCACACTTTTGCAGCCCATTTTGGAGGCCTTCCTGATGTCATAATTGGGTACGAGATGGCTCGTTGGAAAGATATGGAAGTCTAATTTCTAGAAAAAATTGAATTTTTTCATTTGGTGTCCATTTGGTTGTTCAAAAATTGATTTTCCCAACACTGGTCAAAACTGGTGAATCCTGGTGCAAAAATGCATAGTGTTGTTTGTAGGCCACTTTTGGATGCCTTCCCGGAGTCGAAATTGGGCCTGAGATGGCTCGTTGGAAATAAATGGAAGTATAATTTCAGAATATGCTTGAGTTGTTTCATTTGGTGTTTATTTGGTTATTCAAAAATTGACTGTACCAACACTGGTAAAAAATGGTGAATTCTGGTGCAGAAAAACATAGTGTTGTTTGCAGGCTACTTTTGGATGCCTTCCTGTTGTCGGCATTGGGTCCGAGATGGATCGTTGGAAAGATATGGAAGTATAATTTCAAATATGCTTGAAATTTTTCATTTTTTATCCATTTGGTTGTTAAAAATCTGACTGTCCCAACACTGGTCAAAATGGTGAATCCTAGTGCAGAAATTATCCCATGACATCTGTATTTTTTACATTTCTCACAAACCATGATACTTGTGTAGAAACTGAAGAAGGTTTTTCTTCTTGAACCTATGAGGGACAAAAAATATCTCTCACTTTTGTAAATTTCATCTTTTTTTGGTCAGAAACACATCTTTAAACAAACTTCCTGGGCGCTCCCTAACCTCTGTCATTTGCAACCTTTGTCATATTGAATGGAATACTCCTCAAAATTATGTGGTAATCTATATTTTATGAGGTAGGAAGTTCTCTAAACCATGATGAAAAACTCTGATTTTGAATCAAGGAAATCACTCACCTTTAAAACCACCGATGTAGCCCTTTAGAACCATAACGCCTACATTGTTTTATAAAATGAAAAGGTCATAAGATACTACCATTTTGTCCTTCCAAACTCTGCTGTCTATGAAAGTGGCCATAAGGACTCTGTTATGCTTGATTTGTGTATAATGGGAGATTATTAAAAAATACTGTTTCAGCCTTTACAAATGGTCCTTCAGACCTATCATGAAGCTTTCTTCATTATCTGCTGATGGAGGTCATGATTGATTTTCTGCTTGTCATTTTGGATATCCTCAAACAATGGTGGACCCTCTACTTATTTGTGAAGGAGGCCTATGCTTGAAAACTACCATACCAACTGTACTTTTTGAAGAAGGTCTTCAGTACCATACTACTCCATTTATTTTGAAATAGGGACCTTGTATATTTTTGAATAAGTTTATAAAAATACCAATCACTGCAGCCTTCGAAACCCCTAAGTATCCATTGTTGTTGCAGTAAAGAGGTCTTTTAAACCCAAACTTGACCTACTGCTGTTCATAAAGGAAGTGGACTTTTTTTTAAAAACCACTAATGTAACCAAATAAAAACAACAATGTTTTCTCTTATGCATATTGAAAGGTTTTCTCTATGACTGAGGTATGTTTTATTTCCTTGAAGGCTGTCTTGAAACTTCGAAACACTGTGTTATAGCCTTTCTCATCCATAATATCTCTTTGTATTCAGTTGCAGAGGTCACTTTAAAAACAAGTTTGGTTTGTCAATTTCACCTCAGATTACAATTTGAAGGAGATCTTTTATAAACAAAAAAATAAAAAGGCCCTTTAACACCATAAAGTCACTGCTTTGTTGATGATGAAAAACAAGCATTCAAACTATAAACTTTCATTTGCTCCACTCATTTTCAACTTTGACTTTCCAATTGAAAACTTTCTTAAAAATAATCTAAACCTGTTGATGCATCTTTTGTTTCATCCCTTGGAAGGAGGTGGCCTACAACATTATCTGAAAAGGTTAAATGAAAAATGTCTTACTGCAACCTTCGAAACCCTTAAATATCCATTGTTTTTGAAGCAAGGAGGATCCTTTAAACCAAAATTTTCCTTACTGCTATTCATCAATGGAGGTGATCTACAATTTCTGAAGTTATTTAAAACACCTTGACCCTATGATTTTAAATGAAGGAGGTCCTATTGATCCTGTTCCTAACCATCTGCTCTTTACTGGAGGAGGTTATGAACATGTTCCCAACCACATTTACTAACCTTTTTTGGACTTTGTTTGTAGAGGTACATTTCATTTTTTCTTTGACTAGTGTTTTTATCCCATGTTCAATGTAGCATAAGAAGCAGTTGTCTTCTTATGTACTGTGCTGATATCCTTGGGAAACATTATGCATCATTACCTTTGAAGGAAAAACTGGAACATTGTAGATCAACCTTATATCATTCCTCTGTATTTTTTGTGGCTTTGAAGGATGGTATCAACTTTTAGGGAAGCTTCTGACCTTTGAAACATGCACTCCTGCTTTGTTATCATTGCATCTCTCTTCCTGCTGATGGCAAATTCTTCAACATGAGACTTATTTGGATTTGTCTCTTTGCTTTTGTCTAGAAATCGTTTGTCATTCAATTTGCCCCTTGCAGAGATGCAAAAAATATGACTTTGAAACTTTAAAAGCTCCTTTAGTGTTCTATGGATATTTTGCCCAATCTTGAGCACATTCTTTTAGACTGTGCACATGCTCATCTCTTTCTATATTAGATCTTTGTAGAATTTATTTTGGACTGAGACAACAAGTCTTCTTAGTGGCGTGACCTAGGGGTATATCAAGGTTTGATTTTGCAGATCAAGCGCTAATTCAGGGCTGGTTGTTATTGAACAAAGGGTTCTAGCTCAGGCTATTTTTGTCAAGGAAGGGATTCTCTAAAGTGCCACTACCTAACTTAGGGTCAACTTTCATTGATTCTAATTGTGTTTGACAAGAATATAAAGGATAGGAAGGGAGACACTTTGTCAAATATTGGACAGTGAATTTCATGAGAACCAAGGAGAAAATGATAGTATACCAGCAAGACCAAGACAGCTATAGACAGAGATATTTTGCTGAAACAATACATGACTTTGAAAACTAAAAATTTCTTTAATCATAGGCTGATAAGGAAGGCTAGGAAAGCAAAAATTTATTTGGGGGTTTTCTAGATGACAAATTAACATATGGAGATCGGCTTCTAGAAAACTCATCTAGGAATCTAGTCATCAACAACAGGTGAAAAATATTGATGACTAACAGATCCCATAAAAATAGTTGTAAATTTTATTAATTTCTAGGCCAAAACTGATACAAAAACATGTATGTTGAGATGCCAAAGCTCAAAGTGAATCCAACCTCTACAAATGGCTGAGAAAATACATAATATAGACCTCAAAACTAATCTCCCCAGACTCAAGGAGTCAAATCCATGAGATAGGGATCAGTTTCACCTACTCCCAAACAAGAAACTAAAGATTAGGAAGACCCAACAATTTGCCTCTAAAAGAGAGGAAACTGATTCATTTGACCTCTAGAGGACTTATCTGATGTATCTACCCTAGATAACAATAAAAAAATGACATTTAAATTTATCTTGACCTTTAACATCAGTAATTTATTATTTCCCAAGATAAAAATTCAAACTGAAGTGAAAATAAAAAAATTGCTAAAGACTCTGAAATTTGTAATTTTCCTGGCAAAAGCATAGTGCCATGACAGGAAAAATAGCCTCTTGTGCAATTAACTTTTGGAGGCCTTCCCAGTGTCGAAATCAACTCCATGATAGCTCATTGGAAAGATATATGAGTCTAGTTTCCAAATATTCATCTCGTTTATAAAATGATTCTCATTTGCACTATCAAAAATTGAATCTCCCAAGACTGGTAAAAGCGTAACGCTAAGGTTAAAAAATGAGGCAGAAACATGAAAATTTGGTGGTTTTTTGCACTTTGGAGGGACTATTTCTCCTCCAAATTTTCTGAAAATTGCTAGGGTTGATGTCTTCATCATTCTGAACATGATGGTGGTGGCCATTTTTCCATTGGATTCTACAATAAAAAGTGTAGTGCCAAGGGTGTTGTGTTTTTGGTAGATTTTCTGTGTGCCAAAATTGCTCAAAAAACCAAAAAATGCACTAAAGTGAAAAATGTGCCAAAAACTTGCCAAAATTGTAAGGTTACTTGCTGATCAAGGGCTTGAGGAATGAAGAGTCACCTCAAAAAGTATGTCTAATATCTCCTTCTCCTTTTTCTTGGTCAAATCTTGAATTATTGCATGGTCTCGTTTGAGCCTTTTCCTTGTCTTTGTCCTCCTATCCTTCTGATGAAGAAGGCATGGCCCCTTTCACTCCAAGTGAAGCAAACATGTGCCTATGAAATCTCTGATAAGTATGTGCCAGTGTGTCCAAATCAGCCCTCTTAAGCTAATTTCACCTCTGCTAGGTTGCTGTTTAGTCAATTTAGTGTCCTAAATTGTTAACATAAATTATTGACCAGGGCTAGTAAAATGATGAAGTGTAATGCATTGTATGTGCCTAAGTGTCCCTTTTTCTTACTTCTTTATTTTAATGTTTTGTTGATATTTTGGGAGTTTTTATATTTTGATCCTTAGCATTCTATTCTAAACTAGAAAGATGAGATTGAATCTATTTAAAAATGAAGGAAAAGGAAATGTTGTCAAATGAATTAAAGCAGAGTTATATTTGTCTATTTTCTAATTAAGAAATAATGAGAACTAGAAATCCTAATCCATGGATATTTCAGCTTAATTGAAGATTCAAGAAATGAAAATAACTCAAACATTACAACTGAATCTTATTCATTCAATTAAGGTTTATTGGAAGAGATTTTGAAAGAGATTAATTGTAGTGTAATGAGGATCTCCTATGACATAAAATAAAATGCTGGAACAATCAATAACTCAAAAACATTACAACTGAATCTTATTCATTCAATTAAGGTTTATTGGAAGAGATTTTGAAAGAGATTAATTGTAGTGTAATGAAAATCTCCTATGACATAAAATAAAATGCTAGAAAATTACCGAATCTATAAGTCACTAACCATTTTAATTTAATATTTAAATGGTCTTTACTTGGTCGAGCACAATAACTGTTATGAAAGACAAGAAATGAAACCTAGGCAATAACTGTTCTTATAAGTCACTTATCTATTATTCAATAGCTTTTACTTAGTTTGATCCAACAATTGAAAATTATGAAAGCAATAATTTGAGCAAAAATTAAAGAGAAATGCTAAACAGAAACTGAAATAAACTTAGCTAGAAAACACATGAAACCTCCTTAGCTGCAGGGGCCCTCTGCTACCAATTCAGTGAACTCCTTAGCTCCTTGAAGATGTGATTAAAACAGCATCAAAGAACTTCTTTATTGATAAACTCATAAATCTACCACCCATTCCATCTCAAGCCTTGTTACAAAACACTCTATAATCCCTTCTCTTCTTCTCCTATTTTTTCACATATCCATGATAGGAGAAAGCTTCCCCTATTTATACAAAAATATGAGAATTTATGTCATTAATGAGATTCCATGAATCTCTCCCTCTATCTCTAGAATTACAATAAAAATAGGAAATGATAAGGCACGTGTCTTTTTATAGTTTCAATACAAAATAGGAAATGAGACACATATCTTCTTAGAGTTTTAATACAAAAAGGAAATGGAACACATATCCTCATGATCCCATGATCTTCTCCACTCAAATTCGAATTTGGTTTTGGTAGGCCACATAAAGGTCTTTTATAAGCTTCCTTTTGACCTACACATGGCAACAATCTCATCCAACTTGTTAGGTATAAGTATATGCACATTATTTTCTAATTTTTAAACACAAATTCACTTAAAAATGCTAAGAATTAACAAAGTTTGGAAAAACATAAATGTAACCCAATAGTGGTAATGGTAAGGTAAATGTAATGAAATGGAGGTGGAATGAAGGTGGTAATATGGAAATATAAGTGAAAATGTAATGGAAGTGAATGACAATTTCAAGGCCCAACAGTTGCCATGATGTATTTAGTGTCAAAACCCTAGGGAGATGAGATTAAATGGAGGAATTTCAAATGAAAGGAATTTTTGGGAAATGAGGGGAATGGGAATGTGAAAGGAGTGAATGAGATGAAAACCCGGGTCTATGAGAACCCTAGGATTTACCAATATGTATGAATGATATGTGTTTTGGGGACATGAATAGGAACACAGAGCATGAAAATGAGAATAAAATGGAAATTAGGGTTTCATAGGCTACAAGCACTTCAAATCTTTAATGGAACACCAAATATATGAGAAGAGAGGTGATTTAAGTTTCACTTACTGATTTAAAGGTCCTTGGAGAAGTTTGTGAGGATATTTGAGCTTGATGGAGGTGGTGAAACTCTTCAAAACCCTCACTATGCAAACGTGCAGTGCCTTGGACAAAAGCGTGGTGCCACTCTACAAAATTGCAGTGCCAATGTGTTTTGGTCTGGTGTTTTTGGGCAAAAACATACCGCCAAGACAAACGCGCAGCACCCCTGCAACATTGTTTTACAGACCACTTTTGGAGACCTTCCCGGTGTCCAAATTGGGCCTAGTGTAGCTTGTTGGAAATATCTTAAAGTATAACTTCCAAATTTACCTTTGTTTTTCTTATTGGAGTTTATTGGCATTGTCAAAAGTTTATTTTCCCAAGAATGGTCAAAACGTGCTGAATGAAGGCGCAGAAATGTGGAGTGCTGGTGCAAGAAAATTTTGGAGGCCTTCCTCAACTCCAAATTGAGCTCATTATAGCTCATTGGAAATATATCTATATCTAGTTATCATTGGACTAATCAAGCAAGTCATTTGGACTCTACAGCTATAGGAAAACTTGATTTTCCCAAGGTCACTCCATAAGTGCATAAAACCTCTTGTAGCACCTGTATTTTTGATATTTCTCCGAAACCATGATACCTTTATAAAACATGATGGAGGGTTTTCTTTATTGAACTATGAGGGACAAAAACCTCTCTCAATTTTGTTAATTTCATCTCTGGTTGGTCATAAACATAGTTTGAAGCGAAATTGGCCCTATGAGTGGAAAATGGCTTGATTCTTGGAATGATTTCTTTAAAAAAATGATGGAGACATGATCTTATGAGTTGGAATGGCCTCATACTTACTGATATGACCTACCTTATGGCTCCTCTTCTCATATTCCTCTTTTTATAGAAAAATTAGCTTAGTGGGAGAGGAAATTAGGGTTTAGTGCTTGTGAACAATGATGACTTGGGCACCCTTGGGAAAAGACAACTCCCTTTGACATTTGATGTGTTGGCATATGGATTTCAGAGTTGGAAACCTTTCGGAGACTGAATACTTATTACATTTGAATTGACTAAAGAAAATCATGAGCTTATTTTTTGTCACCTTCACACCTTCTGCTGCCCTTTATTGAAAATGAGACAATGCAATGATTTGACCTAATGAAACCCTAGTGACCCCATGAGAAATGAAAGAAACTGAATCAATGAGTGACTTTGAATAAAATTGGAATGAGAGCAGACTTGTCTTCAGCATGATGAAGACATGGAAGAGGGTCAGCATGCATATACTTGTGAAGGAAAATGGGACACTTGAAAAGGAAAACCACCAGTGGAACAATTTTATATCATGACCTAATGGAATGATTGAAAATTCTTTAGAGTGGGACACCTAAGATGCACATGAAACATTTGTTTGATCCCTGGTGGAAGTATGCAAATACTGACACTAAAATTAGCTCCAACTGGGGATGGTAGCTCCTTGGAGGTGCCAAGAACATCGTAGACCAAGTGCCTATCCATTGGGCATGGAGACAATAGCTAAATACTAAACTGAATACTGAAAGAAAATTGAATCAATAAACTAAATTGATTGAGACTAAAACACAACTGAAAAATTGAAAAAGATGCTAAGAATTGAGCTTATTCAACAAAACGTATTCTAATTTATCCATACATCACCTGATCAAGTGGAATGGAACAACCAATGCAACCATGTAAGCATTCTAGTTGATGTTTTTAATTCTCCATAAGTGCTTGCTTATGAGAAAGAAGAGAGAACTACTAAAAGACAACTCCCATGAAAAATTTTCAACATATTGAATATTGATGAAATTGCAAAGCATGAGCCCATTGGCTGACCTTAAGAATGCTATGAAAGGATCTTCATAGGAATACATATTGATTTCTGGCCCATTTAATACATTACTTCTCTACTCTAGGTAGTCTTCGTAACTTGGTTTTAAAATTTTCCTAACCTCTGTGCTTTCTTTCTTTGATGACTGCAACAAGTTGACAAAAGGATCCTAAAACTCGTGAATAACTATTTTCTCCCGATGATAAAAAAAAAAACAAAAATATTCTTCATTACTCTCCTGATATGACTGCAAATCTTGGTATGAGCTTTGTAATGAAACACCTGTTGAACAAGAAAATGAAGTCAGATGTCGGATCAAGTTTATATCAACACTCTTTTCATGAAAAACGTGAAAATACTGCTGAAATGTATCCATTGGTTTTAATGAGACTGAATCACACACTGTAGGCTGCTCATGATTTGCTTTAGAGATATTATGAAAATTTTCCTTTTAAAACTGAAATTCTTCAAAACATAGTGGTAGAGAATCATCTTGCATCATTTGATCAAGTGTTTCAACTTCCAAGCATTCGTCTGTAATTTGAAATTCAATGGCATTTGGTGGCTTCAAATATAGAGCTAAGGAGGCTTCTATGTCACAAATGATTTCCTCACCCATTTCAAGAGAAGGTTTCTCATTAACAAATTTCTCAAGAAGTTCATTATCTACCTCAACCTCAATATCAAAACTGAAAGACTGTTGATTTCTAATTTTGGAAATATTTTCTTTCAAAATTTGAAATGAAGCAAAACATAAAGGCAAATATCCTTCACTTATTTCAAAAATTTTAGCATTTTCCTCATCTCTGTCATCATAAATATGCATCCGCTGATCACTATTTTTGAGCTGCTGAAGCTGAACTTCCTCCTTCCACAAACCAACTGTTGATTTATTTACAAGATTAGCTTCTTTTTGGAGAACATAATAATCGTCATACTGATCAAAATTTGGCAAATCATCAATATAAGTAATGTCACCAATCATACACATTAGATTATCAAATTGTTTCTCCTCGGATTGATCTACAAATCCATTTTCTGATCTATGGTAGTTGGGATTAGCATAAAAAATTTTAGGGCTCGTAATATTTTCTTTTTTCTTGGAAAAGTGGGTCATGATGATCTTGAACGGAAAATACATCTCTCATGGTGATCCTTTGCATTATTTCCTCTATTGTACTCACCAAAATATCGAGCTTCACCTCTAAAGATGTTAGGTGCTCTGTAATGTTCTACTTCTTTTCTTCCTTTAGCTTTGCCCTTATGATCAGTAGATGAGACTCTACATCTACTACATTGTTCTACATCTCTTCAAGTGTTGCGAGGTTCCTTTCTCTCAGCTGAAACTCCATTTCTGGATCAAAGGCATACAGATAATGTAAGAGAGTTGAGACAGGAGGAGGTCTTATATCACCAGGTATCGAATAATAGACTTGATTGAATCTGGTAGAAAATTGTTGTACTATCTCCCCTAGCTATATTTTCAGTTGGTCATAATCTTTTAGCATTAGGAAAGGGTTTTTTTTGACCACCCACCCATCGAGGAAAACGTTGACAAACTGCAGGAAATCTAAGATGCTCGCGACAGGGAAGTTTTTGAGCCAACTCTTGAATTTGCCTTGCAAAGAAAGAGCGAATAGCCTGATACTAACATCCTCTTTGTCAACTTCAAAAAGGTCGAGGAAAGTCTCAAAATTTTGCATATGTCTCTTAGCAGTGATGTTTTCATATTCACCATCAAACCTTGGCAGATATAGGTAATGATTTTCAGGGAAAGCATGGAATATAGGAGGTAATATGAGTGGTTTGTATCGATTTGGAATTTTATAAGGTGTATGAATATGTACAGAAGTTGTAGGATCGGTCTTGATCTCTTTAGGCTCATCAATTTGAAGATGGTCATCATAATATTTAGAAAAAGGATGTGGACCAATATCAAAGGAAAACTTGGTATTTACACTTTTCGAATAGGTAGAATCAATATTTTCATCTTTATCATACAAAAAACTCCAGAAAAATTTCAAGATAATTTCAGGAAAAGAAAATAATTAATTTACAAGAAAGCAGATTACATATTGAATAAAATTCGACTTTGAATACCTGAACTTTATGTAAGATCCTTCCATTTTCCTGCTAGCAAGGTCTATCCTCCAGTAGAGTCTTTACATCAAGTTGGAGTCGCCAGGTGAAGAGTTCAACCTTCATATGCATTTGATTTCTGTCCACCATCAGTAATCATATCTAAACTTTGTCCTTTCTTCCCTAGGGAAGATATGATCTTTCAGTTTCCCCAATGGAGTCACCAAAATGTTATCACTCAGATTGAACCTCAGGCTAAAGAAGGCGATTCCGAGGTAACCTCAAACCATGCTTAGCCAAGTAGCTAACCCTACTAGGTCAGGAGAGGGCTCTCTCCATAAATATCACAACCAAGATGACTGAGAAAATAAGATATTAGGCTAGGTATAGTAGCTCAAGGTTTTTGATTTTGATTGTGTAGGGTTTTGTTGGATCAGGAGGAGTCGAGCAGCTAGGGCAAGGAAATTAGGTCAATATTTGCAAGGTTTTCTATGGGGCAAGGTAGGTACAATGTTTATCACTTTAAGGTTTTCATGATGGGATGATCAAGACAGGTGAGGAGCTAGAAAGAGCATGGTGAATTCATGGTTTCTTTCTAAACTGAAGAAATTAGAATTATGAATGTTTGCCCAAAACAGAGCATAAAAATTATGGATTATGTTCATCTAACTTGAAAATATTCATTTAATAACAATGAAATGATGAATGAACTAAAAAAGCATTCAAGCATATGAGTATAGAAGAAGAAACTGAAAATAAACACAATGCCACATGGATCCCATAAAAATAGCTACAAATTTGATTAATGTCTAGGCCAAAGCTGATAAAAAAATATGTCTCTTGAGATGCCAAAGCTTGAAGTGAATTCAACCTCTATAAATGACTGATAAAATACATAATATAGACCTCAAAACCACTCTCCCTAGCCTCAGGGAGTCGAATCCATGAGATAGGGATCAGTTTCTGTTGAACCCTTAGTTAAATTGAGAGGGGGGGTGAATCAGTTTAACACATTCATGGACTTTTAAAACTTTTCATTAAATTTTATTAACACCTTCATTTCATGATTAACATAGTATGTGAGCAATCTTAATTTCTGAGCAGCAATTAATAAGCAAATTAGATAATGTACCAGCAGTCTTAATATGTGAGCAGCAAGTATTAAGTAGAATAGATATACCATATCAACACATAGACATCATGCACATAGACACTAGATATAAGTGGAAACCCATAAAGGGAGAAAACCACATCTTATTATTGTTGTGATGCAAAGGAAAGCTACAACTCCCTCTCACCACTGATTTTCTGTAGGCTCCAACCCACAAGAGGCTCCTACCTCAATTCTACAAGCTGCAACTTGCAAGGAAGCTCCAACTCCCATCAATTTTCTGCAGGCACCAACCTACAGGAGGCTCCAACCTCAGTCAGCTACAACTGACATTTATCAAGATACAACTTGATGTGGAAGCACCAAATCCCATCTATTTTCTGCAAGCTACAACCTACAGGAGGCTCCTACCTCAGTTAGCTACAACTAACATCTATCAAGCTACAACTTGATAGGGAAGCTCCAACTTCCTTACTCTTTCAAAAGAAAACACTTGTGATTTACCTTGGATATCAGCTCTATTTTGTTCCTTCTTTTCTGCTATCCACCAGTCCTCATATCTGCCTTGTATCATCTCTGCATCTTCTCAGATTTTCTATTAGCTCCTCCTTCTTCTCTGCCTCACTACTTCATTTCTGCATTCTCTAATCTCTTGCAGCTTTCTTATATTCTTTTGCTCTCTTCCATTCTGCAGCCTTCTCACAATCTTCAACTCACTTCAATTCTGTTGCACACTATCTTTTTTTCTCTCTCTCTCTTTCCGTCAACTTCTACTCTTGGATATTAACTGTTTTATACAAAATAACTTTATGGATATTTTCATTCTACTGGGAATTCGAAATGATCAGTCATGACTCTTTGACTTCTACCTTCTCATTTCTTTGTCCAACTCATTTAGAAGAATATATAAATTTATACAAATTTCAGTTTTACAGTGGAGTTTTGTTTTCCTATCGGAGACTTGCCAATGCATCACAAACAATATAAAATCAATTAAACATTTACATTCACATTTTCAGTTACATACATCAATTTCACTCAGCCATTTTTCTGGCCCTTGGCTTGCTGGTTTTGTCTTTTCTGCTGCTGTCATATAACTGTTCTACATACCTTTACTGTTCACTACCTTTTTCAGTTTCTGTACAATCTCCTGCTTTCTGTGCTTGTACATCTATCAAACCCACATTCGCATTCCTGTGCATATTCACTTGTTCACTTTCTAGAAAATTTCTGTTCATTGCGGAAGCTCATTTCATAAATCATTGCGGAAGTTACCTTTCTGTTCTTAACACTATGACTATAAAGCAATACAACCGATAATATGCAAGCCATATATATGTATATCAGGCCTCACAATCTATTCACCGTGTATCAAACATTCACCAAGGCTTAACACATCAATTTTGTTGCACATATTAACCTAACAAACATTGAAAACCACCGGTCCCACAGTTTGGTTACCATAAACCTTCGCCCGACCTTACATATTAACTCTGACCTTTGGTTAACTTATCAGTCCATACATTATGCGCCCAAGCCTTATGGTCAAAATATGTTCATTAATCCAAACACTATTCGGCCTCACAACATTATGTATACTTTATTCACATTAACCTCAACTTTGAATAAACCCAAGGTGCCAGTCATCAAAATATGTATGCGCTCTTCATTTGAATATTCTTATCATAAAAGTTTTGGTTTTGTATTTAAAACATCAATGGTTAAAATAGTATTATATCCATATGTTGAACCCTTCTCATAACATTGAATTTACTTTCACTTTCGGCAAAACCCATTATATAGTCACTTATCTATATAATGGCCAAATTATATACCCCCAATATCGATAATATGTGCACACACGTGAAACCCCGACAAACCTTGCATCTAAGGCTTTTAGTCATTTAATATCCATGTGAGGAATGAACATATACAGGAACCCACTAATCTAAGGTCTACATCCTTAATTAATTTCATGTTAAACTCCGACCGTTCGACAAATAACAATCTTCAGGGTTCTAAACCCATAGGATCATTCATCATAATGTTTTGGTCCCACACCTATATAAATATGTGTGACCACGTTCCACCTTTTACCAACACACCTATGCATGAAATTCCGACCATAGCACTTGGCTTTGGTTAATTACCAGTCACGATATATATTAACGATTAGGTCCCAGTAATAGATTCTTACCTCTTCAATCGACAGTTGCAAACTTTACCGCATACCATACGATGATCTGACGATCATCACGCAACCAAAGTGCACGTGGTTTAATTCTCCGAGTTCACACGATGAATCGGGTCCTAACGCTTAACTCCCCTTCTCATCCTACGGTTGTAGGCTTATCGTGCACTCATCCACTAATCTGACGGATATAACGCATATCGCGTTATTTTTCCTCCTGGGCTTTAATATGTCAAAAACGCGCGATAAAAGTGGTAATCGAATGCCACTTTAGGACACGTGTCCTCCAGTTTTTTGCATCGCATTTTTTTGAGGGGTTTTAGTTACCACTTGCAAATAATGCGAGACCACTGGTTTTTCCTCCTCAAAACCGCCTTCGCCATTCACTCTCACGGTTCCGCCCTTTTTTTTTAACTCAAATTTCCGCCTTAAGTCTTCTATGTCTTACCATAAATAAACCCCTCCTTCACTCATGTTTCCTCTTGCTTTCTCGACATTATAACACGGCGCCTCCACATGTTATAACACACAATTCCATCAAATCTTGCACTATGCATTCAAGATTCGATTCTAGGACGTTTCTCCATCAAACCATTTCTATTTTTGTGTTTCCCTCCTTGATCTGACTGAACAGGCTTCAACCTCTTTACAAAATAAATACGCATTCAACCTATCTATTGAAAGCTAAGGTTAAATTACATTCAGGAAGCATAGGCTCCCACACAGAGACTTAAAAGCGGCCCTCATGCATATATTTCTTGTTCATTCTAGAATCAAGTCATTGTAACATAAATCCACAGCATATTCGAATTGATCATGACTCAAAACATTGGCATTTACCCTTATTACAGTCAATTCAACACACAATGATTTCTTTCATTATGTGCAGAGTATTATCTCAACCCTAATTCAGATTTTATTCGCATTGAATTAAGTCAATCAAAGCATTTTCCCACAAAAGCTAAATCAACCCATACACATATATTTAGGAACAATTTCCTTAATTCATATAGGAAATGAATTCACTTACAAGACTGCTTGTCTCGGCCAGATCTTTAGGTTCGTGGCCTTCTACCCCATTACTCTGCCTCCTCTACAGGTCTCTCCTTCAATTCACTGCTTGTTTATGCTTCAATTCACTGCTTGTGTCTGCTTCAATTCACTACTTCCTCTGCTCCTTGACTGATGCTGCTCCTTGCTTCTCTTTTTTCTACCTCTACCTCTCTGCTACTTGGCTTCTCTCTTTGCCTTGTTGCTGTTTTAGGTGCTCCTCCTTTTCCATCTCCTTTGCCATCAATGAAAAAAATTTCAACAGTCTCCCCCTTTGGCATTGATGGCAACACATCCACCAATAATTCAATGCTTCCTCTGCTTGCCTTTTAGAAGACCCTTTCTTCTGTTACTTGCTTTTACTCCCCCTTTGACATTAATGGAAAAGGGTTGCACATTTCTTAGTGTAGATTCTATCTTTTCATTTATTTTGTCTGATTTGTGTTTAGGCCTTCTTCTTCTGAATTTGTACCCTGCTGCTCCAAACTGGTGTACAAGAGTTGTTGAGAGAACACTTTTGAGGATTATTGAACTTGAATATACATTGTAAGTTAACACAATCCCAAAGAATAGACTCCTTTCACTTGTATAAAGCTGAAAGTGAAGATAATGATACTTCATAGAACACATTGTACCAGCCTTATCTAATCAGAGATGCATCATTGGATCAAAACTAAAATACTGAGATGTTTCAAATATACTTCAGTCTCTAGTATTATCTTCATCACAAATCCATATCTGTTGAGGAAGATTGTAGATGGAATATGTCTTCTTCTGCAATACACATATGTAGTACAACACCTGTTCAATTATGATGATGATGCCAATATATCTTTTATAGTTTTGGTTCACCTTTCCTGCCTATTGGTGATGGTATGAGCTAGGAGGCTGATAATGATATTATAGTTAATAGCTGAAAGGTCCTTGTTACTGATGAGATCAATGAATTAACCCGGAGTTTACAACTTATTGTGAGATTATATGATATCTTTCAATCTATGAGACCAAATGAATTTACTACTTGCACACTGTACTTTTAGAACAAACCCTTAAGGCTAGATACATTCTGTGTAGTATTCAAACTCACTTATCAATCATGAAATTTTCTTCATGACATAAGGGGGTATGTATGTCAATGATCAATCTCTCTTTCAAGGTGAATTACCAACAAATCCTTTATGCTGAAGTAGGATTTGGATGAATTAATAAAAGAATTTTGAGCTTCAAATGGTAATCACAACCAGTCCTTCATGCTTCAGATACTTTAACTATTCTGTCATGATGATTTCCATTAAAACATCTTCAAGTTGTTTAATTGATTCTCAGCTAACATAATTCACACAGTTTATGAATAATCTTAAGAAGGAGGCCTTGAAGATATATATGTATTGACTTCAGGAAGGCATGCAATTGTATATAGAAAAGGATACTGCTTCAATGCTCAATATAATGCTTCAAGCAAAATAATGATCCTTTAGCACTGTTATTGACCTTTTCATGTTTTAGTGATGCAAATAACGTTGGGAATATTACCTTGATGTACTCGTACCATAATCCTTTGATCTTGAGGACCTGTACCATACTGCTACTCCACTTATAACACTTGTTATTCTATTTATAAACATGCTGCTTGTACCAAGTACCAATTGATACTACCTTGATAAATTATGCAGAGATTTCACTTTAGCTTGCATATGAACCCATAATTTATTCTATTGATCTTTCCACTGTTCCCACCAACAATCATCAATGTACTGATTCTGATCTTGTCATTATCTTTTTCTGTCATTTTGTTCAAAGGAAATCCATTGCATGTTCCTGTCAAGGACTGCTCCAGAATCATTACTGCTTTATATTCAATTCAATTGTTCTAACATAAATATCTTTGGGAAGACATCTTCAATTTCTATACTAGGGGTCTTCATGGGAAGATCACTCAGAGATTTATCATTCACTTAACTGCATTCCTCCAAGGGGACTTTTCTTAGATGAATGATGTCATGACATCATATGATAGACACTTCTCTTACTAATCCCTCTTAATGTGATTCATTGTTAATTCTAGCAGTATGATGCACAATGTGATCATCACTTAATGTGTTGATGTCTTCTTAGCTTGTATGTTCATGGCTGATGTTCTCTCTACTACCATGGTTGCTTGTTTCCTTTTCTTCTTTCATTACTCTATCAGCTATTGAATGCTTCAGATTATCTTATTCCCCTGTAGTTATCTATTAGAGGAATTCTCCTTTCCCTTCCTGATCTTAGAGCTGTTCTCATTACATGGAGCTCTTCTTAGATTATGTTTTAGGGGAATATTTATGAACTGCTCTCCCCCTGGGATTTTGCTTCATATTTATCACTAGTTAGATATTTGCTTTTCTTCCTAGAGCAGCTCCCCCTGAGACTATGATGGATTAATTATGTTATTGAGATAATAGGCTCCCCCTTTCTCTTTTCCTTACATACTTTATTATGGTTCTTCATAATGTATGCACTTCTTTTTGATTCATATTTTTGATTGATTTTTTTTTTATCCCATCATCTGTCTATAGTTCTTTAATGTATATGGCAGATTATAGTCTCTTGCTTTGTGACCAAGCTTGAGGCATAAATAACATCTTATTTTATCAAAGTACATTTGAGCTGGAGTATAATATTTTGTTCCCGTTTTTGAACTTAATTTACATTCAACAAGTTTATGTCCAAAATTATTGCATGCATAACATTAGCCATGGAAATGATTTGTGTACCTGGTGAAAGATTGTCTTTTCCATTTGATTGCTTGAGGGGTTCTTCTCATTTGTTGCATCCTTTACTGATTGGACTGGATTTTCTTTGTCTTACAATATACTGCTATACGTCCAGGTTTGTGGTAAGAAAAACAAGTGATACTTCCCATAGGAGGAAAGAACCTTCTTTGACATCTTCCAAATTTATTCAATTCATCCTCAAGAGAGTATGAGCCTTTAGTAGCTGATTGTTTCATCCTCTCATTCTCTGTCATTTCATGAAGCTGCTTGTTTCTGTTTGTTTCTCTGCAAATCATGTTCTTGCTGGCTTCTACTTCTGTAGGAATATGCTGAGCTGCTTCACTGTCCTTTACAACTTTTACAAAAATGACATTCATGTTATCTTCAAGCTTGGACTTACTGGTTTCTCCTTCATAGCCTATCCCCGTCTTTATGAGAGGAGATATTTGAAAATTTAGGATTTGGTCCAACTCTCCAGAGCTTTTCATTTGAGTATTCATTAGTAATTCTCTTTGGGCTTTTTCTAATTTCTTTCTTAGGCCCACTACTTCTTCTTCCAATTTCTCACATTCCAGACTTTTCTCTCTCATTTGTTGCAGGAGAGTGTCTTCTACTTTCTTTGCTTCTTCAAGTTGTGTCTTCAAGCCAAAAATTTATTTCTTATCTTCATATTATTTCTCATCACATATTTGCACCAGTGTCTTAAGGTATTTGTTTTCATTCTTCAATATTTCTATTTCAGTCAAGGTTGTGTCAAATTTGGCTTTTTCCTCAGCTGCTATTTCTTCATGGCTCTTATTTCCATTCACACTAGCAGGTACCTCATTTGATTGAACATTTTCTTGTTGACATGAATTTTTCTTCTTCTTAATTCTCTTCTCCTTCTTGACAATGCAATCCTTAGTGTCTACTCCATGCATTAAATGCAATCTATCCTAGATTTATTTTGCAGAAGTTAAATCCATTATTAACTAAAGATCCTTGTTATGAAGACTATTATATATCACACATGTTGGCTTGGAATTCCTCTGTTGTTCTTTCACTGAGGGAGAGTCTGTGCAGTAACCATCACATACAAGTTTCCATACCTCAGGTTCATAAGCCATTAAACCTATTTTAACCTTATATCTCCATTCATGAAAGTTTGTTGTACTTAACA
Organism: Pinus albicaulis; assembly: GCA_034641835.2. NCBI lineage: Eukaryota > Viridiplantae > Streptophyta > Pinopsida > Pinales > Pinaceae > Pinus > Pinus albicaulis. Next base: position 2,035,976,266 of record CM076575.1, read on the forward strand.
CAGGTATATTTTGATAGTCCATGACTCAACCAGATCTCCTTCAAGCTATTAGGCTTACACAAAAGGAACTCGCTCTGAAACCAATTGTTGAACCCTTCGTTAAAATGAGAGGGGGGGTAATCTCCATGTGAAGAAAGACCATATATAGGAACCCACTAATCCAAGGTCTACATCCTTAATTCATTTCATGTTAAACTCCGATCATTCGATAAATAACGATCTTCAGGCTTCTAAACCCATAGGATCATTCATCATAATGTTTCAATCCCACACCTATATAAATATGTATGACCACGCTCCACCTTATAACAACACACCTACGCATGAAATTATGACCATAGCACTCGCCTTTGGTTAATTACCGGTCATGATATATATTAACGATTGGGTCCCAGCAATAGATTCTTACCTCTTCAATTGACGGCTGCAAACTTTACCGCATACCATATGATGATCCGACGATCATCGTGCAACCAAAGTGCACGTCGTTTAATTCTTCGAGTTCACGCGATGAAGTGGGTCCCAACTCTCAACTCCCCTTCTCATCCTACGGTTATAGGCTTATTGCACACTCATCCACTGATTCGATGGATATAACGCATATCATGTTATTTTTCCTCCCGGGCTTTAAAACGTCAAAAACGCGTGATAAAAGCGGTAATCGAATACCACTTTAGGAGACGTGTCCTCCAGTTTGTGGCATCACATTTTTTTGAGGGGTTTTATTTACTACTTGCAAATATCGTGAGACCACCAGTTTTTCCTCCTCAAAACTGCCTTCGCCATTCACTCTCACTGTTCTGCCCTTTTTTTTTTACTCAAAGTTCTGCCTTAAGTACTCTAAGTCTTACCATAAATAAACCCTGCCTTTTCTCCCGTTTCCTCTTGCTTCCTCGACATTATAACACGGCTATTCCACATGTTATAATGCACAGTTCCATCAAATCTTGCACTATGCATTCAATATTCGATTATGGGATGTTTCTCCATCAAACCATTTCTATTTTTACATTGCCCTCCTTGATCCGACTGAAGGGGCTTCAACCTCTTTACGAACTAAATGCGCATTCAACCTATCTACTGAAAGTGAAGGTTAAATTACATTTAGGAAGCATAGGCTCCCACAAAGAGACTCAAAAGTGGCCCTCATGCATACATTTCTTGTTCGTTTCAGAATCAAGTCATTGTAACATAAATCCCCGGCATATTCGAATTGCTCATGACTCAAAACATTGGCATTTAACCTTATTACAGTCAATTCAACACACATTGATTTATTTCATTTTGTGCAGAGTATTATCTCAACCCTAAGCCAGAGTCTATTCGCATTGAATTAAGTCAATCAAAGCATTTTCCCATAGAAGCTAAATTAACCCATACACATATATTTAGGAACAATTTCCTTCGTTCATATAGGCAATGAATTCACTTACAAGACTGCTTGTCTCGGCCAGATCTTCAGGTCCGTGGCCTTCTACCTCATTACTCTGCCTCCTCTATAGGTCTCTGCTTCAATTCACTGCTTGTTTCTTCTTCAATTCACTGCTTCCTCTGCTCCTTGACTGATGCTGCTCCTTGCTTCTCTTTTTGCTGCCTCTGCCTCTCTGCTACTTTGCTTCTCTCTTTGCCTTGTTGATGTTTCAGGTGCTCCTCTTTTTCCATCTCCTTTTCCATCAATGACAACATTTCCAACAGTTTCACCTACTCCAAAATAAGAAACTAAAGACTAGGAAGACCCAAAAATTTTCCTCTAAAAGAGAGGAAACTGATTCATTTGACCTCTAGAGGACTTATCTGATGTATCTACAGTAGATAAAAATAAAAGCATGAAATTTACATTTATATTGACCTTTTACATCAGTAATTTCTCATTTCCCAAGATAAAAATTCAAACTGAAGTGAAAATCAAAAAATTGTTGAAGACTGTGAAAATTGCAATTTTCCTAGCAAAATTGTAGCACCATGATAGGAATAATAGCCTCATTTGCAAGCAAATTTTGGAGGCCTTCCCGGTGTCCAAATCACCTCCATGATAGCTCATTGGAAATATCTCTGAATCTTGTTTCCAAATATTCCTCCAGTTTCTAAAATGATGCTCATTTGACGTATGAAAAAGTGAATATCCCAACACTGGTAAAAGCACAACATCAATGTCAAAAAGGAGGCAGAAACATGAAAATTTGGTGGTCTTTTTCACTTTTGAGGGACTATTTCTCCTCCAAAGTTTCTGAAACTTTCTAGGGTTGATGTATTCATCATTCTAAACATGATGGTGGTGGCCATTTTTCCATTGGAGGCTCCAATAAAAAGCGCAGTGCCAAGGAAGTTGTGTTTTTGGTAGATTTTCTGTGTGCGAAAATTGCTTAAAAAACCAAAACTGCACTAAAGTGCCAAATGTGCCAAAGAATTACCAATATTGTAAGGTTACTTGTTGATCAAGAGCTTGAGGCATGAAGAGACACCTTAACAAGTATGTATAATCTCTCCTTCTCCTTTTTCTTGGTCAAAGCTTGAATTTTTGCATGGGCTTGTTTGAACCTTTTCCTTGTCTTTGTCCACCTTTCCTTCTGATGAAGAAGGCATGGCCCCTTTCACTCCAAGTGAAGCAAACAAATTCCTATGACCTCTCTGATAAGTATGTGCCAATGTGTCCAAATCATCCCTCTTAGGCTAACTTCACCTCTGCTAGGTTTCCATGATGTATTTAGTGTCAAAACCCTAGGGAGATGAGATGAAATGGAGGAATGTGAAGTGAAAGGAAGTGTTGGGAAATGAGGGGAATGGGAATGTGAAAGGAGTGAATGAGATGAAAACCTAGGTCTATGAGAACCCTAGGATTTAACAATATGTATGAATGATATATTTTTTAGGGACATGAACATGGATATGGTGCATTAAAATGAGAAGGAAATGGAAATTAGGGTTTCATAGGCTACAAGCACTTCAAATCTTTAATGTAACACCAAATATATGAGAAGAGAGGTGATTTAAGTTTCACTTACTGATTTAAAGCTCCTTGGAGAAGTTTGTGAGGATATTTGAGATTGATGGAGGTGGTGAAACTCTTCGAAACCCTCACTGTGAAAACACACAATGCCTTGGAAAACAGCACATCGCCACTCTATAAAAGCGTAGTGCCAATTTGTTTTGTTCTAGTTTTTTCGGGAAAAAGCACAACACCAAGACAAACGCATAGTGCCCCTGCATCACTGTTTTGCAAACCACTTTTGGAGGCCTTCTCGGTGTCCAAATTGGGCCCAAGATAGCTCTTTGGAAATCGCTTGAAGTCTAAATTGAAAATATACCTTTGGTTTTATGTTTGGAGTTTATTTTCCTTGTCAAAAGTTGATTTTACAAAGAATGGTAAAAAATTTCAGAATGAAGGTGCAGAAATGCAGAGTGCTGGTGCCAGAAACTTTAGCAGGCCTTCCTCAACTCCAAATTGAGCTTAGGATAGCTCATTGGAGATATCACTCTGTCTAGTTATCATTTGACTCATCAAGAAAGTAATTTGGACACTCCAGCTATGATAAAACGTGATTTCACCAAGGTCACTCTAGAAGTGCATCAAACCTCTTGTAGCACATGTATTTTTGTTATTTCTCCCAAATCGTGATAGCTGTCTAAAAAATGGAGGTTTTTCTTTATTGACATATGAGGGAAAAAAGCCTCTCTCAATTTTGTTAATTTCATCTTCTTCTTTTTTTCAGAAACATATTTTGAAGAGAAACTGGCCCTATGAGTGGAAAATGGCTTGATTCTTGGAATGATTTCTTAAAAAAAATGATGGAGAAATGAACTTATGAGTTGGAATGGCCTCATACTTACTAATATGAACTACCTTATGGATCCTCTGCTCATATGCCTCTTTTTATAGCAAACCATAGCTCAGTGGTAGAGGAAATTAGGGTTTAGTGCTTGTGAACGATGATGACCTGGGCACCCTTAGGAAAATACAACTCCCTTTGACATTTGATGTGTTGGCATATGGATTTCAGAGTTGGAAACCTTTGGGAGACTGAATAATTATTACATTTGAACTGACTGAAGCAAATCATGAGCTTATTTTGGGTCACCTTCACACCTTATGCTGCCCTTTATCGAAAATGAGACAATGCAATGATTTGACCTAATGAAACCCTAGTGACCCCATAAGAAATGAAAGAAACTGACTCAATGAGTGACTTTGAATAAAAGTGGAATGAGAGAAGACTTGTCTTTAGCATGCTGAAGACATGGAAGAGGGTCAGCAGGAATATACTTGTGAAGGAAAATCGGACACTTGATAAAGACAACCACCAGTGGAATAATTTTATATCATGACCTAATGGGATGATTGAAAATTATTTAGAGTGGGACACCTAAGATGCACATGAAAAATGTGTTTTGATCCCTGGTAGAAGTATGCAAATACTGACACTAACAGGCCTCGTTGGGGTTAGTTGGGAAACCAACTTCCTGGAGTCGTAACTTGGTCATATTATCTTTGTTTGGCGTGTACAATATATCGTCAGAAATATCTCTCTGAGTACTAAAAGTTTCACTGTAGGCCCATTACTATGGCTACAGGACTACTGGAGACATTAAAAAAAAATCGTTTCGGGTGTCAAAACCTGTCCAGAAGTTTAGGAACTGAAAAACTTCTAAAAATAATAAGTGTTGCTATAAATAAGGAAAATGATGAAACTTATTGGAGTTCTAGATGGAATAGGTGGGTGGCCACCAATATCCACTTGGATCACTTCAGTTCTTGATAACATTGAGCATTGGTAGGTGTTTGATGATGAAAGTTAGGTGGTTCATTTATTTTATTGTTTGGATGAATTTTAGGATTTTAAGGTTGGTTCTAAGGAGGAGGGATCCAATTTTACTAATGAAGATATAAAAAAATCACTCCCAAGAATATTTTAGGTTTGGAGCGACTCTTTTATCGACACAATTCCATAAAGAGGAATGAAGAGAATAAAATTGATCCAGGGAAATTCGTTGAAGTAAATATTGGTACCTTTGAGGATCCGAAGATTATTAAAATTGGTAAAGGTACTGTAGGGGCCCTATAATTTATAATATTGGGAAGAATAAATGATAGAGGACAACATCAAACTACTTTGGAGTCTAGGACCTAGCCTTACTAGACTCAGAGAGGGCTCTCTCTATTTTTATGATTTAGCTTGATGGTTATAAATACTGATATTAGGCTAGTTACAGTGATGGTAGTATGGGTTGTTTTGAGTAATTTTTTTGGTTGGATGAGCAGGTCCACAGGGACTAATACATTGGGCTATGGAGTCACAGGCTGGATTGGTACATCAACGTTCAAGAGCATCACATAGCAAGCTAATTGTGCTAGATGGATCTTTGGAGCAGTGCGAATTACGAGGTGAAAGAAATAGTAAGGTTCAGTCGTGACTAAAGAGTAGTTAAGAATTCTTTAATTAGACTTCAATAGAAAACATTTAGATTGTAAATTCATATAGAATAAAGGTGCTCCAACAACAAGTATTAATCTAAAATTTCTAATTTACAATTAGATGAACATATGCACAACAAGGAAAACAACGAAAACCGTTAAAATAGATAAATAGCACATCACCATTTTAACATAGCTCAAGAATCCTGTAAACAGTCTTCGATTATTGATGTCCAGCTCCAAAATTATAGTGCTCAAATATATTAGTTCTTACAATGCAGGGTTTAACAATATCCAACCCTTGATAATGAAAATTCATGTAGTATTTAACTTCAAACTGTGTCGGTTGCCCTATCTACTTTGGAAAACTTCATAAGTTACAATCAAACTAAAATTAGACAAGTGTGACCATGCATGTGTTCATAAGACAAGTTCGACCCTCACAGTGGCTTTAGCAGTCAGTTATTTATTACAGAATAAGGAAGGAATTTCCTCCTAGGATTACAAAGAGGCTATGATGGAGAAAAACTTTGACAAGTGGAACCATGCAGGCAGTGACAAGATACTTCTGGCCAAGAAGGTGGATGTAGCATTTTGTTATGATCATAATTTGACTTTGTCTGATGTTGAAGAGGCAAGGGAGGCTCTGACATTTTTGTTCTTCCTCTTCAGAAAACCGTTGCTGGATTATTAAATTGATGAGGTGTTGGCATTTTTCGTGGATCAGTGGTCGTGCTGATTTGTTCGATGTCCTTTTTGTTCTTGCAGTTACAACATGATAATCTTTGCACAAATGCCTTTACTTGAATTGACCCTTTATGTCTATCTCCCCACTACCGTGACATTCTGCATTACTCAGCCATTTTTCTCCTTGTCGGGTCCTACCCAAGTCCTCCTACCGTATTGACTCTTTCTTCATAAAAACGCGCACAAAACCATACGCTCAGACATGAAATCCTTTAGATTTTTGCTTTGGACTACATCGCATCCACGTTAACATCACACTTCGGATGTTTTAAGATTTATCTTATGAGTAATGGGATCGACGATGCGATGCAAAGAGTAGAGGTGACGTTTCGGGAGGGGTGATGGTTGGTGGACGTGGAATAATGGTGGTGGTTTTGTTCGAACAGGGAAAACAGTTTTCAGAGGGGGCTATGAGCAGTAGTTGGTTATGGATCGGGCGGGTGCAAAGTACTATGGGCACACCACATAGTAGGGATGGTGGTGTGGGATAGCGCCTATTTCGGACCCCCCCCCCTCCTCTATGATAAATTTCGAATGCTACGAGGGGGAAAAATGAGATAAGGGACATCAGATTTTGGGAGATGCGCGGGGATGGCAGATAGGTGTGGGGCATTTAAAGGTGGACGTGACGTGGAAAGGAGGTGGGCCCAAAAACTCACATCAAAATTCCAAAGCGAAAGCTTTTGTTTAAGAGCGGCGAAGGTGAACATTAAACTTTGCATAGTGTGACGTGCGTCGAGCGGAGGTGACGTGGTGATGGTGTGGGCCCACCCACAGCCCGCAGATCACAAAGCTTAAGTTTTTTTATGAGGAGTGAGAGCTAAGGGTTAAACTTCATGAAGTGCGATATACGATGTGGTCCCACCCATATCGCAAATTGCAAGATTTTAAATTAATCGTACATTGAAGAATTTAGCATTTATCGTACATCGCAAAATTTATGATATATCTAATTGTAACTTGAATTATTTAACCTGTGATGTCTTTTAAAGTGTAAACATAAAAAAATCTAATTGCGATGTGCGATAGGCGGTGAGGAAATGGGTCCCACTTGACTTTTCATCGGGGACTTTATAAGGGTGGAAAAATGGAATGTGGCAAGGAATTTTTGTGAAGTGTCGATGCGAAAGGCAAGGAAAGGGTCAAAAGGTTTCTGCGGTAAGGTAAGGCTTATGTGGTTCATAACATATGTATAACATATCAAGCGACATAATGTGGGGGGTGGAGTTGCAGATACATGGTAAGTTTAATTTTTTTGAAAGTAATGGAGAGGGGAACTTTAGAAAATGGAAAAATGAAGGGCAGAAGAGGGTGAATGAAATGAATGAGGGTAGAATGAAGTTTGCTCACCATTGGAATTTTCAGCAAAACTTTCCTCCTTCACTGAACTGAAAGAAATATTTTATTCCTTTGAAGCTCTTGACAGTTAGGATTTCCCCTCTTTTTCTGAAAATAAATGACAACCATGGAATATTATTTTCAAGATGAGAGATCTGAGAAATAATCAGTCACCTTGTGATACTGTGGATTACAGGAGTCTAATAGTGGCTCCATGTAGTCTCCAAAAATGGAATAATGCATTGATACACAAACATAATATTTGTAACACAGAAAATGTACCTGTAAGTTTATGATCAACACAGATATAGATATAATAGCTGAGCCATTTTATTATATAGGAGAAGATTAAGTTACACAATGTACAAAATATGAGTAGATCTAGCCAAGAGAGGGCCTAGAATCACCCTGCAAACATGCTACAAATAGCACTACGTAACTAGAGAGCTACTGGAAGCAAATACTGCATTGTCCCTTCAGTAGATAATGAATATATGACTATAGGCTGAAAATAAAAATTCACATCTATGGAAATCTGTAGCTCTGATGATGCCAAGATTCTAGATCTGGGCTCTATGATGGATACCAAAGATAACCCAGAAAGGATTTTCCAGATCTACAACTTTGGAAAATCACCCTCCTAGAGTTTGATCCTTTGACTGCTGGGTTATGCAGATCCGAAGCTAGATCTGAAAAACAGATGTCTAAAATATGTCACAAGATCAGATCTAAGCTTGAAGTGATGATCCCTTCACTAGATCCACAAGCTAGAAGCTCAAGATCTAGCTCCTCAATCCTTCAAAGAAGGTTGCAGCTGCTACTACACAAATGCTCATAAAAACTACGCTATAAAGGAAGGAGGCTCTCTATCCTGCTGCTAAGATATGAAATATAGCTCAGAAATGATGGAAATAATGTATACAATGCGAAGGAATGGTCATTCACTGGATTACTAGCTGAAATGCTAGCAACTTCCTTCTCCCTTGGATCTACAAGACTGGACTGCGCAATTCCTGAAGGAATTGTTGTTGTTGGGAGATGGATAATAGATGGCCTAATGCCTGATATAGATCTGAAGCACTGGAAGGCCGATCTTGAAGCTCAAGGTGATAGGATGAATCCTTCACTAGTTCCTCAACTGAAATATTGAAGGACAACCTCCTCCTCTCAAACTAATCTTCAGAAATGTGCAATTTCTGAATATGGATGTTCTGCGGAAAGTAGGAAAACATATGTTGCACCAATTCCTAATGTATAATGAAGTACAATACTCTTTCCAGAGCTACTCAAAGAAAGAGGTGGGATTCCCGACCAGGAACACCCAATGCTAAAAAACACTTGCAATCTTAGCTAAACAGCTAAAGAAAGCATGGAATGTCACATAACAATTCTAGATCTAAATAGATCACACATAAATAATAATCTTCAACAACCTTCTATTGTACCTTCATCTTTTTTATATATATTTTGAGCTTTCTCATGCCTTGGCCCTCGTCATAACTGCACTGTACATGTGGACATAGGTCTCCATGTTGACTGTGTTGTCATTTCATGATCTCCATCCTGTGTGAATGCAATGATCACCCTCTCCATCATGTGTGCATTAAATTCACCACTCCTCCATCAGCTCATCATAAATTCTCTATGATCTTCTTTTTGATCCCTTCCAAGATCTTATTTGACTGTATCAACCTCCATGATCTATCTCATTAATGAGACATGATCTCCACTCCTTTCACATTAAGTGGTTGCTCTACTACTCCATTATGTAGATCTAGATCTGAAATATCCACATACACACATCAAAAAGTGGATTTTATTCATATTTTAGGATTATGGGTCCCTCCACCATTTTATTTACTTAATTAAGTAATTTTACTAAGAACTCTAATATTCCAAATATCATGTAAAAATTTGGGAATATTACAGTCCTCCTTGGAAAAATGTTGCTTGTCCTCAAGCAACTGCAAAAGTGGATGCTACAACAAACATCCTCCCTCCAAATGGAATCCTCATGTGGAAGGCCTTCCCATCTGTCACAATGTGTCATGCATGTCCAGCTCCAAATCTGCCTCTCTATAATGTTTAGAATGGATTCCAATTGAAAATTTATATACCCTTCCTCATCAATTAATCTCCAAGTGGCAACCATACAATGACCAAAGTTCTCCTCTACACATGACATACTGTTGACGGGAAAATCTGTTTGGCCAACAGTAGGGGATCTCCCTGGTAAAAAGTCCCAAATAGACTCTAAACCGTTTGGAATAGGGATCTCGTCCGAGGTGTGGGTCTGGCTACCACTTAATTCTCCTTTCCTTGGGTCTCAGTAGGACTCTATAAACTTGTGGACACATGCTTATTCGAATGATACAAGACACATGATTGATGAATTAAATGAACATACAACACTATGCATAGAAAGCTGAATAATAAAGCATGGGGCCAAAGGAAATGCTGTCAACAACATATCATTAGGTTCATGCTTGTACACTATCCTAACCACAGAAGAAACAATTATTTATGGCAGAATACCCTTCACTTCCTTAAATGGTTTTGGTGATAATATAAATGTCAGTAAACAAAGTTATTAACATTCATTGAGAAAGCGAAATAAACTTAGCACCATTAACACATGTTCAGAGAACTATAATGCATAAATGATGTAATTGGAGACACAGTTTCATTAATCAAAAGATGTTAGAAACTAAAAATAGAATACTCATAGTGTTCACACATTGACCAACATCAGATCCAAAAATGGAGTTAAAAAATGCTTATATTCATACTCAAGAATGTGTAGTCCCTCTATACAATGCTTTATATCTCTTTGAGTCCCAAAAAAAAGGTCCTTTACAATTCCGAAAGGAGCTATTTATAACACAAAACTTGCCCTTTGCGCTTCCCACTTTCCACCTTCCAGACAGTTGGGCTGCCCTGTGACCTGGTGGATTCTGCGACCTGCGACCTAGTGGATCTTGCGACCTGACGGATTCTGCGACATGTGACCTTCTTTGTTCTGCAACCTGTGCAATTCCTTGATCATTTTATGAGCTAAGTTATTTCTAGGTCGGGAACGATCACTTGTAGCTAGTCTCGGAGGTAGGTCTGCCACGTTTGATAATCTGCCGCAATCGGGGTGACCAAAGGTGTGTTTTCCTTTAATCGATGTCACAATAAACTAGAATAGATTTTCCTTTGATGCCTGTAGATCTTGGGAAGCTGCTGCTTGCTCGATGGGTTACATTAAGGCTTTGATATCTTAATCGATTTTCTGCTAAGTCCTGTCTTCACCCAGACGGAAGAGGGGATGAATGTGATGTAACTTGGCCATTGATTCTATGCCACTGATAAAGTGATCATATGTGGTCATCACATTTTCCAGATCTTTGACCAGCTTTTCCTTAGATTGTACCCTGATTCAAATTTGAGCCTTATCTTTCTGGGTACTGATCTAGTCCCTCTTCGGCAAGGTAGCTAGAGCTTGTGGGTATGCATTGGACCATTCCAGGACGCGATCTAAAGCAGTGCAGGCCTCTTTAAGCTGGGCGTTCTTTTTCTTTGTTTTAGCCTGAGCCTTCAGCAGTGGTGCAATAGTTTTCTTTATAGAAAACATCTCTCTATACACCTGCCTTATAGTGACTTCTAATGTGACCACCTATCCTTGGATGGTCAGTGTTGTTTCATTTGAGGAAGTGCTGTGAGCCTGCAACTGCTATACCTCTTCTTCCAATTCTTTCTCTTCTAGCTCTGCCTTGGCTGTTTTCTGCTCCGAAGCCTGCAACATGTTCTGTAAGGCCACAATTTATTTGCTCATCCTGCTAACATTATCCTCCATGGCAACTACAAATTTTGTGTCGGCTGAGGCAATCATTACTGGATTTGTCTGAGTGTCTAGTACGATATCCTTGCCCATGGTAGCTGTGAGAGGTGTAGTGTGCTCTCGCACTAGGCATCTCCTCTTTTCTTGCAGAATCTTGTGTGAGAATTGGTCATAGGAGATCTTAGTAAGATCAAATGCTTCTTCATCTTGTCCCATAGCAACGCCCAATTTTGAGAGGGCAACACGAGCTGTACTCACAGGGCTCGTTTGAAGCATCTCGATATCAGTATCAGGAGGAGGCGTCTTGGTGCCCTCTGCCTCTTCAGTTGCCTTATCTTTTTCCCTCCTATCTTCTTCCTCTTTCCTCCTTTGTTCAGCCACCAGTCTGTCCCGTTCTTCCTTTATGAGTCGTTCGGCTTCCATTTTATCTTAACTTTCCTTTAATCGGCATTTGCTTTCAACCTTGTCTTGCTCCTCTTTCCTTTTCTGTTCTTCTTCTTTCTTCCTCTGCTCTTCCTCTTTCCTTTTGCAGGATTCTTCTTTCTTCATATTTTTTTGGTCATATTGCTTCCCATTATTTTCCTATTCTACTTTGGCATTCTCTTCGGCCTCCTTCTGAGCTTTAGCCTCTTTTTCTCATTGTTGGGCCATGAGATCGGGTGTTGTCTCTATAGTTGTTCCCTTGGATGATGAAGCTCCCCCCGTGGTCTATGCTCTTTCTTCTAAGGTCTGGTTGTCTTAGACTTCTTGGCCTTCTTAATCAACAGATTCATCTGGGGCATACTCCCTATCTTTATTGTACTAGTTTCGGATTCTGTCTTCAGTGGAGCAGTCAATGTGTTGATAGCTCCACCTAAATTGGGCTCGTTTGCAATGTGCACGGACGATCCTGTTAGGGTCATATTTCTGGTGCACCAAAGTGGGAAAATGGAATCCTTTCATTTGCTCGGTCTTTGCCTCCAATTCTCTGAAATATTTGACTATATAGGCGCCAATGGTGAGTGGTAGAGTTGGCCATGGCTTTTTCTTTCCTTTTGTTAGTACTTTGGTGAACCCTTCGGACATCTGATAGCATATCTCTTAGAGTAGGAGTTTTTCTATAGCAAACTTGGGCAGTGCGTGAGGGGCTTTGAGGGACCCGAACACTGTGATAGTAGTAGATTCTGCATCTGAGAACCAATGGGCTACCTGAGTTATTGTTTCCATTGCCCTCTAGGACATGCAAGGAGCCTCTGTCCTGAATAATATACGATAGAGGGCTGGGATAAAAATATCCGATATTGACTCCATGTCTTGCTTGTACTGGGAGTCCCAAAACACCCTGAGATGCTTATGAATCAGATCTCTTTTCTCTGCTACCCAGTTGTGTGCCCATCCGTCGAAGCTGCACCTTGCACAGATTGCATCTAAAAGGTACGAAGCCATGTAAAACTCAGATGCAAAACCGTCTTCAGGGGCAAGTGTTGTGTTGATGTTAGATTTGAGGGCTGCCATAATTACATTGGCCCAATTAAAGTGAGTGTCGTGTACTGTGATGGCGTACATGAGACAAACCCATGTACCATTGAAAAAGGTCGCATCTAGGTGGCCATACATTCTGCATAGCATCACAGCCATAAGTTTGTATGTCGTTCTGAGGCCTTGCGTCGGATATTGTTGGTCCCTTTTAACCCATAAATTCTCTGGTTCTTCCCATCATCCTTTCAAAATCTTGGGTAAGCTTCTTGTCCTTTCAGAGCAGCCACAACATTCCCGGCATGATCCCATATGACCCAATTCTCGGGATTGACTCTCTGCAAGATCCAGTCTACAATCTCTGCACAAGGGAACATTGGAGAGTGGGCTCATACGTAATGCGACTTGGACCATTTTACCTGTATATATACCTGCCTATCTGGAAGGTCCTCTGGGAAATCGGGTTTGGTAAATTATTGGTATATTTGGTACCAGGTCATGCTGTCTCCCTGGCCAAAGGTACATATTGAGTCCCCATACATGGGGGCAGGGGAGAATTGTAACTCTTCTTCTTCCACAACTTCCACCTCAGGACTTTTTTTCCTCTTTTGAACTGCTGGGGGACCCATGTCGCTTGAGGCTGACGAGATGGATACGAAAATTATCTTTGCTTCAATATTACCTGGTATTTTCAGAAAACCATCCCACGATAAGACATAATTCATATTAATAATAATAGGGCTATATCTGACAAAGTATGGCCAAAGGAATGGGAAAAATTGCGACCTAGTGACCTTGCGACCAGGTCGCTAGGTCGCTGGGTCGAGCAAGGGTGCGTTCAATAGGAAATGCGACTTGGTGACCTGGTGACTAGGTCGCTGGGTCGCTGATTGATTAATTTTCAAGGAAATGCGACTTAGCAACCTGGCGACCAGGTCACTGGGTCACTGATTGATCGATTTGAAATGAGATGCAACTAAACGACTTAGCAACCTGTGACTAGGTCACATGGTCGCAAGGTCGCAGAGTCGCGCTGGGCGTCGGATGGGGAACATATATGGGCTGATAGCACAAATAATAGATCTAGAATATAAACATGCCAGGGCTCATGGGAAGTAATTCTATGGTAAGCATGAAGCTTTAAAGAGTATCGGTGAGCTAAAGGAGGAGAAACAGGTAGTCAAAATAAGGAAAAAGTAGGAGGAAATGACAACTTACTCAAAAAAATGCGTTCCAGTCAGACTGTCAGAGGCGTTTTCCTTCTTCTTAACGCGAGTGAAATGAGACCTAGCGACCTCGCTATTTATAAAGGGGTCATGCGTGCGAGCAATAAATGAGGTAGCTGGGTCGCAAATATCCCAAGTTTATGAGATGTGCGACCTTGCGACCTGGGAGGGTTGCAGGGTCGCAAGGTTGCCAGGTCGCGATTTTGAGGATTGAGTGAGAGTTGCGACCTAGAAACCTGGCGACCTAATAGGTCGCAAATTTTGAAAAAGACCTAAATTGCGACTCAATGACTCAAGGATTTTCCTGAAATAGACTTGAACCTTAGATTTTGACTTAGCTTTTTGATGCTTAGGGGGCTCAAAAAATTTTAGATGGTGAATTTTTGGAGGGTGTTGTAGAGGCTACAAAAAATGGCGATTCAATGCTAGGGTCTAGAATCTCTACCGATGATTTATCTTTGTGGGGGGGGGGGGGGGGGAGGAGTAGGTTGTTCCTTTCACCCTTAGGTTTCCATGATTTTTTCCTTTGGTACCTTGTGAGGTTGCTTCATCTACTTGCCTATTTAGGTGCTGGTTGACCGAGCTTTTACTTCTAAATTCCAAACCGAAAGGGTTAGAGCACTTCATGGATTTCCAGGATCCGGTATAGTTATTTCATCCTCATTGTGTTGCTCCGTTTCCTGCGAAGCTTGCAGTCCTAGCGGAGTCACTGCCTAGGAGTCACGAACGTTGTTCCGCTGCCGATGAGCCTGGTTAGTACCCCGGCGAAGTCGTCGCATTGCCTCTCTATGCACAAAGCCTTTCTCAATCATTTACCCTTTATTGGTGTGCTACTACACTTATTTTAAATGTGCTCAAGGCACTTATTTAGATGTGCTCAGGGCACTTATTTGATAGAGGCAATTTTTCCTTAGCAAATGAGGGATCCCGACTTATTTTACTTGCAAGAGAGGTTGCTCCTGGTCTATATGAGGACTTTAGGTTTTCCCAGATATCCTTGCGAAACCCGAAGTTAGCCCTATTCCCTTTCATTATAGTTTCCGCTTTAACCAACTTTCCTTTTGCATACACCCTTCAAGCTTGCTAGGTGAGCTATCTGCGCTTAGTAGCCTTGACTAGGTCATGTTTTACCTTTGCGTGTCAATCACAGACAAGCTCCTGCTACTTTTTGTGATTTTTAGGAAAGAATTTTCATCACCACAGATCATGGCACAGCATGCCAATTGCGTGACTTCTACAATGCCCTCCGCCTTTTGAAGTTATTAGAAGGACACCTTTACTAAGGCGCTGATTGAATAAGCGCTTTTTTATTGCGGGAAATGGAAATCCGAAAACTAAAATAAAAGAAAAAAAAATATGGTAAAGGGGTGGTGACGGCCCTCCTTGGGCCTTTAAGTGAAGTATTGCTTGGGTTCATGCCCGTTTACCAGGAGGACCTTGATTCTTCCCTCTAGAGTTTGCAATCTGAAAGTGTGGGAACCTAGCTTCTCTTTAATCTGGAATGGACCTGTCCAAAGGGCTTGGAATTTGGAATGTTTCCCTTTCTCCTCGTGAGCTTTATCCCATTTAAGAACAAGGTCTCCTACTTCTAAAATTTTATTCCCGACAGACTTTTCATCTAACCATCTCTTAATCTGACTTTGGTGGATTGTGAATTTTTCTCTGGTTTTTTGCCTTTCCTCCTCCAATTTCAATAATATATCGATTTGGGCTTGCAAGGTGGGGCATGGGGTGCCATGGGCCTCTTGGGAAAATTGAAGGGCTAGGAGAGATAGGTGGGGAGGAAGGATGGCCTCTTTCCCATATACAAGAAAAAATGGGGAGGTGCCAAGCGAAGATTTGGGTATGACCTGATCAACCCAAAGGGTGTTATGGAGGGCGTTATGCCAGTTTCGTTGGTGGGACAACAGGGTCTTTTTTATGATCCAAATAAGATTCTTATTAGTCTACTTGATTAATCCGTTCCCTTGGGGGTAATAGTTTTCAAAGTGTTTAAGTACAATACCATTTTCCAAAGCAAAATCATACAACTTGAAAGACGAAAAATAAGTTGCATTGTGAAAAACAAGGGAGGTTTGAATGCCAAACCTGGTCATGATGCAATGAGTGACAAACTCTATTACCTCTTGATCGTTGATTTGGCATAGTGGTATCGCTTCAACCTACCTGGTGAAATAGTCGGTAGCGGTGAGGATATACTGGTGTTGCTTGGAGGAGTGTGGTAAGATTTCTCCAATCACGTACAATGCCCATTGTTAAAAAGGTTCCTCTACTGCCATCGACTGTAATGGAGCAGCTGGCCGTGTTTCTCGGTTGGAAAATTTTTGACATTGAACACACTTCCAGACATATGTGTGAGCATCCTTGAAGAGGGTTGGCCAATAGTAGCTAGCACGCATGATTTTGTGGGCAGTGGTATCACCCGCATAATGCCTTTCAGCTGGTCCATCGTGTAGTTCGGTCAGGACGCTTTGTGCTTCATCATGTTTCAGGCAATGTAGTAGGACTCCATTGAAATGTTTCTTGAAAATTTTTCCTTCTACTAACTGGTAGGATGTAGCTTTCACCCTTATTGCACGTTTCTGTGGAGCAGTTAAAATAGGATCCATAACACCGTGGGCCAAATATTTCAAAATGTTGGAGTACCAAGAAAGGTTTCCCTGCTGAGGCACGTTGTCAATATGATACATGTCAATTTATTACTCCCAACATTCTTCTTCGCACCCACGTGAATTTGCAGCCTCCGCGGCCATTTGGCAGATTCCTTGACCTTTGACAGTATGTGCCGGTTTGAACTCCAAGTCATACTCTTGGAGACATGTCATCCAGTTTCCTCATCTTTCGCTTAGCTCTTGCTACACAAAAAGTGAGCAAACAGTTGGATGGGGGACAAACACCATGACATGGTTCTTCAAGATGTATGGCTGGAAATGATTGACTGCTTTGTATACTACATAAGCCTACTTGCCAATCTTGGGTAATTCAGTTCAACACCTTGCAAACTGGCACTCATGAATGATATGGGTCGTTCATCGTTATTAGCATCTTTCTATGTGAGGATAGCCGCCAGTGATGAATCTGAGGCAAAGGTATATAAGATGAAACCTTTGCTGAAGTTTGGGCTTTAGAGGGATGATGCTTCTACAATGGCCTGCTTGATCTTATCGAATGCTTCCTTCTTGGGTGGATTCCATTCGAAACTTGCATTCTTTTTAATCATCCCTTGCAAAGGCCTAACTATTTGGGCAAAATCTGATATGAATTTCCGTACAAAGTTGATTTTCCAAAGGAATGCTTGCATGGCCTTTTTGCTATTAGGAGGTGGAATCTGGGCAATGACCTTCGCTCGCTCAAGATCTACAACTATATCGTTCCTGGTTATGATATGACCCAAAAAATTCCCCTCGGACATAGCGAAGACACTTTTCTTTGGGCTGAGCGAGATCCCATATTTTCTGCATCTTTTGAAACTCTGCCTGAGGTGACGTAAGTGACCGCCTCTGTGGTTTGAAAAAAAGGTGACGTCGTCCAAGTATACTACCATGCTTTGTCCTATTAGACCTTAGAAAGCTATGTCCATATCCCATTGGAATTTCACCCCGGCATTTATCAATCTGAAGGGCATGCGCCTAAAAGTGAAAGTCCCCCATTTAGTCCAGAACGTAGTTTTGAATATGTCGAGTTCAGCTACTAGTACTTGGTTATACCCAGAAAAACCCTCCAACAACAAGAACATCTCTGATCCAGATACATCTTGTTGGGTGTGTGTTATATTATTTCCACGACTAGCCCCACATGTTGTACGTTGCGTTGGGCGCTGCAAGGGGGTCACAGGGGGGGCGATAGCCCCCCCTATTGGGGTCCGAGGTAGCGCCTCGGCGAAAATTTTTTGGTGTGTGGTCCCACTCATAGGTGGACCCACCCATATTTTGTGCATGAGTTTGCACATGGTTTTTTGGGGTACGATGGTTTTCGACCCCTGGTATTTTGTAGATTCGGTCAAGGGAACTACGGTTATGTTCTAATCCAGGGTTAATGGATTTGGGTTTATGTATGCTTTGGCATGTATATATATGTGTTGTAACACTAAAAGGAATATAATAAAAAATCAAGATGGTTGTCCCAATTTTGGATCCAGGGGAAAATCTCTGTGTTTGTCTGTTTTATGTTTTATGCTCTCACTATTGTTTATTTTCTGTTATAAGATTCATGTGTATATAATTTCTGTTCAGGGTTAAAACCTACACGGCTTGCAATATCTTTTCCATAGGGGGAACTGGGTAGTTATATTTTTCTGAGGCTCTGTTTAGATTTCGGAAATCCACACACAAACAAATCTCACCAGATTTTTTTCATACCGAAACCAGATTTGATACCCAAGTGGAGTGTCGGACTTTGAAGATTATGCATGCATTCAAAATCTTCTTAAGTTATTTCTGAATCATTGGTTCTAGCGTAGGATGCACTTTTCTTAGCTTTTGCTGGAAAGGATTCACTCCTTCATTTATAGGGATCACATGCTGAATAATTCGAGTGTCATAAGTACACAGTTCATCATACATCCAAGCGAACACGTCTCAGTATTTCCGAAACAGTTTAGTGAAAGCTTGCCTCTCCTAATCGGAACAATCCTTCCCTAGGTTGATGAACTTCAGGTCCTTATTTGTCCCTAAGTTCATTTTTTGATGTGCCAAAGTGGAGCTTTGTACTTTAGTGTTGGGGGGTCTGCAGAAACAGTTCTGCAGATCAAACAATTTTTCAAGCGACACTATTCCCTTGGGCATGGGATTTTCCTTGTGTTTCTCTCGTTCTTCCTGTAAGGCTTGATCATGGTCCGCTTATTCTATCACTGCATCTTTGAACACCTTGGTGTTAAGCATGAATTCCAGTACCTGTTGGTCATCATCAAAGATGCGTAAATTAGTGATGTTATCTAGCACGGATGGTTTATACATTATTTCAATAGAAAAAACATCCCTTAGAGGGGTGAACCTAGCAGCAGCGCTAGCCATAGTATCAGCTGTCGCATTATCCATCCTAAGCATAGATTTAATACCAAATGCATCAAAAGCAGAAATTAAATGCCATACCTCTTGTTGGCAAGCTTTCAAGTGCGGAGATAAGCAATGGATGGTATTGCATACCTGGTGAGTGATGATTTCAGAATCTCCGATAAGCTTTAAGAATTTCACCTTTAGGTCCAATGCTTTTTTGAGTCCAAGGAGTAAGGCATCATATTCGGCGGTATTGTTGGTGCATTGAAATTCTAGCCAGAATGAGATCAAAAAATTGTTCTTTTGGGGGTCCAATAGGATGCAGCCCGCACCTGCTCCGTCATGCGTCTTGGAGCCATCATAATACAAGGTCCATACATCGTCTTCTGGTTTCTCCGGAACCATGGGATGGGGAGAGATTTTAGTTTGGCTTATGATGCGTACAGCTTGGTCTTCAGTGATGAGCATTAGCTCTGATTTGATGTCTAGGTTTAGGGCATTGAGGGGGACGGTAACATCCGAAGATGGCATCTAAGACACACATGACAAGCTCTTCTTGGGAAAATCTGACAGGTTCATTGGTAGCGTCCAAGTCGGTCACAGAATGTTTCATATAAGGTTCACTCTCAACTCTGATTTGGTTGTTTCAACCCTTGTATGGAAGCCATAGGTGAGACCAATCGATAGCAAAGTACCCTTATAGCTTACTGGACTAGTCCCTACTCAACAAGAGATTGTAGGCTTCTGGGATGTCTACAACTACTATGTCTATGCACTGGTGGACTCTGGAGTCGAAATATAGGTAGATGATGACAATATTTAGTTCAACTACAGCGGGCACTTGCGATCTGTCAAGTTGAATAATCCTAGCATTAGTTTTCTCCGAGCGAATGTTTAACTTCTTGCAGAGAGACAGGGGCATGACATTTGTGGATGCGTCGGAGTCGACTAGGTAGTTATGAACGTTAAAGTTAAAGATTTCAAAAGATAGGAGAAAGGGGGGAGTAGATCCCCTAGAGTTTGGCATTCAAAATATATTGGAGGCTTGCACTAGCCTGGGCAGATGTGTTGCTCATGGGTTTGGTTATCGAGGCATTGGCGAAGGCTTTGAGGATAAGCTCCCGTTGGTTGGTGATGTGGGCGACCTCATAAAGAGAGATGTTGGCTCTAGTTTTATTCATGTACTCAACAATGTTGTAACTAGAATCAAAGTGTGGAATAGTCTCTGCAGGGGTTTTGGGTGACCCTACTAGCAATTTTCTATTTTGGTTTGTTTGGGTGTTGCTAGGAGCGGATTTCTCGGGAATAGCAACTTGGTGCTCATTCCCTGGGGGTAATATTTTCCTTAAGAAGGCCCTCCTCTTCTCTTCGAAGGACTATTCAGGAATCAGTCCTTTGCTTCTTAGGCCATAGTTTCACACAGGTTTGGCTTTAGGATCAAAGGCCACGTTAATGTTGGTGATGGTATGGGTGCTTTCCCCGCAGATCACATCAAACACAAGGATGGTAGATCCTAGTTCTTCATCTGGGGGCAAGTTTTCTTCATTGTTATAGACATTGTCTTTGCCTGCTTCCCCTAGGGTTTGATCATATAAGAGCTGATTCATTACCGCAGTCATGCTGCCAATCCATTGGGGGCATGTCTTCTCAGAGTGGGCGGCCTGGTGGAAAGAACAAAAATTATATTTTTTGATTTATTCCACGTTAAGAACAACATTTGTGTTTGAAGGGGGCCAGCTGATTATGGGGGTATTCTTTCTGAAAAAAGGATTTTGTGTCTTAGTGCCAGTGGTGGGTTCAATGCCTTTTCTCTTTAGATCAGAGACTTCGTTGGTTAATAACTTAAGGGACTTTGCTATACCTTTGAAGTCAAAAGTATCTTTTTCTTTATCCCCAATATTGGATGTGGAAGACTGGTTCCTTTTCGAGGCACGTTTATGATCGTCTCAACCTTCATGGTTGATGACCCCTATGGAAATCATGTCCTTTTCTACGGCAAGGGCAGTGGTGTAATTTGTTGCAAGGGTAGCCCTAGCCTCGCGCTTTACAAACACAACAATGTCTCTGGGAAGAGCCTTTGTGTAGTAGTCTATAGTGATGGAGTCATCCAATGCCAAGTTGGGGGGGAATTTATTCAATATGGTAGAAAAAAGTTGATTAAAATCTCTAACCTTATCTTTCTTTTTGCATTTGAGTGTACTCAACTCCATGAGGAGCATGGAGGGGGTCTTGTCCTCAGAAAACTTCTAAAGGAAAGTGCGACGAAATTGATCCCATGAAGTTATAGAAGCACTTGGGAGAGACCGATACCAGTTGGTTGCTTTGTCCTCAAGGGTATGGGGAAAAAGATGGCAAGTGACATCATCTGCTTGGATTCTCATCATTTGCAGTGAAAGGTAGAAGTTGCTTATGTGGTCTTCGGCCAGCGTGCCTTTCTCAGGGTCACACTTTGGAAGGCATTTTTCGGGGTGTTTAGGCATGTCATGAAGAGGGCCCTGGAGATCTAAAGGAGATTGGGCCATCCAAGCAAGCAGTTTTACCCACCTAGCATGCTCGTGCCCTAATTTTGACTAAGATTCACTTCCCACACATGACGCGGATGCTTCTCCTTCATGGTGGGAGTGCTTGTCTTGACGTCCCCTGCGGTTTTCCATATTTCTAATTTTTCTCCAATTGTAGATGGGGCCTCTATTTTGGTTTTGATGGTGGTGAGTGGTATGTTGACCTTGGCCATGACCTCTGTTTCCCTGACCTCTATTCCCTTGGCCTCTATTTCCCTCGCCCCCTATGGAATGTGAACTTGGGTGTTGTCATTTTGGGTCCGGTCAGGCTAAGGGCCAGCATGGGGTCCATTCATGTCAGGACCTTCCTCTTCTGCTCCTTGGGGCCCAGTAATAGGTTCATTTTTCTCAACTGCCATTGCAAGGTCTTCAACCATTAGATTTATCAACTGGGGTAGGGAATTTACAAGGGCACCGTCACGAGTGAGGTTAGCTGTGGGGGTCCTGGTATGGGTTAGCAAACTCATGACTGCAGTGATTTGCAAATCTATGATGATATTGCAGGCAATCGGGCACATAACTCTTAACTGATCCCTGGTAACCTCATAATAAGGAGCTTCCTCCCCTTGGGCATCTTCTAAAGGGGGAGGACCGGTAGCATCGTGTATGGCCTACCCTTGGGGAGTTTGTAACAGAATATTACTCGTGTGCTGGGAGCCTACCATAGGCCCTCCTTCTAGTGCTAATTCTGTTGACGGGAAAATCTGTTCAGCCAACAACAGGGGATCTCCTCGGTAAAAATTCCCAACTAGACTCTAAACCATTTGGAATAGGGATCCCGTCCGGGGTGTGGGTCCGGCTACCGCTTAATTCTCCTTTCCTTGGGTCTTAGTAGGACTCTATAAACTTGTGGACACATGCTTATTCAGATGATACAAGACACATGATTGATGAATTAAATGAACATACAACACTATGCGTAGCAAGCTGAATAATAAATCATGGGGCCAAAGGAAATGTTGTCAACAACATATCATTAGGGTCATGCTTGTATGCTTTTCTAACCACAGAAGAAACAATTCTTTATGGCAGAATACCCTTCACTTCCTTAAATGGTTTTGGTGATAATATAAATGTTAGTAAACAAAGCTATTAACATTCATTGAGAAAGAGAAATAAACTTAGCACCATTAACACATGTTCAGAGAACTATAATGCATAAATGATGTAATTGGAGACATAGTTTCATTAATCAAAAGATGTTAGAAACTGAAAACAGAATACTCATAGTGTTCACACATTGACCAACATTAGATCCAAAAATGGAGTTAAAAAATGCTTATATTCATACTCAAGAATGTGTAGTCCCTCTATACGATGCTCTATATCTCTTTGAGTTTCAAACAAAAGGTCCTTTAAAATTCCGGAAGGAGGTATTTATAACACAAAACTTGCCCTTTGGGCTTCCGAATTTCCTCCTTCAGGATCGTTCAACTACCCTGCGACCTAGTGGATTCTACGACCTACGACCTGGTGGATCCTGTGGCCTGCGACCTGACGGATTCTGCGACCTGAAACCTTCTTTGTTCTACGACCTGTGCAATGCCTTGATCATTTTATGAGCTGAGTGATTTCTAGGTCGAGAACGATCACTTATAGCTGGTCTCGGAGGTAGGTCTACCACTTTTGATAATTTGCAGTAATCGTGGTGACCAGAGGTGTGTATTCCTTTAATCAGTGTCACAATAAACTAGACTATATTTTTCTTTGATGCCTGTAGATCTCGGGAAGCTGCTGCTTGCTCGATGGGTTGCATGAAGGCTTTGATATATTGATCAATTTGCTGCCAAGTCATGTCTTCACTCAGAGGGCCGAGGGGTGTAATGTGATGTAACTCGGCCATTGATTTTATCCCACTGATTAAGTGATCATATGTGGTCATCACCTTTTCAAGATCTTTGACCAGCTTTTCCTTAGATTGAACCCCGATTCAGATCTAAGCCTTATCATTATGGTTACTGATCCAGTACCGCTTTGGCAAGGTAGCTAGAGCTTGTGGGCATGCATTGGACCATTCCTGGATGCGATCTAAAGTAGTGCATGCCTCTTTAAGCTGGGCATTCTTTTTCTTTGTTTCAACCTGAGCCTTCAGCAGTGGTGCAACAATTTGCTTTATAGAAAACATCTCTCTGTACACCTGCCTTATAGTGACTTCTAATGTGACCACCTCTCCTTGGATGGTCAATGCTATTTCATTTGAGGAAGTGTTGTGAGCCTGCATCTATTATACCTCTTCTTCCAATGCTTTCTTTTCCAGCTCTACCTTGGTTGTTTTCTGCTTCGAAGCCTGCAACATGTTCTATAAGGCCACAATTTCTTTGCTCATCCTACTAACATTATCCTCCATGGCAGCTGCAAATGCTATGCTAGATGAGGCGATCATTACTGGATTCGTCCGAGTTACTAGTACGATATCCTTGTTGGTGGTAGCTATGAGAGGTGTAGTGCGGTCTCGCACTAGGAATCTCCTCTTTTCTTGCCGAATTTTGTGTGAGAATTGGTCATAGGAGATCCTAGTAAGATCAAATACTTCTTCATCTTGTCCCACGGCAATGCCCAATTCTGAGAGGGCAACGCGAGCTATACTCATAGGGCTCATTTGAAGCATCTCGATATCAGTATTAGGAGAAGGCATCTTGCTGCCCTCTACCTCTTCGGTTGCCTTGTCTTTTTCCCTCCTATCTTCTTCCTCTTTCCTCCTTTGTTTAGCCGCTAGTCTGTCCTATTCTTCCTTTATGAGTCGTTCGGCTTCCACTTTATCTTGGCTTTCCTTTAACTGGCATTCGCTTTCAGCCCTGTCTTACTCCTCTTTCCTTTTCCATTCTTCTTCTTTCTTCCTCTACTCTTCCTCTTTCCTTTTGCAGGCTTCTTCTTTCTTCATATTTTTTGGGTAATCTTGCTTCCCCTTCTTTTCCTGTTCTGCTTTGGCCTTCTCTTTAGCCTCCTTCTGAGCTTTAGCCTCTCTTTCTCGTTGCTGGGCCATGAGATCAGGTGTTGTCTCTATATTTGTTCCCTTGGATGACGAAGCTCGCCCCGTGTTCTGTGCTCTTTATTCTAAGGTCTGGTTGTCTTGGCCTTCCTGGCCTTCTTAATCAACTAATTCATCTGGGGCATAGTCCCTATCTTTATTGTACCTGTTTCGGATTCTGTCTTCAGTGGAGCAGTCAGTGTGTTGATAGCTCCACCTGAATTTGGCTCATTTGCAATGTGTGGGGATGATCCTGTTAGGGTCATACATCCGGTGCACCAAAGTGGGAAAATGGAATCCTTTCATTTGCTCGGTCTCTGCCTCCACTTCTCTGAAATATTTGACTGTATAGGTGCCAATGGTGAGTGGTAGAGTTGGCCATGGCTTTTTCTTGCCTTTGGTCAGTACTTTGGTGAACCCTTCGGACATCTGACTGCATATCTCTTGGATTAGGATTTTTTCTGTCACAAACTTGGGCAATGCATGAGGGGCTTTGAGGGACCCGAACACTCTGATAGTAGTAGATTCTGCATCCAGGAACCAATGGGATACCTGAGTTATTGTTTCCATTGCCTGCGAGGACATGCAAGGAGCCTCCGTCCCAAATAATCTGTGATAGAGGGCTCGTATAAAAATATCTGATATTGAATCCATATCGTGCTTGTACCGGGAGTCCCAAAACACCCTGAGATGCTTATGAATTGGGCTGCTTTTCTCTGCTACCTAGTTGTGCACCCATCTGTCAAAGCTGCACCTTGCACAAATTGCATCTAAAAGGTACGAAGCCATGTAAAACTCGGATGCAAAATCGTCATCAGGGGCAAGTGCTGCATTGGTGTTATATTTGAGGGCTGCCATAATTACATTGGCCAAATTAAAGTGGGTGTCATGTACTGTGATGGTGTACATGAGACAGACCCATGTACCACTGAAAAAGGTCACATCCGGGTGGCCATACATTCTACATAGCATCACGGCCACAAGCTTGTATGTCGTTCTGAGGCCTTACATCAGATATTCTTGGTCCCTTTTAACCCAGAAATTCTCTGGTTCTTCCCACCATCCTTTCAAAATATTGGGTATGGGCACGGCATGGGTTTTACACCATTCTTCATTGAGTGTCTACTCTCTGGAAAAATTTTCTGTAATACACCTCGGCGTCTTGTACTTTCAGAGCAGCCACAACATTCCTGGCATGATCCATATGACCCAGTTCTTGGGATTGACTCTCTGCAAGATCCAGTCTACAATCTCTTCACAAGGGAACACTGGCAGGTGGGCTCCTGTGTAATGCAACTTGGACTGTTTTACCTATACATATACCTTCCTATTTGGAAGGTCCTCTGGGAAATTAGGTTTGGTGAATTCCTGGTATATTTGGTACCAGGTCATGCTGTCTCCCCAGCCAAAGGTACATATTGAGTCCCCATACATGGGGGCAGGGGAGAATTGTAACTCTTCTTCTTCCACAACTTCCACCTCAAGACTTTTTTTCCTCTTTCGGACTGCTAGGGGACCCATGTCGCTTGAGGCTAACGAGATGGATATGAAACTTAGCTCTGCTTCAATATTACCTGGTATTGTCAGAAAACCATCCCACGATAAGACACACTTCATATTAATAATAAGAAGGCTATATCTGACAAAGTATGGCCAAAGGAATGGGAAAAACTGCGACCTAGCGACCTTGCAACCAGGTCGCTAGGTCACTGGGTCACGTAGGGGTGCATTCAATGGGAAATGTGACTTAGCAACCTGGCAACCAAGTTGTTGGGTCGCTGATTCATCAATTTGCAAGGAAATGCGACTTAGCGACCTAGAAACTGGGTCGTTGGGTCGCTGATTGGTAGATTTGAAATAAGATGTGACTTAGCGACTTAGTGACCTACAACTAGGTCGCATGGTCACAAGGTTGCAGAGTCGCGCTGGGCCTCTGATGGGGAACATGGATGGGCTGAGAGCACAAAGAATAGATCTAGAATACAAGCATGCTAGGGCTCACAGGAAGCAATCCTATGGTAAACATGAAGCTTTAAAGAGTATCGGTGAGGTAAAGGGGGTGAAACAGGCAGTCAAAATAAGGAAAAAGTAGGAGAAAATGAAAACTTACCCAAAAAAATGCGTTCCAGTTGGACTGTTAGAGGCGTTTTCCTTCTTCTTTGAGCGATTGAAATGCGACCTAGAGACCTCAATATTTATAAAGGGGTCGTGCGTGCAAGCAGTAAATGAGGTCGTTGGGTCGTAAATATCCCACGCTTGTTAGATGTGCGACCTTGCGACCTTGTGACCTGGGAGGGTCGTAGGGTCACAAGGTCGCAAGGTCGCAATTTTGAGGATTGAGTGAGAGTTGCGACCTAGTGACTTGGCAACCTGATAGGTCGCAAGGTCTCTAAGTTGAAAATTTGGAAAAATACCTAAACTACAACTCAGTGACTCAAGAATTTTCTTGAAATAGACTTGAACCTTATATTTTGACTTAGCTTTTCGCTGCTCAGGGGGCTCAAAAAATTTTAGATGGTGAATTTTTGGAGGTTTTTGTAGAGGCTACAACAGATACATAATATGAAGTCGTTCATTCCCAAAGTGGAAAGTCCCAACTCATGAACTATCTCTCCAACCCATGATACATAGAGTATATTACATATATTAATGTCCTAATCATTAGCCATGTTGGCCATATATGAATCAAACATCACATCATCATAGTGAAAAACAAGAAGTAGAGACATATGGGAAAACATGAACAATGGCAAACCATACTCTCCTAATAACTATTAATGCAACAAAGCCTTCTGCTACCATGATAGAGCATCATGAAAACAAGTAAGAAATCCATACTCTCTGTTAGCCCCCCTATAAATTTTTGACAAGAAAACAGGGGGCTAGGATGTTTCTGAGCCTTCAAGGAATGCATTTACTCTGAAAACACATCATCCTTGAAGCCTCCTTGTGCCTTATGTTAGTCCATACCTTCATATAAGTTTTCCGTAGCATGTTCAACGCCAGATCATCCTCCAAGTAGATCCATCAGAAATTTCCTGAAAAGAGCTTTCCAACGGTATGCTACACTCTCAAAACTAACTTCTGGATTAAATTCTATGCCTAAGTGAAGTAAAAGCCCTTATATCCCTTTATATTCCCTATCTTCCCATTTTTCCTTAAACTTTGTTTTATCAAAGTTTTATATTTCTTTAATAAAGTCCCTTTGTCCCTTTTCCGATTATAATCGCATTATAAATCTTTTCAATACATGTGCAATTGTATTACAAGCCACTTCCCCTTTACATGCCTCGTAGTACTTTATAATAAAATTTCTATATTATAAAGTCCCACCCCTTAACCACTTCCCCTTTCATAACCCATGAAACCTTATTATAAATTTTTATTTTAATAAGTATCCCCGCCGCTTATGAATCACAATTTCAAATCACTTTCAATCGCATGTTCTATTACATATGCCCCGATCGCACAATGCAAATATTTGCAAGGCGATCGATCACGACTTTACTCTAATCGCTCCTTCGCCCGATAGCACAATCGCAAGTCTCGTCCTCCGATTGCTCCAATCGCACCATCCTCTGATTCACCCAATCGCATGTCCTTTCCTCCGACCTCCGATCGCTCCATTCCCTACGATCCTCCGATCACGTTTCCCCTCCGATTGATCACATCGAAACCTTTGTAACACGCGATGTGATCGCCACCTGCTCCCAATATCTGATTTTGATTAGACCCCCGGTCCCACCATACGTTTTTTCCGCCCATTCCTTATAAAACCTGGTTTTCCTTTGTAAAAGTCGAAAATTTGTTGTTTTTATTTTTACAAAGGCCCCTTCTCCATCGCATCGGAGCTTTTGTGTAGAGTTTTCAATCACACCCCTCCGCTCCCGTCCGACTTCCGATTGCAATTTATATGGGTCTCGCCTCCTCTCCCTTCTTTCCTATTCATTGTTCTTCCCTTCATGTAGGCGTATTTCAGTTTCAGTTTTATTTCAACGACATTTATAAGCAAAAGCCAGTTTTCTTCAAATGGAAAATGGAAATTCTGAAGGTCCGAGGTCTGCGAACTCAGAAGCAGTGTCATAGGAATTAGGACGCAGTCAAAGACCAGAGCATAGGAAACAAAGCTGCATCCGCTTTTAATTATCAGCAGAATGCATTCCTCCAGGGAGGACATTTATCTACAGTTTTCCTCATATGTCCTCGAGCCCTGAAACGGTTAATGACACTGACAGAGGATTATTTGAGACGGTCAGACAGCAGTTATGGAGGTATGGAGCGGCCTACAGACTCTTTCACCCGGTCCAACAACTTCAGAAGGCAGCACAGAGCTCCAGACACCGGAAAGGACTTCAAGAAACACCTAAGGTCAAAATCGACCCGACAGAGTCTCCCAGAACAGCCTACAGAGCACACACAACGTTTCTAAGCCATTAAGTAGTATGGGCATTTGACCCACCTCCCCTTTGTCTTAATGAGATCCATTCAATTTTCATCTACCTCTGTTTTTCTCTTCCCCTACAAGAATCCCCAAGAGCGATATTGTAAAGGGGGTTATTGTCCAGTTGCTGTTGTTGTAGTTATGGAAATTTGTTTGGACTGTTAGAATAGTCTAGGGAGGGAGTAGTAGAGTGGTGGTATGTAGTAGGCTGGGAGGAGAAGTTTGGATTGCATTCAGCCATTGAGCTCAAAGTATGTGACTGGTTTTGCATCATTAATCAAGCAGATTTCACAGGATCCTGGTCTATTACTATTGGTGATGTTTCTCTTATCTTATTGTTATTTACACTTTCATGCTGTTCATTGTTCTGCTGGATTGCATCATAAATCTGGCATAGGATTTTCCCTTGTAAGGCACCCTATGTTTCTTCTCTCCTTGCCTTAATGTTTTCTGCTATATGTGTATCTGAGGATTGATTTCAATTGATTTAATGATTGTAGTGGTTCCTTATGCTACTAGCTGATGTATGAATTATTTGAATATGTTCTTAGATGTTCTTGTTGGGTTTAAGCTGAAATATTTGGGAACACTGGGTGTTAGGGTCCCGTGATTTGGCTGATTGGCAAGCCAAATGACAGTGTAACATCAAACCAAGCTTTGGAGCCCAAGGACCTAGCCTTCCTGGACTCAGAGAGGGCTCTCTCTATATGTGTAAGAGATATCTATTTGTTTTCTTATTGTGTTATGATTTTAGGCTAGTTATGATGTAAGTTTTTTGGTTTTTTAAGTTGTGAGGGATGAAAATGATCAAAGATATAAAATAGATAACAAGATGATAGATTAACTGGGCTATGGGGTCAAAAGGTCAAGAAAGCTATTATATGACGATACAAGGCTGTTGAAGGGCCGATTTGATTCAAGGTAGAAAGGATATTTGGGCAAAATGGAGTAAATGGACATCAAGTTTGTGAACGACAAAGGATTTCAAGCATAACTAGTTTAATAGCAGACATAAACATGGTAGGGAAAACCATTAATCATGCAAAATGTAACTATAAGCTAGTCAATACATAGAAATAAACATTCAAGCCATGCATAGAAGTATAAGACCCTCTAACTTTGGGAAATGGCTTTCGGACTTTGGGGAAAAACACTTAAGGAAGACAAACAACTCAAAACACTATGCCGGAATGCCTAAACACAGAACTTCAAGTTATTGGGCACTTTGAACAACAATATTTGCATAGTTTTAGGCAAAGGGCTAGATCGAAACTAGGCCTCCTTGGTTCAAACAAAATGATAATCCAATCAATCAAAGAGAAGTTTCATGGATGGAACTATAGCTAGCCATAGGTAAGCAGGGCGTACCGTAAGTCCTTCTTAGAATGTATAAAACCATGAATGAAACAAGCAAAAATATCCTAAATATTTAAAGAGCAGTCAAGAATTCTTTAACGTTACTTAGGAAGAAGAAAACAAAGAGGCTATGAAGAAACAGGAAATTTGAGGTGCCTCCATGGGCATGTCTCAAATTTATTCTCTACTGATCTATAGCAAGAAAGAAACATGTATTCATGAATGAAAACTAGAAGACAACAACTAAGCAAGAGACACTATACCATTCTACCATGTCATGGAATCCATCAACAATCCTTCATCGTTCATCCAAGAACATCCAAGAGGCAATCCAAAGCATAACACAAGTATTTTCTTCCAAAGCTCATATGACCATATATTGCTTCTCTTCTCAAGTTTAGCCTTGTTTTACAATGAAAGCCTTTGGAATATATAGGCTCAAGTGAGGAAAACCTCATGGTTCAACTTGCCATCCTATTGGCCTAATCAAAATATCTAATCTTGTCCTTGAGGCTTTGCAAAGCCCAAGGCACAAAAATATCTCATAAAATATCTAAAAAATGCTAAAAAATGGAATTTAATTGACTTTGCATAATTTTTCATGTGCAAAAATAGCTAAACGCACATTTGGAAAAAGCAGATTTTAGAGGTTCAAAAATTACAAAAATATTTTAAATTTACATCAGAAAAAGGTCCCCTGACTTGCCAGAAACATTTGGCAGTCTTCCTGATGTCGAAACAAGGATCATGATAGCTCGTTGGAAAGCTCTGAGTGTCTACTTTCTAGCGCAACTGAAATTTCCCCAATCTGATGCCTAGAATCCCTCCAAATCTTTACCTGTGTGTAAAAAACCATAAAATTACAGTCTGCTGATAGACCGGGCAGAGTGTGCAAAAAGAGAGCCTTTTTCGCCGTTTTGAGGGGGAAAATGATCTCCAAATGTTCTGAAAATCGCTGAGGGAATGCTAATGAAATTATGGCATTCAATGATACCATTCTCCTCCCTTGACGAATCCTCAAAATGAAATGGCAAATTTATGAGTTTTTGACCAAAAACCCAAAAATGCCAAAAAACCAAAAATTGTCAAAATGGGCCCAAAATTGGGGTGCATGACCCTCAAGGGTCCTTAGCAACATGTTCCGAAGCTGAAGCCAAAATTTTGAGTGCTGATGTGCCTTTCTTCTCTTTCCGTGCCGGGCGCTTCCCCTTTGCTTCCTTCAGTTTCTATTGGGTGGCCTTTAGCTTGCGCCGAGCAAACTGATTTAGCTTTTAATAGTGTTGTGTCATCTTCCTTTGCAGCTCTAGGTCTCTGTTTTCCTTCTCAAGCGTCATCTCCAAATGTTTATTGGCTCTTTCTAGCCATGCCTCCTTATTGCTTTCAATTTCTTGCTCAAGTAGTGCAGTGAGGGGAAAGGATTGAAGATGGGCTTGTTCTTCTTCCTTTTGCTTTTCCAGGGCTCTTTTAAGCCCTATGGTTCTAGGCCTCTTCCGCCTAGGCTGGTCTTCTTATTCACCCTCATCAAAATCACCTACAAGCTCCTCTATTTTTTCTTGTGCCTTGGCAGCCTCATTCTTGTATTTAATTGCCCGTGTTTCATAAACTGCCATGTGAACACTCATCTGTCTATTTTGGATCTCCAAGAAATGATTGAAGTTCTTTGCCTGATGAAGGTACTTCTCCGATGCTTCAATTTGGCCCTCTCGATGGATTAGAAGGTTTTCCAGAATGCGGGCTTCATTATCGCTGTCATCACTTTGGATTGGAATGATAGCCAATGCACCTCCATGTTCTTGACTTTCTCCTATCTTGCCTTTCCCTTTGCCTTTGAAGGATAATCTTGCACTCTTCCTTTTTGGCATGCTAGTGAGAGGTTTCTTGGGCGATTTTATTTTGCTCCGGATAGCTCTCGTTAATTTTGGAGTAACCACCTTGAGAATTTGCTTCTTTGCTGTCCTAGGCTTAATCTTCTTGGGAGAGGAAGGCATGATGGCCTTGCCCTTGTCACTTTGTTTGTCACCTTCCGGAAAAAGCCCTTCCTCTTGAAACTACTGTGCAACTTGAGGAGGCTGTAATGTGTCATGAGAGGACTGCTGCTGCTCACCTTCTTCATGATGTTCAAACTGATGCCTCTGTTTACCAACATCGAGTTGGTGTCTTACCTCAACCCCTTGTTCAATTTGTGGTTCAACCTGCTGCCCCTGACCATCAAAATCATGCTGCTGGCCTTCATCAGTTTCTTCATGTTTGTCCTCTTCTTTTTCTACCTGTTCATGTCCCTCTTCTTTTTCTACCTGTTCATGTCCCTCTTCTTTTTCTACCTGTTCATGTCCCTCTTCTTCATGCTGTCCTGACTGTTCTGTGGTAATATTGAGCCTTATAGGAGTAGGCCTGCTGGACAAAGGTACAGGGCGATGAATAGGCTGGGTGGGAGATATATGAACTGGAGGAACAGTGGAGAAATCCGGGTGACTGATAAAAACATCCCAAGAAACCCCTTTCTTCTCCAGCTGATGAAGAATGATGATTTTGATCAGAGAATGATGGAAAAGGGAAGCTATTTGTAGAGATGGAGTCTTCTTCTGGACTAAGGATGCCATTTTCTCGATGCTTTTGCATAAAAAGTAAGGGATATTTAGCTGCCTAGTTCTAGTGAAATGCATCAATAGTCGGACATGGTAGGCATAAACTCGAGTAAATCTCCCTTCACAAGTAAAATACTTCATTATGACCTTCATTAGAGGAGCATAGCTGGCAAGAAGATGAGAGAAAGGAAAAATAGCAGTGCATGTATCTCTGTGCTCGGGCTTGATGAAAGGCTTGTAGTCATCCAAGTATAGATGAGCCTGCTTGAACCATTTCTCACCAAGATATGGGATTTTGGTGGCTTTAGATACCGACCTCGGGGAAAAATTGAAATCAAGGTCTGCCACCTGGAAATTTTTGCTTTGGAACCTCAGGGCGCATAGGTGTGTCAAGGGCGAGAAACTTTTGACCTCCTGTACTTTTTGGCAGAAATCTAAACAACCTACCTCATGAAAATTTAAGAGGATGGATGGATGTGAATTTACCTCCTCAGTAGAGATTGGCTCATATCTCTTGTGTAAACCACTTCTGTTGTCTTGCCTGGGCGACATTTTGGGCTAAATATGCTTTTGAAGCACCAAACTGCCTCACTGCCTTTAAACTGCCTTCTTTAAGCTAAACTCTGTCAATTCACTGTTTTGATAGAAAACAATGTCTTTGGATGATTGCACAATGTTCCCTCACACTACAAAACCCCTGCTCCTTTAAAAAGTGACCTTCCCACCTTGGATATGTATCTCAGCCAGTAGACCTTTTAATTAAGAAAAAACATAGTGAAATGAAGACAGGCTGTTAAGTGAAATTGCGGTGTATAGTGACAAAATCACCTTTGCTCTGTGATGTTTGGAGCTCAACAACTTAATTTGTATTTTTTACCAATGGTGAACTTCTCAATCTTCACAATCTTTCCCTTGCCTAGTATGCCAATTACTCAACAAAACTCACACCATATACAATCAACCTTTAGTCTAGGCATATAGTCAATTTCACAATTTATGGAACAAAGGTGGTAGAGTTTAAAAATGCTCCAGAAGTTTCAACAAAGGTTGTAGGAGTTTAATCCTTTCAAACAATCAAGGCACCTTATCAATGTAGAACCCCTGTCCCTTTAGAAAAATGTCTTTGCAACTATCTGGATATCAGCTTAACAGTGAGCTTGAAGAACAAAAAAGGCAATCCAAAGTATACATAGTGAACAACTGTCTTTTTCTGTGGTTGTTAGGGGTAACCTGCCCTTCGATGCTTTGAGGATATGAGATACTCTTGTCCTTTGAAGAGGCAAGGTGAAAACACAGTTTTTAGTTTCAAGACCCCTTTCCTTGTTAGCATTTCATCAGCATATACAACACTTTAGCACAGTTTTGAATAATAGATGTTTACCCAGCAAAAACACTGTTTACATAGATGGTGACAGAGTTTAAAGATGTTTCTGTACTGTGATACCAAAATTTGTAGCAGGTCAATGTCGAGAAGCTCCCCTTGATCGAAACCTTAAACTTCACATGCAGTCTACCAATATGAAATGACAATATAGACTCAATCAAGAAAAGGGGAAAAACACAGTCCAAGTTTTATTGTGGTTAAAGGGCAGAATTGGCATAGTTTGAAATACTTCTGTGGTAGTAAAAAGACAGCTTGTACCCAAGTCTTCCAGTAGTCAAAAAACCATAAGCCTGTTTTGAAATAAAACGCCCTATTCCACTTTTAACACAGTCCCTTAACAATAACTATTTCAAAGTTGATTTCTTTGGCCTCCAAGCATTATCCAACAACGTGAAATCGAGGGTGAGTTGCGCAAAATACCTCAAAATATGATGCAAAACCTGTTTCGTGAGTTGAGGTCACCTTGGAGGGAGTTTGGAAGCGTTTTGGAGGCCGGAGGCATGCGCAGCACCTTTATGAAGAAGAACGCCGCGCAAGAAAACACGTCGGGTGGCCTGTCGGGTCGTTGTCGGGCGCCCGTGACCCGCTGCTACAGGAGCGCCTCGCGCGGCTACAGGAGTGCCATGCGCCTTTGTGGCACAGTTCAAAAACCCCGCCCAGGAGCGCCGCACACTCCTACAGGAGTGTCGTGTGGTGAAAAAGCCTGGAAACTCTGCAAATTGACTTTGAAAAACTTGTTCAATGCTTGGAGACTGTAGAGGGAGGCTCGATTCTGCTTGGAGAACTCGAAAATGAGCTTACCACTCTGATTCATTCCTTTGAAAAGGCGAAACCCCAATGGTTACTTCATTAATTTAAATGCAAAATGAAATCAAACCTTTTGTATGGTCTTTGCAAGGGATTTCAATTTTTTTGCCTTCTTCGGTAATACTTTGGGTGCGCTTGTGAAACTTGGATTTTGAAATGATGTTGGCAGTGGGGTTCTTGTGCTTTTAAACAGTCTCAATATGAACCAACCCTTTATAACCAGCAAACCTGTTTTGGAAAGGTTAAACTATTTTCACTCATGCATATATATTGAAAAGGTGACTTTTGCTAACATTGTCTTCTTTGGTGATTATTTAGCACAGAAGCTCCAGTTTTAGTAAATAACCTAATGAACTGTATACCATCCCCTGCCACTTGTTTAACACTGTTGGTGATCATTTTAAAATGGAAAATCCACTCAAGATATGAAGAAAAGTATTTGACACTGCTTTGTCTTTTTGAAATGAGAAGGCTTATCCTTTTAACTTGTTTTGACAATTTCTGTTTCCAAGTGCTTCATCGACTTTTTTCCAACTGTAGGTGTCAAAAAATTTGCTGCATTTTTTCAGATTTTGCCATGGTCCTTTGATTAAGAAGGGCGCTTTTTCTAATACTTTTCTCTACTCAAAACATATCACTATGATGTCTCTGTCCATTGAATAATGAAGACTTGCACTTGTCTCAAGCTTTCCAAAAACTGACAGTATGTGAAAGCATCTCTTTTGCCTATTTATGAACAATTGTTTCAATTGTAATGTCTCTTGAGGAAATAATCCAAATTTTCTGTGTCAGGTGTTATAAACAGTTTTGAAAAGGCACCTGTCCATAAATGGAGTTGCTTTCATGTATGACATACCTTTCCAAGGCTTTAAAACTCAGATCATAACCTTTTATACCTTTGTGTTGAGGAGGGAAGTATGTGAGATTTGAAAAAGCAGCTATAATTACTTACAGACACCGGGATTTTATTAGCCATTTTCCTTCTAATGAAACTCTGAAAACACCAACCCTGCTGCATTTGAAGAATACACTTGTCTTTGTGGTGGAGTGTGGATTGCAACACCTGGACTTGCACTGGCGCTTTGAATGATATCAAGATGGCTTATGTCTGGGGGTTGTGTACTACTTTCCTGCTTTCTCTCTATGTTTATCTAGAAACCATAGACTTTATTTCACAACCCTACAGAAACATAAGAGTACACAGAGGTCCTTTTTTACTGAAGTGTCTTCTTGCTCAGCACTGATTTGAGCCATTCATACTAGCACCCCTGCAGAGATGTTTTTTTACAATAGCTTTGATCAATGGAGTCTCTTTTTTGTTGCGCCATGATGATGATGCTTGAAACTTCAATTTATCTTCTTTCTTAGGGCACAAGACCAAAAACTCTGCTTTCACTTGATTTGAACATTTCAGATCTTAACCCTATTTTTTATCATCACTTTCCCTTAGAAACCTTGAGTTACTATTTCACTGTCTAGTAAAAAACAAACCTGTGCTTACAGTCAGTTTGCAATTTTTCAAGTCAACATTGGCCATCGCCCTCTACTTGTAGATGAAGGAGGCGCCTTAACCCTCTGCTTATAGATGAAGGAGGTTCTTGGCCATGACAAATTTCAAGTCTGTTTGACAGTGTTGTCTTTCTTCTATTGTGTTTTCATGCTGAATGAAGTTGCAAGAGTTTGATGAATAACTCTCTGCCTTGCAGATGTATCTCAGGCTCATGTTCACATTGAGAAGCATCTGTTCTTCTAAGGTGGAGTCAAGAATTTTCTACTGAGATGATGACATGTTTCCTGTGCTTGTAGAATCCATAAAAAGTATAAAACACCTAAAATCAGCTTGAGATTTATGGTCTATGCAGTGTTGAGACTTAGGGGCGTGTAAGTGGCGCGACTTAGAGCTGTGACTAACTTCATTAGCAGAGTGGGAGGTCTGTTATGATTGGTCTATAGCAGATGGAGGTTTTTTGGCCTTTTGATGGTTGCCAAGGGTAAAATGCCTTAAAGTGCCACTTCCTAACTTAGTGGAGGGTTTTTGAATAGACTTGGATTGTCCTTTTAGAGCTGACAAGCAGAATTAGTATGGCTGAGGTTAGGTAGGATTGGATAATGGGATTTCAACTTGTCATGGATGAACTGAAAAGTAAGGAGAGCAAAAAAGTTTTAAGGGTGTTTTCCCGGCTGGTAAATTTGACAAATTTTTAAGATCAGCTGTTGGAAAACTAGGTTGTTGAACTAGTCATCACTAACAGGTAAAAAATACTGATGACTAACACTAGGGATTAGAGTTAGCCCTGTCCACTAGGATCCTTGTGCAACCAGCTGGCCTTTCTAAGATCTCTTTGTTAAACTTATCTCTGTTTTTCCTTGGAGCATGCTAAAGCTGACCTGGAGTTAAATGACCTCTGGTCCGATCTATAAGCTGCCCCTTTGTCCCTCTTTTGAGAGCTTCCTTTGAGTATGTCCAAGCAGGTCTGGAGTTAAATGACCTCTGGCCTAATCTATAGATAGAAATTGGGTTGCTTTCCTTCTTTCACTTTCTTCCCTTAATGTTCCATTCCATCATCTATCTAAAAAGATCCTTTAGTATAGATGACTTTCCCTTTGAAAGCCTTGGCTAGTTGTTGCAAGTAATTCTCCTTTCATGACTCCATAGCCCAATGGATGGCACTTTTTTGACCTATCCCCTTTGCTGAAACATCCTGCTGCTTTTTTCCTTTTCTCCCATTACTTTCTCAGTCCATGATCTCATGACCAACTCAGCAACCAACCAACCAAATCATTTTAAACCCCCCTTCGTGTTTCATAACTAGCCTAAAATCTCATATAGAGCTTCAAAGATACATCATTCTTTGTTTTATTGGAGAGATCCCTCTCCGAGTCCAGGAGAGCTAGATCTTAGGGCCCCAAAGCGGTTCTAATGTTGTCTCATATTTTGGTCTTGCCAATCTGGCCAAAACATGGGAACCCCAACATAATGGCGACTCCACTGGGGAGACCAATCAGCCTTGATTTGGTAAACCACTGTGGTGGACAGTAAAATTTTAAATCATCCACTTGGCGACTCCACAATTCCTAAACGATCTAAAAGACTCCACTGGGAGACCAGCCTTCATAACAACATTAGCCGTGCTAAAGATCCAGTCACTTCACTAATGGAAGACTCTAAAAAACTTGCAGAGATACATCCAAGCCTCATAGCAGAGTTTCAGCATGGAGTAGCAAGTGTAATGGAGAAAATTGAATGCGAGGACCTTCCAAAGATTGCCCTTATCAGTTGGAAACTCGATACTCAACCTGTGCTTAAGAAAATGTTTCTAGATTTGGTGGTTGAGAGATATGAAACTGAGATCGAACTTATGAAATCACAGGAAAAATCATATCATTTCAAAGAACCCAGAGCATTTTTGGAAATTCTCCTACCCCCTAAAAGAGAAGAAATCCCACTGCTCTTCAAGGTGCGAGAAGAAGATGATCTGGTTCACAAGAGCCTCACCGAAGACGTAGTGGAAGAAGAAGAAATAGTTGAAGCTGCATATGATGAAGACATCCTACCAATCATGGAAGGCCTAAGCAAAGAAGGTGTACGTCATATGTTTATCGATCCTATGGCAGAATACATGAAGACCCTGATTTTCTCAAACGCTCCAGCATTGATCCTTAGCGAGGGCCAAATT
Organism: Pinus albicaulis; assembly: GCA_034641835.2. NCBI lineage: Eukaryota > Viridiplantae > Streptophyta > Pinopsida > Pinales > Pinaceae > Pinus > Pinus albicaulis. Next base: position 2,036,015,038 of record CM076575.1, read on the forward strand.
TATCAGGAATGGTCACTATTGATGGTGACCTCAGTTTTGAAGAACCACATGTAGAGGACCCTGTGGTTATCTCTGACAGGCAGTCAGTGCTCATATCCTTTCTTATTACTTCTTGACTGGCTGCATTGGCATTATTGTATTACCTAGAGCATCAGATATTTCTAGTTAGAGTAGGGTAGGTAGGAAGTCTGAAATAAAGCCCAGACTGTGAGCATGTAGTTAGTGGTTTTAATTTCTGCAAAGTCCAACAAGTCAGACAGTCTAATCCTGGCTTGACAGTTTTTCAATTTCTGTCTTAGAATGTAGAGAAGAAATCTTCTAGACAGTTTAATCCTAGCAGATATTAGATTAGGTAGAGAAGCTATGAGGCCAATAGTCTAATCTGGTCTCATGGAGTAATAAGGGTAGAAGTAGAATAGGTTTACTTTCTTGTATGTATAAATTTATGATGTAAAGGGTTTGCAAGTCCAAATTCACCCAGAAGAAAAATGTTAGGACTATAGCGTGGGTAGGTAGTTGTTTGGGAGAAATTTTACTGCTGATATGATGTCTTCATAATATGTGGCAGCTGATCATAGAAAAAATGAATGAGTCAAGCACCAAGCATCTGGCCTACACCAAAGATTTATTTTCTGAATTCTTGATTCCTTCAAGAAGAATTCATTCCCATGTGGAGCCAGTGTTAGCCCCCCTATAAATTTTTGACAAGCAAACAGGGGGCTAGGATGTTTCTGAGCCTTCAAGGAATGCATTTCCTCTAAAAACACATCATCCTTGAAGCCTCCTTGTGCCTTCTGTTAGTCCCTGCCTTTAGAGAAGTTTTATGCAGCATGTTCAGTGCCAGATCATCCTCCAAGCAGATCCATCATAAAGTGCCTGAAAAGAGCTTTCCAACGGTATGCTACACTCTCAAAACTGACTTCTGGATTGAATTCTATGCCTAAGTGAAGTAAAAGCCCTTATATCCCCTTATATTCCCTATCTTCCCATTTTTCCTTAAACTTTGTTTTATCAAAGTTTTATATTTCTTTAATAAATTCCCTTTTTCCCTTTTCCGATTATAATCACATTATAAATCTTTTCAATACATGTGCGATTGTATTACAAACCACTTCCCCTTTCCATGCCCCGTAGGACTTTATAATAAAAGTTCTATATTATAAAGTCCCGCCCCTTAACCATTTCCCCTTCATAACCCGTGAAACCTTATTATAAAGTTTTATTTTAACAACTATCCCCGCCACTTATGAATCGCAATTGCAAATCTCTTTCAATCGCATGTTCTATTACATATGCCTCGATCGCGCATCGCAAATATTTGTGATGTGATTGATCGCGTCGCAAATATTTGCGATGCAATCGATCACGAATTTACTCCGATCGCTCCTCCACCCGATTGCACAATCACAAGTCTCGTCCTCTGATTGCTCCAATCGCACCATCCTCTGATTCACCCGATCACACGTCCTTTCCTCCGACCTCCGATCGCTCCATTCCCTCCGATCCTCTGATCACGTTTCCCCTCTGATTGATCGCATCACAACCTTTGTAACACGCGATGCGATTTCCACCCGCTCCCAATCTCCGATTGTGATTAGACCCCCGGTCCCACCATACGGTCTTTCCGCCCATTCCTTATAAAACCTGGTTTTCCTTTGTAAAAATCGAAAATTCGTTGGTTTTATTTTTACAATGGCCCCTTCTCCATCGCATCGAAGCTTTTGTGAAGATTTTTCAATCGCGCCCCTCCGCTCCCGTCTGACTTCTTATTGTGATTTATATGGGTCCTGCCTCCTCTCCCTTATTTCTTATTCACTGTTCTTCACTTCACGCAGGCATATTTCAGTTTCAGTTTTATTTCAACGACATTTATAAGCAAAAGCCAGTTTTATCCAAATAGAAAATGGAAAGTCTGAAGGTCCAAGGTCTGCTAACTCAGAAGCAGTCGCACAGGAATCAGGACACAGTCGAATAACAGAGCACACGAAACAAATCTATTTCCGCGTTTAATTATCAGCAGAACACATTCCTCCAGGGAGGACATTTATCTATAGTTTTCCTAATATCTCCTCGAGCCCTGAAACGGTTAATGACACTAACAAAGGATTATTTAAGACGGTCAGACAATATTTATGGAGGTATGGAGCAGCCTGTAGACCCATTCACCCGGTCCACCAACTTCAGAAGGCAGCGCAGAGCTCCAGACACCGGAAAGGACTTCAAGAAACACCTGAGGTCAAAATCGATCTGACAGAGTCTCCCAGAACAGCCTACAGAGCACACACAACTTTTCTGAGCCATTAAGTAGTATGTGCATTCGACCTACCTCCCCTCTGTCTTAATGAGATCCATTCAATTTTCATCTACCTTTGTTTTTCTCTTCCCCTACAAGAATCTCCAAGAGCGATATTGTAAAGGGGGTTGTTGTCCAGTTGCTGCTGTTGCAGTTATGGAAATTCATTTGGACTGTTAGAATAGTCTTGGGAGGGAGTAGTAGAGTGGTGGTATGTAGTAGGCTGGGAGGAGAAGTTTGGATTGCATTCAGCCATTGAGCTCAAAGTATGTGACTGGTTTTGCATCATTAATCAAGAATATTTCACAGGATCCTGGTCTATTACTATTGGTGATGTTTCTCTTATCTTATTGTTATTTACACTTTCATGCTGTTCATTGGTCTGCTGGCTTGCATCATAAATCTGACATAGGATTTTCCCTTGTTATGCACCCTATTTTTCTGCTCTCCTTGCCTTAATGTTTTATGCTATATGTGTATCTGAGGATTGATTTCAATTGATTTAACCAGTGTAGTGGTTCCTTATGCTGCTAGCTGATGTATGAATTATTTGAATATGTTCTTAGATGTTCTTTTTGGGTTTAAGCTAAAATATTTGGGAACACTGGGGATTAGAGTTAGCCCTGTCCACTAGGATCCTTGTGCAACCAGCTGGCCTTTCTAAGATCTCTTTGTTAAACTTATCTATGTTTTTCCTTGGAGCATGCTAAAGCTGACCTAGAGTTAAATGACCTCTAGTCCGATCTATAAGCTGCCCTTTGTCCCTCTTTTGAGAGCTGCCTTTGAGTATGTCCAAGCAGGTCTGGAGTTAAATGACCTCTGGCCTGATCTATAGACAGAAATTGGGTTGCTTTCCTTCTTTCACTTTCTTCCCTTAATGTTCCATTCCATCATCTATCTAAAAAGATCCTTTAGTATAGATGACTTGCCCTCTGAAAGCCTTGGCTAGTTGTTGCAAGTAATTCTCCTTTCATGACTCCATAGCCTAATGGATGGCACTTTTTTGACCTATCCCCTTTGCTGAAACATTTTGCTGCTTTGTTCCTTTTCTCCCATTACTTTCTGAGTCCATGATCCCATGACCAACTCAGCAACCAACCAACCAAATCATTTTAAACCCCACTTCGTGTTTCATAACTAGCCTAACATCTCATCTAGAGCTTCAAAGATGCATCATTCTTTGTTTTATTGGAGAGATCCCTCTCCGGGTCCAGGAGGGCTAGATCCTAGGGCCCCAAAGCAGTTCTGATGTTGTCTCATCTTTTGGTCTTGCCAATCTGGCCAAAACATGGGAACCCCAACACTCTCTCAAAATAAGCCACCGCAACAATGTTGCTTGTTGCCATGCCAAATCAACATCAATGAGAATATGAGAGCCATACTCTCTCAAAATAAGCCAACGCAGCAATGCCTCTTTCTGCCATACCACATCATCATTGTACCAAATTTAGTGGCCATATTCTCTCAAGAGAATCTACCTTAACAAGGCATCTTGCTACCCCATTACATCATCATCATACCATGTACAATGACCATAATCACCCAAAAAAATCCAACGCTGTAAGGCGTCTTGTTTCCATCCTTCAACAATTTCATGCAATGTATGGGAAGAATTCAGCCCATACTCTCCCAATAGTAACCATACCAACCAGGATTCTTGCTGCCTCCTTTCATTATCAAGATGCAAGTGACGGAGAAAAAATATAGTAATGGACATGTGAGATGTATCATCAACATAATACAAACAAACTCCCTTATGCCACATCATGTGAGAGTTATACTTTCTCCCAAGCCCAAGTACATACATGAACATGAGATACATCCCAAAAAAAAATACATGTAAAGACATAAGACATATCCCAAACAATATTAAATTCGTGGACATAAGATATAACATGTGATGTCCAAAATATATCATCAACAACAAAAGTAACCATGCCTTTTTATTATGCATTCTTCCAGTGATGTATAAGGCATGAAACATCAAAATATGACTCCTTGAATGGTAACCATATTAACCCAAGAGAAACCAGTGCAACCATGCTTCTTGATGCCCTATATCATAGATCTGCAAGTGGTTTGGCAACCCCTTGCTCCATATCATCAACCATTCATCCCAATGTGGGTGATGGATCTCATTCTGCAAATACTTGGTATCCTCCAATTGTAGGACACCAACCTCCTCAAACTGATGAAGAAATTTTCACTTCATGATATGTTGAATTGCACCTCCAATGAGATCTCTTAATGAGACCTTCTTCTCACCCATGGCCTTCTAAAACCAATAAGGGTTTTGGATCTTCTGCGGGTAGTCGTCTCTATTTGAGTTGTGAGATGCTCATTGAGAAAGTGTCATCAAGAAAGGAGAAAAGATTTCTCATCTCAAGATGTCTACCATTTATCATCATATCCTCCATTTCTTCATGAGTGAAGCTACTTTCATAATGCTCCAATAATAATGGGGCCTCTTCATTATCATTGCTACTAAGTGACAGTGTTATAGATCTGCAAGGTAATACATATACTGTCTCAAAGCAAGATATAATATTGATCTCATAACCAGTCATTGTACATAGGATCATGCTCATCCCTTCTTCTGAAACTCTACACTTCAACTCAAAAGGTTGAATGTAGTTCATCCATGACAAACTGGGATAGCTTTTCATCTCCTCCTTGGTTAGATAAAGGGTCCTCTGCAATGTGATATGTTTCTGCTTCAAATCAGCATTTTGTTCTAAACCTTAGTTATGAATTGGCCCTGATGGCATGTCCCCATAAGTTTCAATAATATCTACTAAAACATTAGGTGATGAATATGAATACATACCTTGGATCAACTGATGTGTGGGAACCTCTTGACAGAACACAAGAGTTCCTCAAGAGTTCCTCCAACCGAGACAATTGTGACTCCAACTGCTAGTAAGAGAGATGGTTGCTCTTGTACCATTGTACCAGTGCTGGAATCTTCCTCCTCTTCCTCATGCATCTCCTGAATCATGCATGGGAATCTATGTGTCAATAGCTTAAGACTATCTTGCAAGGTAGCATGTGTCTCTTCTCTAGATGCAAGTACTTCTACAGTTGGTGGTGCATGTAGTGACTTCTTGTCCAGAGTGACAAGGTTGACATCCTCCTTTGTTTCCTTAGGAAATGTCTCTTTGTGACACATATATTTCTTATTCACATCAAACTTCTTCCTCAAATTGTGAAATAAATCTAAATATTTAGTCACTTTTGCATGCTCCATGTGACTAAACCACCAACCATTGGCTTCACCTAAAATATGAAGTGTTGCAATATGGACAACCTCTTTTTTAGCCACAGGATGTAGCATAAAAATTGTATCTAACTCTTTCCTCCAAGCCTTAACAGTGCTTGAGGAATATCCATCAAATGTAGGCAAATAGAATCTATAGTGCTTCTTTCTTCTATTTTTGCTATAGGATCTTCTTTCTTCTTTGAGTTCAAAGAATTATTGGAGAGTTAGACTTTACTTGAATGCTCTAGACCGTGCTTTGTACTCTTCACGATATAGACTGAGAGTCTCATGAGTATCAGGTTCTCTTCTATCTTCATTTCTATACCTCTCACCTTCTCCAAAAAAAATGGGCATAGTAGATCTATGAGGAGATCTATGATTCTTCAGTCTTCTTTTCTGCTAATAGGAAGTGCTTGGACCTTCCTTATCAAATCTTCTTCTTGGATCTTCATTTTGCCTTCCCTTCTTCATTTGATAGACCTCCTTGGAGATATATTTCATGGATCTAAAGAGAGGAGTGGCAAGACTATAATCCTCCTTCAAGACTATAGGTTCTCTTTTGATGAAAAGCTGAAGTGTCCACAAGCTGAGCCAAAGATCATGCTCTGATACCACTGTAGTATCCGAAAATGGAATAATGCATCGATACACAAACATAATATTTGTAACACAAAAAATGTACATGTAAGTTTATGATCAACACAGATATAGACAGAATACTTAAGCCATTTTATTATATAGGAGAATATTTAGTTACACAATGTACAAAATGTGAGTAGATCTAGCCAAAGAGAGGGCCTAGAATCACCCTGCAAACATGCTACAAATAACACTGCGTAACTAGAGAGTTGCTGGAAGCAAATACTTTGTTGTCCCTTCAGTAGATAATGAATATATGACTGTAGGGTGAAAAGGAAAATGTAGATATATGGAAATCTAGAGCTCTGATGATGCCAAGATTCTAGATCTGGGCTCTATGATGGATACCCAAGATAACCTAGAAAGGATTTTCCAGATCTACAATTTTGGAAAATCACCCTCCAAGAGTTCGATCCTTTGACTGTTGGGTTATGTAGATCTGAAGCTAGATCTTACAAATAGATGGCTGAAATATGTCACAAGATCAGATCTAAGCTTGAAGGGTTGATCCCTTAACTAGATCCACAAGCTAGAAGCTCAAGATCTAGCTCCTCAATCCTCCAAAGAAGGTTGCAGCTGTTGCTACCAACTGCTCATAAAAACTGCATTGTAAAGGAAGGAGGCTCTCTATCCTGTTACTAAGATATGAAATATAGCTCAAAAATTATGGAAATAATGTATACAATGTGAAGGAATGGTCCTCCACTGGATTACTAGTTGAAATGCTAGCAACTTCCCTTCTCCCTTGGATCTACAAGACTCGACTGTGCAATTCCTAAAGGTATTGTTGTTGTTGGGAGATGAATAATAGATGGCCTGATGCCTGATATAGATCTGAAGCACTGGAAGGTTGATCTTGAAGCTCAAGGTGATAATATGAATTCTTCACCAGTTCCTCAACTAAAATATTGAAGCACAACCTTCTCCTCTCAAACTGATCTTCAGAAATGTGCAATTTCTAAATATGGATGTTCTACAGAAATTAGGAAAAGATATGTGGCACCAATGCCTGATGTAGAATGAAGTACAATACTCTTTCCAAAGCTACTCAAAGAAATAGGTGGGATTCCCGACCAGGAACACCCACTGCTCAACAACACTTGCAATCTTAGCTAAACAGCCAAAGAAAGCATGGATTGTCCATGACAATTCCAGATCTAAATAGATCATAGATCAATAATAATCTTCAACAACCTTCTATTGTACCTTCATCTTATTTATATAGATTATGAGCCTTGTCATGCCTTGGCCCTCCTCATAACTGCGCTATATATGTGGACATAGGTCTCCATGTTGATTGCACTGTCATTTCATGATCTCCATCATGTGTGAATGCAATGATCACCCTCTCCATCATGTGTGCATTAAATGCACCACTCGTCTATCATCTCATCATAAATTCTCTATGATATTATGTTTGATCTCTTCCAAGATCTTAGTTGACTATATCAACCTCCATGAGCTATCTCATTAATGAGATATGATCTCCACTCCTTTCACATTAAGTGGTCACTCTACTACTCCATTATGTAGATATAGATCTAAAATATCCACATACACACATCAAAAAGTGGATTTTATTCATCTTTGAGGATTATGGGTCCCTCCACCCTTTTATTTACTTAATTAAGTAAGTTTATTAAGAACTCTAATATTCCAAATATCATGTGAAAATTTTGGAATATTACACTCCAGCTGGGGATGGAAGCTCCTTTGAGAGGTGTCAAGCACACTGTAGACTAGTAGCCTGACCAATTGGGTTGGTACCAACTCTGCAACTTAACCTGCTACGAAAACCTCTGTGGCTAAAAATATTCAAGTTGAAATCAACTCTCTTTGCAAACTAAAGTCTGGCACACACTTCAACTGAGAACTAGAAAGCAAACTGAAACTAAAAATGGAAATATGCTCAGAGTGATGAGCTTATTTGCACACCTACCTAAACCTACCCTGCTGAGATTACTGTGGTTTTAAATAATACAAAAATGCCAGTGCAGCCAGTCACGCAATTTCTCTAATATCTTTGTTCTTTCATTGCTTTTCACTATGTTCAGAGACAAACCTGATAATGGTGTTTGATAGAAATTCCCAGCATGATCTTGTTTACATGGCTCTTGGTATACTCGAAAAACAACTAACATGGCGTAAATATGTGTTGGCTTTGTAAAGAACAATTTCTCCATATATACATCCAATGGATGAAGATACTTGTTAACACTAGAAAATCGTACAAGCAAAGACGAAATTATTTAATGTCAGGTAGAAGGATTTACAGGGTTGAGAGACATTATAGAATATGGAAAGTATTTAAAAATCTCTAAGGTCTGAGGAAAAATCAAATTTGAACTAGTCATAAATGCTTTTGCGCACAAAATCCTTCTATAAGAGCACCTTTGCATGCCTTTTGACCCGAAAAGCGCACAATCCTGGGAGTGGCAGAAGTCACTTTCTGGGACCACAAAAAGCACACTCTAGGACATTGATTCCACACTTGAAGCTGCCTAAGGACAGCCACCCATGCTTCCTTAGGACATCAAGGGAGCACACAATGAAATAAATGTGGCACGCAATGGAATCATTCCCCTCTCTTGGATCACCATCCACAATGTACCAAGAGAGGGAAGAAGGATTTGAATTCTCCTATAAAAGGCCATAAATAGATGAATAACTTGAGAGCACATTGTTATGCTAGCTAGAATTTCCCCAAGAAAAACCAGAAGTGTGTGATCAAGAGCAGAGATAGAGGGGACTTAATTGTTGGCCATCCAACAACTTCAGTCCACCATAATAGAGAGAGGGATACTTTGTGCTAAGGCAAGCTTGAAAGTAAAGACATCCTTGCATCAGGTCTTAGAACCCCAAGTTCTAAGGGCCCTTTGGAAAGTGGGTTAAAGTTTCATCCTCATTTGCTACCAGCACTCAATAACAGGGGACGTAAGTGCCATCATTTGGATTATTGAAGTTGTTTGACTTTATTTAGAGCTTTTGTCTTATTTTTTTTAGTTTTAGTTTAATTTTTATGTTTGAATATGCATGCTATTTCTATATCTAGTATGTTCATGTTCTAGAATGTTCCATTAACTTTCTTGAATCCATATCTTTTTTTCCTGTGACCAATAACTTAAGAGGGTAAACCACACCCCTTAAGTTGGTGTGATTTCGTACATGTGTGCACCAAACACACTAACACAGGATTGGCGACTCTAATAACTTTTATTTCCAAGTTTATGTGGTTGTGCCTTTTTGTAGAGACCTCCATCTGTGATGTGGAGTTGGGCTGAAATTGCCCCCTTTTTCTCCTCAAGTCCCTAGTTCATCCCAAGTGACAAACTGAAGTAGAAAAACTCCAAAAAATTAACTTTTCAAGAATTTTCTCGCTTTTTCCTCAGACAGGCATGCCCAAGGTGTGCGTTCAGAGCTGACCTGCGTGCATACATCGCTCCTATTGGAGCCTTTTGTGTGCAAAAGATAGAATGATAAATTTCTCCCACATTTATATCTTTTCCTGCTTGTAAAGTGTCTGGCAGTCCATAAAACATCTGCCAGCACTGGTTTAGGTACCCCGCAGCTTGCTAAATCTCACTCTTAGCTGCTTTTGGTAGCGTTGGTGTTAGTTTTATTTTAAGTTGATTTTTGCAAAGTTCACACATAGTTTAAGTAGGGGGGAAAATTAACTTGCATTCCGATTTTTTTTTTATGTTTTGCATATTTAGGTACCAACACATCTAGATAATTAGCCAAAGTAAGTGGCCCAAGTCAATGCATTCTTAGCTAGGTCCTTTTTCTAGTGTGAAATTCATTAGTTTAGTTCAATTTTTGCACTAGGATTTCGGGACCATGATTAAATTGTCAATAGAAGAGCAAGTAATCTCTGCTACCTTTCCACCCTTCGGTGATCCTAGGCAAGTAGATGAACATTATCTATTCACAAATCACCATCTCCATATAGTTGATCACATAGATTAACTAGGAAAAATAGAAAGCGGCCCATATCCACACATGCTTTTCTTTTGAGCAAGAAACAATAGAACATAGTTTAGTAGGGGATTTTGAAAAGGATCATCGCATATCCACATGTTCAAACTATGTGCTTGTTCAATTTTTTCTAACACACATCCACACACTAAGCAAAGCAAAGACACCTAAAACTAACTTAACAAAACTCACTAAATTTTCCCCACAGGGGCCACAAAAGAATTTATAGTCTAAGTTAGGATCAAGGGGGTATGCATCCAGTAAGCCGCCTTGATCATTCTTCATCATGAGACATATAAGTTGACTATTTAGGGAGCTTTCAAATCCACCTATCAACCCACAGAGAAGAAAACCCGAGCACGACAGAGACTCGATTTAGAGGGGGTTAGGCTTACGTGCACTGCGTGTGGTATCAGTTGGGGCTACCTGACCCAACTAATACTCAATACTATTTTCTGAACTACCAAGAAGCCCAAGAATCGAATGGTCACATGGGACGGTGGTACTTAGTGGCCAAAATTAGGGCATCCTTTCCCTATAGGTGAGGGTGCAGGCAAGCACTTGATCCTCTACCCTTACCTTGGTGGATTTTCTTTGGCTAACTGGGGGCGTCACCAACTCTTACGGGACACTGTGCCAGCACTTGTAAGATATCTTCTCAAGGTCCAGTTACATTTGAGTATGTGAGGATGATTAGGTCTTCTAGGATTTGAGTATCATATGCAAACAAACAAAAAACCATATTTTTTGATTGAATGATCACATAGGATTAATTTAAAGGGAAAAATTATTTTATTTTCACTTCGTTTTATGTATGTGATCAGAATTTTTCTTTGATTATAATCTCTATCCTCTAAAATATTTCCAAATCCATACCTAGTCGACACCATAATGGACCCAACGGGACCTCATTGATCTATACGTCTTTTGGACCTCCCCCCATTACCCAGAGGGGTTCTAGGTCTTTCACCATTTAGGCGTCAAAGACGGAATGCTGCCACCATTACTGGTTCGTCCTTTATTGGGGCATCCTTATTTGGGAACCCTGGTCGGTCTCCCAGCACCACACCACATACCACTCCTCCCACAACCCCCAGAGGGTAGAGGAGTGCTACCTATTCAGGAAGCCAGTTGAATACACAACATGGTACGTCGCAGATAAACCCTCTTCCTAACTAGAACTTTTTGTTTTCACAAGTCACAATGGCTACAACCTCGCAGTCACCTTTTCTAGCTTCTTTGAATCTACCAAATTTAACCAAGTAGATGAATGACCCCATTGCACACAACCCCATATGGCCTCCCATGCCCACGAATCTCCCTTCAGACATTCCAAAGTTCGAAGGAAAACAAGCGGAAGACTCAGGAAATCATGTCATGACTTTCCACTAGTGGTGATCATTGAACATCATCGTTGATGATACTATTCGATTGAGACTGTTTCAATGTACTCTAACAAGAGTATAAGAAAAATGGTATGTGGAGAAACCCTCTCCTACACATGGAACCTTTAGCGCCCTCGCCACTGCATTCCTGACTTATTTTCAGTTACCCATTCACCATGATTCTAGAATGGAATTACTGACACACTTTAGGCAAACCCTTACCATCCATATCTTGGACCATATCCACAAATGGCGGCGGCGTCGTAGTTTGTGTAAAGCCAAAATTGACGATCGGATAATGTTAGACCTATTCCTAAAAACTCTTGCAACAGAGATTTCAAAGGATGTGGTGCAACAAAGGCCCATATACGAAGAAGACGCCATCAGTAAGGCACAACAACTTGAGCTGATATATACATAGTCAGGGTATATTTACAATATCCTACCAAACGCCCTGCGCCTGCAAACTTACAAATATTTTCCAAGTGCGTCGAACTCTGTAGACGGTTTAATTGGGTCACTAACCCAAAGTTACCCAGGAAACAACATTCAAAACCCCGGTTACACGTATGATTCTACCCATAACGTACCACAACCCGATTACCAAAGTCATCACATGCCTCTGCAAAATTTGACCAGTAGGGCATTGTCGTATCACCATCAGCATGCAGGATCTTATCCTCTGGCTTAGGGGACCTAGTACGCAAATAAACATATTGATGGAAGAGCTCCCCCCAAGCCACCGAACACCAACCAGGGACAGGGGAACCTGGTTGCCTCATCCTCTTGAGTTGTCAGGCACATCAATTATTGTAGATGGATTGATCGGGTATTTGACCCAAGGTCACCTAGGCAGCAGTAATTTGTATTCAGGGAGTTACCAGGTGCGTCAAATACTGCACACGGTTTGATACGAGTCTTTGACCCAAGATCACCTAGGCAGTAGTAACACCCATGAGACTTAGGGAGTTACCAGGTAGGTCGATACTACAGACAGATTGATCGGGTCTTTTTCCCAAGATCACCTAGGCAACAGTAGTACCATGCACGTCGATACTACAAATGGTTTGATCGAGTCTTTTTCCCAAGATCACCTAGGTAGCAGTAGTACCATGCACGTCGATACTGCAAACAGTTTGATCTGGTATTTTTCCCAAGATCACCTAGGCAGTAGTCATACCATGCACATCGATACTGTAAAAGGTTTGATTGGGTCTTTTTGCCAAGATCACCTAGGCATCAGTAGTACCATGCATGTCGATACTCCAGATGGTTTGATCGGGTATTTTTCCCAAGATCACCTAGGCAGCAGTAGTACCATGCGCATCGATACTGCAGAAATTTTGATTGGGTCTTTGGCCCAAGGAAACCTAGGAAACAATAATCAGTACCCTGGATACTCACATGATTCTACTCAGAACGTATCACAACCTGGCTATCATGAAAGTCACACCAGCACTAATATACCAACCAGGGACAAGGGAACTGATATCCTCCATTCCCCACACAGAATGGACCACTGGAATAACGTAATGCGCCAGTCAATCTAGTGAAACCCTTCCTAGGATCATCAGCAACCATACAACTAGGAGAATTATGAAAATCCTCCAAATTCTGCAGAAAGAAGCCGAGGAACAAATAAAAGGGGAGATCCTGGACAGGGGGCAATAACCAGTAACACCCCCCGTGATCTTAGTCTAGGGGCAGCCCCAACCAAAATCAAAACTAGGAGCCAAGTAACATATCCCAAGGGAAAACCGGATCTTAGAGTATCTGATCACGAAACCAAAAGAAACACTGTGATCAACACTCCATAGCAAAAAAAGGCGATGCCACACATTCGCACTCCCGAAAAAATAAATTTTCAGCGTCTACAGGTATGCCCTCTCTCATATTATTTTTTTTAAAAAATCCCATGACTTTCAATTATATTTTGATAAAGAATATTATTTCACTTGAGGTAGTTTTTTTTGCAACAAAGCTCGCAAACCATCCACAACTCCATCCACTAAAAGTTCTAGAGTAGGTATCATTCTACCCCTAGCATGATAGATTCCTAGAAAACTATGCATATCTTGACATCATTTTTCCATCAAAAATCAACCATAGGTTCCACATATCCAACTGTTCTTATCATCACCTTGCCCTGCACATGATAAAAATCCTCATTGGTCAGTAGAGCCTGTTGTAGAGGTAAATCCCCTCTGCAGACAGAGGCGATCCCTACTATCCCAAATTGGGTCTAGCAACAATCAAATCATGCTACAATGCAAGCTCCTAATTGCAAAATCAAAGTGTGATACGAGGCATAACTTGAGTCCAACGTTGTTGTCGTTGCAAAGAGGATAGTGCTCTCGATCCCTTGCTCCGAAAGGTCACAATTCTACCACTTCATGCGATCGAACACTTGCACATACAAGAAACACAACGAACATACAAGCGTAAAACCAAATATTTGCAATTATCTTTCAGTCAGAGAGGACACAACTCATAAATAAGTATGAACAATACAAATGGAACTATAATCGTAGTCGCTTATATTAATGAAACAAAGGATGATACAACCTGGCTCTGACGTTGAATTCTCCTTCGATGGGTCGCCAGTGGAATATGTCTCGGTAAAGCTTGTCAGGAATGGGGACAAGCCTCTCTCTTCGATTGTCAATCTCCTTGCTATGGATTTGACACTATGAAGACTATCAAAGCTCTTGGAGCATTCTGAAGGTTCTTGGAGATTATAGATGGTGGAAGAGGAGTTGTGATCCCTATAATCATGGGATTGGCCCTATCCTTAAGGAAGCTTCCATGAGAGGTGGCAAACTACTTCCTCTACATGGAAATCCGGAGCCAAATGTCCCAACTCAATTTAGAGACCAGTTCAGGAGTTGGTTGGAGTCAATATTTCGCCATTTATTTTTAAAAAACACCATTTATTAAGCCTGTCGTGAGTGTGACTCTGAGACAGAACGCTAATTGGCGCGCCCTCTTTGGATTATTTCCCCCATTGGCGCGGGTATTACACTGGCTAGTCATGCCAAGGATGAAAAGGCTATTTTTAGGGTTTTTCACAAGGAGATATCTTCAGGGAAATGAAATTCCATGTCTAGGGGAATGCCATGAAAGTGTTTTCAAGTTATTTTACTTCTCACAAGTCACGGAATGAGCCCTCCAATGTGTGGGATGGGGAATTGCAGGGACAATGAAAAATTGATGTGTAACAGATGCCCCCTAAAGCATGAGGCCCAAAAGAGAGAGAGGGGTGAAATGCTTTACGAGAACGTGTCCAACTTGAAACACCGCTATCAGAAAACCTGCGTAGAGAAGTACAACTGATATCTCAAATACATGATACATGTGGTATGGGCGCATCCATCCATAACAGAGTATAAAATAATCCAGATCCAAGGTATGGATGCAGCCATCCAGTGAGGATCGATAAATAGACTCAGGTATGGTCACAACCATCCAATGAATGAGTCATGTAACTAATCATAATAATCCACAAAATCGTAGCCTGAATTATGAACAGACGAAATCCAGGGTCTTGCGCTCCATCTCGACCTGAACAAAGTACAATTTCAAGCATGCAAATGAGTGAGCTGAAGTTGAACATGCAAGAACATTGTCTAATTACCAGCTAATGATGAAAGCTATTAACGGATGCGAGAGGTACCACCAATAATGACAATGGCCCTCAAGGTACTATAGGTACAATCTATGGCATGCGAATCAGTGAGCTAGTGTCGAACACCCATATAATCACTCAATCGGAGGCCAGTGATGAAAACCTCACGTCGAACGCGAAGAACCTGCCATTGAGGCATGCAGGCTCCAAGGTACTAGAAGGGAGTCTCTAGATCAGCTTCCTGGATAATGAGCTAAAGTCGACAGGAAGTGACCCTGATCGAAGGTGGGCCATAGTGTTTCCCACATCATCAACACGAGATAGAGGAACATAATGTCTTTGTGAATCAGGATCAGGTGAGAATCATAGGAAGTTTAATACATGCAGAGGTCAACTTCTCTTGAACATATCGGTGGCACGACAGTGGATTTGGCAGTATTTTACATCAAAATATCAAAGGTCATGATGACGAGGTAGAGAGCAGATGGGAGGTCAAAAAGGATCACCCAAACCCATGGAGGCAAGTGGAAAATGAGATGAGATGTCCCTAACCCGACACGAATGCAGACAAGTGCCATGTTCAACAGCGACATACTGCTGACATGACAATGATACTGGTTCCATTTTTCCCCACCATTTCTGGCGAGTACCTCTTTATTTTTACAAAATCTTAAAGAGGATAGCATATGCTTGTCATATAAGTTCGTCCTTCAGACGAATCCATCCTAGTACATTTAACAAGCCCTAGGAAGGAGAAACTCGAATATCATCATTACGACTAAATCCGATGTCATCAGTAAGAACTCAGCATCTTTTCATTTTTAGAGAGTTTTAAAAGACAACAGAAAAGTAAACTCCAATGGTCCCTTTTCATAAATAGTTCCTCAGATCCGAAAAGGTAGAAAACTATGTCTGAGAAAGCCTCCTAGTCGCGATAGGCTAGGGTATTCCTTTTTCATAAATAATCTATCCCAGCCTGAAAAAGGGGTAAACATATACTAGGTAGATGTCGTTTCGTAACCACTTTAACAAGATCAAAACGACAAGCGAATCGGAAATATTTTCATGTTTAGGGAGTCAGAAAAGAGCTGAAATTTGACTCCTCCTGGAGGAATGAGTGTTATAAAGGGTAGAAACTGGTTCCGGTAATGGTGGAACTGCTCAAAACATGATAAAATTCAAGAGGCTGGCTAACAAGGACCACTCATCGCAGCGGTTCCTCAGGAATGGGTGAAACAACCAAGTGAAGGCATATGATCAGCCAAGAAGATAGTGACGATGGAGTGAGAAAACCAAGGCTCATCTGGCAAAAACATGCTGATAAAATGAAAATCACAAGAGGTAAAATGGGGATGGTTTCATTTTTACACAAGCTTGAAATCAGGAAACTCTACTTGAATTTGGTTTCATTTTTACACAAGCTTGAAACAAAGATAAACTATGCTTGAAAAAGTAAGCATGCCCCCAGCATGGTGACTCAATTCAAGGTACATGCCCCCCAAGCTTCAGTCCATATGAAAGGCAGATGGAGTGAAGGTTCAAGTTACGAGAGTAAGGAAAAGACTCGACTGGTATTTTACAAGATCTTATCAAAGACTCAAATTTAACAAGAACGTGTTTCATTATTTTAACGAGGTTGACACATTAAAAGAACTATCCTCAGAACACCTTGTTTCATGGTTTAAGGAGCTTGGCACAAGACAAGGAACTCTGCTCCGACAACCTTGTTTCATTTTTTAGGAGCTTGACACAAGACAAGGAACTCTGCTCCGACCATACCCAGTTTCATTTTTCAAGGAGCTTGACACAGGAAAACGGACTGTGCTCCGAACGACCGCATCATAATGAACAAGAAGTCATCGCTTCCAAGAGCTCCACTCCCGATGGAAGGAAAACATCCTAGAAGTCAGGGCCCAATGCCCCCAGCACCTGATGCACAATGGAACTATCACTGAGTACAGGCACGGGGTAGGTAGCCACATAGTTGACCTGCAGAGGGGCAGATACAACGGGTGGATAAAAACCAGGAAGGGATGATGGTGGGCCAGTTGCCACATCAGGACCAAAGAATGAAAGCTGATCAATGGTCACGATCCATCCTTCATGTGGAAAACAGACCACATGAAAAAGGGAGGAGACAAGCGCTCCCATGGCATAGGTGTAATCGCGCCCCAAAAGAAGATTGAAATCCAAGGGGCCTGGAACAACCATAATGTCCATATGGATAGTTTTACCTCCCAAAGTAACAGGTAACCTTGGAAGGATCCCTAACGGTTGACTAGTTCTTTTGTTGAATGCCAATAGATTCTGCGTAATAGGCACAAGCGATGACGAACTGAAAGCTTGCCAAGTAGTTGAGGATAGAACACTAACAGACGCGCCTTCATCTATAACAGTGCTAGGTACGACCAGACCAGAGGTTTGTACTGTGATCTCAAAAGGCACATAATACAGAAGGTGGTATCCTGCAAATCGATTCCAGTCAAAGGAAGCGACCAAAATACTCGAAGGGGCTACCATCGAACTGAGATGGTCTTCCCCTGGTGTTATGGAAGAATAAGGAGCATCCTCCACGACCTCCATATCGAAGGCGGGAGGAGTATCCTCTAGGACCTCCATCACAGGAGGTGGAGGAGCAACTTCTTGAGATATAGGGACAGGAGAATCTTTCTCCAAGTTCGAGGAATCTGAAGAAACAAGAAGAACTTGAGGGATGTGGGATCCACTCTCAACAAAAAAGACCTGGTGTACCACATACGGGGCCAATTCAACCGATCCCACGACCAATGGTTGGTCGGGAGCGGATTCCTAAATTTGAATTTCCAGGGGAGCAGAATCGACCAAGGATGACTCTTGACCAATCGTAGGGTCAGATGGTAGAGGACTCAAAGAAAGCTTCTTGTAACCAGCTGGAAGGCATGGTGCAGAAACAACCAAGTTTTCCAAAACTCACTTGGCTTCATCCATTTACGGACAAAGGTGAATGGCATGGTGCCCCCCACACAACTTACAGGGATTGGCAAGCTTACCCTGCTTCTTAGGAGCCTTACCAGCACTAGCTGAAGACGTGCCCCCAACCTGACTCCCGGAAGCCAAAGGAAACGGTGGATGACCGTTGGACCATACTTCGAGTACCTTAGGAATGCCAGGGAAATCTCGAAGAAGATGATATCCTATGCACAACATGCAAGGGAACTTGACTTTCCGCAGAGGGTTGGAAGGTTTATCAAGAGGAGACGTTTCAGAAGCAGTAGCTGGAGCCTTAGCCTCTCTCTTATTAGACTTCTTATTCTTTGTCTTATTCTTCTTCTTCTTAGCCACCTAGTTACTCGAATCCAGACTTTCACTTGGCGAAGTAGAAGAAGAGGACACAGAAACATGCGAAGAAAGGGAGAGGTCCACCTTGGAATCAACATGATGTTGTTCAAGTGGAAAAACTGATTGAACAGTAGCCGAGACATTTGGGACCATAGAGGTTGAGAACAACCAAACAGGCAACCCAACAGTTAACCCAAGAAGGGACAACGTTGCCATGTAAGGAGCACCAACATTCCCAAAAGGAGGAAAATGACCAGGATTCCCATCGGAGGGGATTACTTGGTTGGTGAACTCCAGAAAAGGTTCCATAAGAAACAACTATAGAACAACACCCTAAGGAAACTAACTTCTACCAGGAATATTTCGTGGGTAGTTAAGTTTTAAACATTGAAGCAAAAATCTACTGTTTCATCTTTTAAGAGTCTAGAAATAGGCAAAAGGTGACTCTATCGCTTTCATATTGGAAACAAGCGTGAAAGGACAAGCGCTTGATGATCTTTTCAAATTTAAGGAGTCAGAAAAGACCAAAATGACTACTCTGGAATGCTAGGCAAAGGGTGTACCAAATAACCATGAACTGCAATATACACCTTGGTTTCAAAATGAAGGAGAAATCAACCAAGGACTTAACGTACGTGCAGGCAATCTCCTTGAATGCTATGTCCGGTGTATCACGGGTATAGGGCAGCAGACTCAGCTTCCTATGGATAAAGGATAGAAACCTAGTGGGGTCTCCCTTTATATACGCGATGGTATGGGGAGCACAAGTCTGTACTAGTGATTTCTAAAGCCAAGAGGCGAACGACAACTACTAGGTTTAACGACGCCGGAACATGTCACTAGCCTAGACCTCTAAATATTTCGTTAATGTTTCAATGCTTCCTTAGTGTAAATTGAGTAAATTATATGGTTGATCTTCAATTATGTCTCGGTTTCAAGGCCCTACCTTATGTCATCTGACAATCTCCTATATGCAGCTATATGAGAAAAGAAATCTTTTCAATTCGATGAATGTTATCTAGTTAAGGGAAGAGCTTCAAACAATGATGCAACAAACAACACTGCAAACGAAATCTTTTCCAAACTAGATGACTTTCACTATCCAAAAGTATTTTCAAACATTCAACGATGCGAATAATGCAATGTAATTTATGCAAAATCCTCTTTTTCGAAAACTATGCAATTGTAATCTATGCACAATTTCCTTTATCCCTTTCAAATTATAAGAATGCACTCAATGCATTTTTCGATGAAATGAGAATCTACCTAATGCATGCTTTTAATGAAAGAGAATGCACTCAATGCAATTTTTAGCTTTCAATCATTAGACAGTGTGATCTAAGTTCAATGATAAATCTCAAAAATACTTTTCAATGCAATGTGATCTAATGCATTTTAACAAAAATAACACTTTGAGATGAAAACTAAATAAACGCAAATATTCTAGATGAATGCAAAAGAGATGTAAACAAACACTAAGAATGCAATCGTTGTTTTAAACACTTTGTAACGAAATTCTCAAAAGGTGACCAAACACAAAGAGGACTTCCAGAGCATGAGATCCAAACAAGGCATTCATTCCCTTTTACATCAAGCAATCATGGAAAGAAGACATTCCAAATAATGAGCAATGTAATCTATGCTAATACAGTGAAAAGACCGGAAGGGAAAGACACATTGGTGAAGGATTTACGGGAAAAGTCTCAATTTTCACACACCCTAAAATTGGCACGACTTTGTCACTGACAACTAGCGCCAATTGGCGCGACTTGCTCACTGACAACTAGCGCCAATGGAAAATTGGCGCAGGTTGCTAACTGAAAACAAGCGCCAACGCCTGAAAATGAAAAAAACAAAGAATTTCTCCCAACCAAGACCAAACTCACCACTTCAAGCAGAATCTCCAAGACTCAAATGAACCATGTAATCTAGGCTCAAAGCGAGACAAAGTGGAATTCAAGTGAAGAAGAAACCAATCACTCAAACAACGCAATAAAATGATCGACGACCACCAAAAAAATGCAGAGAAGAAATTACAAAGTTGACTGAACAGATAGAAACCACAAAATCCCAAGGGAGGCTCGACACACAATAGCACCTAGATGCCCTAGGGCTAAAATGTAAAATCGATAGAAATGGGCAAACAACCAAAGGATGAAGGTCACAGTCAGTCAAACAAGGCTCCAAAACACTCAAGCAGTCGAAAAAGCAAGACCAAACACCCAGATCAGTCTCAGAAGGCTCAAAACACAATAAACCCTAGCACCTTATAGTATTGGCGCGACTGTAAGGATGAAACTAGCACCAGAATAGAATTGGCGTGAGTAATACACTGACAACATGCACCAGTGGGTGCAACTGTCACACTGAAAAGCGCACCAGCCGAGTTTAATAAGGAAAAATAAAAAATAAGCAATCCAAGAAGCAGACTAGTGATGCTGGAGCTTAAACCGAAAGCCAAAGACACAAAAAGAGCCAACCAAAAGATCTGATCAACCGAGCAAAGTCAAGAATTGACCGAAATACAAGACAATACTCCAAGTGTTCAGTTCATAAACTAGACCGGAGATTGACTGAAGTAGCATTCATCTACTTTCGCTAATGCAAAGCAAGAGCATTTCGAAGGCTATCTGGCTAGCTTTAGGCTCCGTCTATAGTTTATAAAGCAAACAACAAGCTAAACGAGTCCCCAGCGGAGTCGCCAATTTGCTGTAGAGGTAATTCCCCTCTGCAGACAGAGGTGATCCCTACTAGCCTAGATCGGGTCTAGCAACAATCAAATCACGCTACAACGCAAGCTCCTAATTACAAAATCAAAGTGCAATACGAGGCATACCTTGAGTCCAACACTATTGTCGTTTCGAAGAGGATAGTGCTCTCGATCCCTTGCTTCGCTAGGTCACAATTCTACCACTTGATGCGATCAAACACCTGTACATACAAGAAACACAATGAACATACGAGCGTAAAACCAAATATTTGCAATTATGTGTCAGTCAAAGAAGACACAACTCATAAAGAAGCATGAACAATACAAGTGGAACTATAATCGTAGTCGCTTATATTAATGAAACAAAGGATGATACAACCTGGCTCTAACGTTGAATTCTCCTTCGACGGGTCGCCAGCGGAATACGTCTTGGTAAAGCTTGTCAGGAATGGGGACAAGCCTCTCTCTTCGATCGTCAATCTCCTTGCTATGGATTTGGCACTATGAAGACTATCAAAGCTCTTGCAGCATTCTGAAGGCTCTTGGAGATTCTTGGAGACTAGCTTCCAAAGGGAAATGGAAAGCTTATATAGATGGTGGAAGAGGAGTTGGGATCCTTATAATCATGGGATTGGCCCTATCCTCAAGGAAGCTTCCATGAGAGGTGGAAAACTACTTCCTCTACATGGAAATCTGGAGTCAAATGTCCCAACTCAATTTAGAGACCAGTTCAGGAGTTGGTTGGAGTCAATCTTCCGCCATTTATTTTTTTAAAACACGCTTTATTAAGCCTGGCGCGAGTGCGACTTTGAGACAGAGCGCCAATTGGCGCACCCTCTTTGGATTAAAAGGCTATTTTTAGGGTTTTTCACAAGGAGATGTCTTCAGGGAAATGAAATTCCATGTCTAGGGGAATGCCATGAAAGTGTTTTTAGGTTATGTTACTACTCACAGGTCATGGAATGAGCCCTCCAATGTGTGGGATGAGGAATTACAGGGATGGTGAAAAATTGCTGTGTAACAGAGCCTTTCCTCCATGGCGCTCATCACCCATAGTAGACCATATATCACAACAAAATTGATGCCATGGCCATACCACTTTACTCTGAGAAGTACCTTATGCCCATCCATCCACCATGCATAAGGTCAAGTTTTACCATACAAAATAAAACCCCTTTCTCGGACGGTCAGGTTGTACAAGCAGATGAAAAGCATACTACCATGCCTCACATTTGGCCCACCATACCTCCATCAGCATAATCCCATTTGTGATACTTTTTCATCTGCTTCATCAACCTCACACATGAGACCACCCAATGGGGCCCCCACCCTTAGCAAAACAACCGCCTCACGTCATCAGTGAGTGAACACTTTCATGTTTTGGGGCACCCGTCTCTGTGTTTTGTACAAAACAAACCCTATTATTTTATTCTTTTGGTAAGTGTACAAAGACCGCAAACAGTGCACTACATCCTCCACCCACTCATTCATTTTTTCTCCCATGGAAGCAGTCCCTGAACACCCCTAGTCAGAATATACCACCCTCATGCAAAATCCACCATGACATTCATAACCAGTTTATACCCACCTTGGAAGTCCTATCGACTCCAAGGATTTCCCCATAAGAAATAGTTATGACAGCCACCAAGCTTCTTATTATACTCCGACCTTGGGCCACTGAATCCCCATCATCAGTTTTTAGTCACCCCTCACTACCATGCCTATGTTAAGCCCATCACATCCAGGATCCTGATCCTTCATATCAGCGACCCCCTTGTTTGGTTGAGGCTTCCTTTTTGTCGACTCCAACAATTATTTTCCAAAAAGGAAGTGGTACTTTGGATCACCCCTCTCCATAAAAGGGGCATCCTTAGGTGGCACTATGGGATACATCATTGCCCACAAATGTCATCAATCCTCCTGACATTCGACCACAACACAAGCTTTCATGTCAATATGGTATCATACCTTACAACCATTGCACTTTGATAAAATTTGTCGAAGACCTGTGCCTTCATAAGCGTCTCTGTCAGTAATGCTTACACAGGAAGGTCTCAGCCAACACCTATGCATACAATGTGCAGTTATATTTCATACCAAGTTTACACATATGGGTACCAAATTCCACCTATTTTCAAATATCACTACCATATTAGTGACACATACAGAAAATGTATCTGTCAAATAGATTTGTTTAACTAGCTACAACATTATGAACACAGGACATGCCCGCCTCATAGAAAATTTTTATATATTGTATTATATTTACTTACAGGGGTCCCACAGGACATGGTCACTCTTCAAACCAGTGTAGGGTGTCTCCAATTCTGAGCTACACACAGATCTCTCTCTCTCTCTACACACAGTATTCATAAAAGAAACTATAATGTATTTCGGTTATACATTTCTTCCTAGACCTCACACATTAGGGGGAAACTGTTAACACTAGAAAATCGTACAAGAAAAGACGACATTATTTAATGTTAGGAAGAAGGATTTACAGGGCTGAGAGACATTAGAGAATATGGAAAGTATTTTAAAATATCTAAGGTCTAAGGAAAAATCAAATTTGAACTAGTCATAAATGCTTTTGCACACAAAATCCTTCGATAAGAGTGCCTTTATGCGCCTTTTGACCTAAAAAGCATGCAATCCTGGGAGTGGCGAAATTCACTTTACAGGACCACAAAAAAAACACTTCAGGAAATTGATTCCACACTTGAATCTTCCTGAGGACAACCACCCAAGCCTCCTTGTGACATCAAGGGAGCACACAATGGAATAAATGTGGCACACAATGAAATCACCCCCCTCTCTTGGGTCACCATCCACAATGTACCAAGAGAGGGAAGGAGTATTTGAATTCTCCTATAAAAGGCCAACAAGAGATGAGTAACTTGAGAGCACATTGTTATGCTAGACAAAATTTCCCCAAGAAATACTAGCAGTGTATGATCTGGAGCAGAGATAGAGGGGACTAAATTTTTGGCCATCCAACAACTTTAGTCCACCATATTAGAGAGAGGGAGACTTTGCACCAAGGAAATCTTGGAAGTAAAGACATACTTGCATTGAGACTTAGAACCCCAAGTTCTAAGGGGCCCTTGGCAAGTGGGTTAAATTTTCATCCTCATTTCCTACCAGCACACAATAAGAGGGGATGTAAACATCATCGTTTGGATTATTGAAGTTCTTTGAATCTATTTAGAGCTTTTGTATTGTTTTTTTTAGTTTTAGTTTAATTTTTATGTTTGAATATGCATGTTATTTCTCTATCTAGTATGTTTATGCTCTAGCATGTTCCATTAACTTACTTGACTCCATATCTTTTCTGCCTGTGACCAATAACTTAAGAGGGTAAACCACACCCCTTAAGTTGGTGTGATTTCACACATGCGTGCACCAAACACACTAACACAATAATCTTGACTTATTTTTGGGTATTCTGACTCAACCCACCCAACTTCATATCCCGGTACTACAGATGTGCTCTCCATGTCTTTAGTCAACTCAGAACATGTTTGCATGTTATCTAATGAATGTTGTGTCAATACTTCTACAAAATAAGACAATGGGGAAGACTCTATGATCATTTCGATATCATAGCATCTTTTGATAGAATTATGAACACAGGAAGATTGACTTTGAAAGAAGAAACCATTCAACGCGTCTACTATTGGGTCATGTGGTGCTTTAGATAGTAGTGTTGGTTCTTCTGAGACCTCATGTTTTCTCTTATGATTATCAACTAGAATGTGATCCCAATTCCCTTTCATAATCTGAAATTCATTAAAGCATAAAGGTAGAGAATCAAACTTGATCAATTCATCATCAATTTTAGACTCTGTGATTTCATTTGATACTTGAATTTCAAAAGGACTCAAGGGTTGAATCCCTCGATCTAGAAAAGGTTATTTATCATCCATGATTTCCTCATATGATTGGTGAGATATGTTTCTTCTCCTGTGATTATCAAATATAATGTGATCCATATTCCCTTTCACAATCTGAAATACATTAAAGCATAAAGGCAAAGAATCAACTTGGATCAACTCATAATATGTTTCAGACTCTATGATTTCAGGATGGCTCAGGGACCGAACTTCTAGATCTGGAAAAGGAATTGAGTCGTCCTCTTTTTCCTCAATTGATTCATTAGAGCATTCCTCCTCCTTCCTATTTACAACCTTCTTATAATTCTCTCTTAATAATGAGGCAAAAAAGAGAGGAACACATTCGACACTTACTTGAAAAATTTATGTATTTTCCTCTTTATAATCTTGCTCAACATGAAGAGTTTGATTGTCATATTTGCATTGTGATGATTGGGCTTCTTCTTTCCCTGAAGATAGTTCTGGTTCCTCTGTACAGTCAACCTCAATCTCAACCATATGGTCTTCCTCTCGATAATCACATTCGATATGGTTATCCCTGTATGCAAGGTCATATATTATGTACATTGTTGCTGAGGATTTTCCTGCCTCCCTCTGATTTTGGACATCTTTGGTTGTGTTGTGGATAGAGTACATGAAACAATCATTTTATATTTTAGGATGTCTAGGATAGGATGTGAATTTCTTGGGTACATTGATGCTTTTATTTTCCGAAACTAATGGAACATGAGGTATTTGGACAGTAATTTCCTCTTTCCTGCTAATCATATGCATCATTTTTTTTACTGTGTTTGTCAAAAAATATAGTTCTATATATGAAGATATAAATTGCTCCTTTTATATTTTGTCCTTCTCCACAGCCTTTAACCTTGCCTATATGTTCATCAGGTTCGCTTCCACATCAACTGCCATATTTTTCATTTCTTAAAGGGCTAAAAGGTCCCTTTCTCTTAACTGGAATTCCATCTCTGGGTCAAATGCATCTGGGTAGTGCCAGAGAGCTAATCATGGGGGTGGCTTTATCTTAGCAAGCATCGAATTGTATACCTTATTCAACCTGGCTAAAAAATGTTGTACTATCTCCCCTGTCTGTATTTTTAAATGGTTATACTCTTCTATGATGAGAAAAACATTTCCCATGACTACCCATCTATCCAAGAAAGCCTGAGTGAATTGATTAAAATTGCTAATGCTTGCAGTTGGAATATCTTTAAACCAATTTTTAACTTTACCCTGCAATGAAAGGGAAAAAATTCTGATACACACATCATCTTCTCCCACCTCAAACATATCAAGAAAATCCTCAATATTTTGAATGTGCTTTTCGGTAGTAATGTTTTCATTTTCTCCATCAAATATATGTAGATTATTGCTAAAATTTGCAGGGAGTTCATGGAGAATATGAGGCAAAACCAGAGGCTTGTATATCTCTAGGACTTTTACAGGTATATGTAGTAAAGCAAGAGGCTTATAACCATTTGGGAATTTAGCAAGAGAAGGAGATGTAGCATGAGGCTCATGTTTCACTAGAAGTGCATCCGAGATGCGCACATGTGTATGAGTATGTACATGATATACAATTTGGGGCTTATATTCTTGAGGCTCATCAATGTGAAAATGATTAATGTAAACCTCAACAATGTACTCTTGATCAGGCTTAAAGTAGGATAGAACATAGTTACAGATAAAACCAACAATCTCTTGAATCCAATTTGGGCTTGAATACTTTCTCTTTCCAGGCTGACAGGTCATGTTTGAGGTCCTTCCTCCAGTGGATTCTTTGAACAGAACTGATTTGAATTGGAGTCGCCAGGTGGATGATTTCAAATTTCTTGTGTCTGGCTGTTGTCCACCATCAACAACCAGATAATATTGGAAAATACTCAAATAATACAATTTTGACTCAGGTTTTTCAGTTCTAATGAAATAGTAAGCTTTTCAATGGCTCTCCCAATAATGGTCCTCATAATGTATGGGCCATATAATTTATAATATTGGCAAGAATAAATGATAGAGGACAACATCAAACCACTTTTGAGTCCAGTACCTAGCCTTCCTAGACTCGGAGAGGGCTCTCTCTGTTTTTATGATTTAGCATGATGGTTATAAATGTTGATATTAGGCTAGTTACAGTGGTGGTAGTATGGGTTGTTTTGAGTAATTTTGTTGCTTGAATTAGCAAGTCAGCAGGGAATAATCCATTGGGCTATGGAGTCACAAGCTGGATAGGTACATCAATGTTCAAGAGCATCACAGGGCAAGCTAACTTTGCTAAATGGATATTTAGAGCAGTATGAATTATGAGGTGAAAGAAATAGTAAGGTTCAGTGGTTACTAAAGAGAAGTTAAGAATTCTTTAATCAGAATTCAGCAGAAAACATTCAGATTGTAAATGCAGATAGAATTAAGTTGCTTCGACATCAAATATTAATCTAAAATTTATGTTTTACTATCATATGAACAGATGCACAACACAGAAAACAATGGAAACAGTGAAAAAAAAGAAATAACACATCACCATTTTAACATAGCTCAAGAATCCTGTAAACTGTCTTCGATTATTGATGTCCAGCTCCAAAATTACAGTGCTCCAATATAGTAGTTCTTACAATGCAGGGTCTAACAATATCCAACCCTTGATAATGAAAATTCATGTAGTATTTAACTTCAAACTGTGCCGGTTTCCCTACCTACTTTGGCAAACTTCATAAATTACAATCAAACTAAAATTAGACAAGTGTGACCATGCATGTAGTGATAAGACAAGTTCGACCCTCATAGTGACTTTAGAAATAAGTTATTTATTAAAAAATAAGGAAGGAATTTCCTCTTAGGATTACAGAGAGGCTATGATGGAGCAAAACTTTGACAAGTGGAACCACGCAGGCGGTGAAAAGATACTTCTAGACAAGAAAGTGCATATAGTAGTTTGCTATGATCATAATTTGGCTTTGTCTGATGCCGAAGAGGCAAGGGAGGATCTGACATATTGGCTCTTCCTCTTCAGAAAACCGTTGCTAGATTATTAAATTGATGAGGTGCTGGAATTTTTTGTGGATCAGTGGTCGTGTTGATGTGTTCACTGCCCTTTCTGTTCTTGCAGTTACAACATGATAATATTTGCACAAACGCCTTTGCCTAAATTGACCCTTTCTGTCTATCTCCCCACTACAATGACATTCCACATTACTCTGCTCTTTTTCTCCTTGTCGGTTCCTACTTGAGTACTCCTGTCGTATTGACTCTTTCTTCATAAAACAATGCACAAACCCATACACCCAGACATGAAATCCTTTAGATTTTTTCTTTGGACTACATCGCATCTGCATTAACATCGCACTTCGCATGTTTTAAGATTTGTCTTATGAGTAATGGGATCGGCGATGCGATGTGAAGAGCGGAGGTGACGTGTCAGGAGGGGTGATGGTTGGTAGACGTGGAACAATGGTGGTGGTTTTGTTCGAACATGGAAAACTATTTTCAGAGAGGGGTTTGAGACAGGTGGTTACAGAGCAGGGGGGTGTGAAGTACTATGGGCACACCACGTATAAGGGAAGGTGGTATGGGATACCACCCATATCAGACCCTCCCCCCCCCCCCCCCCCATGATAAAGTTTGAATGCTGCAGGGGGGACGAAACGAGATAAGGGTCGTCGGATGTGGGGATATGCGCAGGGATGGTGGATAGGTGTGGGACATTAAAAGGTGGATGTGACGTGGCAAGGATTTGGGCCCAAAAAATCACATCACAATAGAAAAGTAGAAGATTTTATTTAAGAGCGGTGGAGGTGAGCATTAAACTTTACGCAGTGCGATGTGCATCGGGTGGAGGTGACTTGGTGATGGGGTGGGCCCACCCGCACCCGTAGATCCCAAAGTTTAAGGTTTGTTATGAGGAGTGGGAGCTAAGCGTTAAAATTCACTAAGTGGGATATACGATGGGGTCCCACCCATATCGCAAATCGCAATATTTTAAAGTTATCGCAGATCGTAGAATTTAGCATTTACCACACATTGCAAAATTTAGGATATATAGCATCGCAACTTGAATTATTTAACCTGTGATGTATTTTAATTTGTAAACATAAAAAATTACAATTAAGGTCTGTGATATGTGGTGAGGAAATGGGTCCCACTTTATTTCGCATCAGAGAATTTATAAAGGTGGAAAAAAGGAATGTGGCAAGGACTTGTTGCAAAGTGTCGACGCGAAAGGCATGGAAAGGGTTGAAAGGTTTTTGCTGTAAGGTAAGGCTTATGTGGTTCATAGAATATGTATAACATATCAAGTGGCATAATTTTGGGGGCAAAGATGGAGATACATGGTAATTTTAAAGGTTTTGAAAGTAATGGAGAGGGGATGATCAAGAGTTCATAAATTTTTCTCAAAAATCAAAGTTAAAATATTGGGTTGAAACTAGTATAGTTGCGTATATCTCATCTTCCTAATTCCGGCGCCATAAACGGTTCGAAAAACTAATGTCGTATGAGGGAGATATTGCGTTCTTATTGAAATGCCAAACAAGTAAATTTTTGATATTTTGACCAAGTTTGACTGGGATGCACTGTCAACGAAAAGGGATGCCCAGTCAGCAAAATGGAATATTCTAAGGAATATTCCTTCCTCAGAACCAATCATGGATTGAAAAGTGTTAGGATTTTATTGGGTACGGGGATAAAGAGCTAATCATAGGGTGACACGTGGCCAGCCCTGAGGCCACCACGTGTTCCTAAAATGGTAGTGTAAAATTTTGTTGGGTTTGCAACAATCAATCCTGAGACCTCCCTCCAGGCATGCAGACAATTTTACCAACTGCACTACACATTAGATCTTAACCTTAATATGATGCACCTTTTATTTAAGGTTTAATGAAATCATGGTTGGGGGTTGGGAACCGCTGGTGGTCCTAACCCACCAGTAGTCCCCATACACTATCTCACATGAAAAGGATTATTGTAACCGCTATTTCCGCTGTCAGTACTAACCCTGACGGTTCAACACACAGTCAAACACAATCAGCCATAGTTCAAATCTTCAACTCTGATTTAGAATGTGAGTTCCGCATTGGGTTCCGCTAACAAATTTTGTTAACCGCGGGTTTTGTGGGTGTATGT
Source organism: Pinus albicaulis (assembly GCA_034641835.2). Taxonomy (NCBI): domain Eukaryota; kingdom Viridiplantae; phylum Streptophyta; class Pinopsida; order Pinales; family Pinaceae; genus Pinus; species Pinus albicaulis. The sequence continues at coordinate 2,036,045,250 of CM076575.1, forward strand.
TCCCAACCTAAAAATTCAATGTGATGGTTAATACGGTGGTCAATATAGTGGGCACATAATTTTTTGTGGAGATTCCTAATTTAACTCTAGTTAAGTGGAGTTATCCACTTTTAGTGGAGCTTTCCTAGGTGAAATTGGGAAAAAGTGTAGGAGGCCCAATTTTCGACCATTCTGAGTGAATGAAGAGTCATTTTTGACTAGTTGGAGCATTCTGGAGCCATTGGTGCAGATAAAATAGCCATTATAGCACTTTAAATACATGTATTAGAAAAAGTTTGAGCATAGTGAAATATGGGCATGCCATTGGGAGCTGGACCAACAAATGTAGCCCAGGAGGGGTGAACTTCTTCATCATGACTGTTGTGTAAATTTCATGTGGTGACTTATTTATCTATTTTAAACTATTGTTAAATGTTATTTAAGCTTTTTTTATGCTTCTAATTCACTAAAAATCATCTACAATTCATGGTCAAAATCCTCAATCCTTATGCAAACTAATGAACCAATTATGCACATGTTTTTAAACTGAAAAGACACTTAACACAACAATAATAATACAGTCATTTCAGATCAGATTGTTAACATAGCTAGAGTTTATTCTCTGGTGTTTTTTAGTGCAAATAATTGTTTAACTATTTACAAGTTTTAGATGCTTACTAGGCTCAAGCTCAAAAGAGGAGAAGGAAAATTTGTGGAAGAAGAAGGGTCTCAAAAAGAGCCAAAGCAAAGGAGAGCAAGATTTCCACAATCTCCACCACCTAGTTCACCTCCTAAATAAGAAGAATCTCCATTAAGTATGCCTCATGAGGAAGGATAAATCCATGAAGAAGTTGATCCCAAAGAGGAAGAAGGAGTGTTCAGGAAAGAATTTCTTAACATGACTAAGATGGTTAGAATCATTTATCAAAAAAGGAATGAGAGACTAGAAGGAGAAGGATCTAAACTTCACAAGGAAGGAAAAGGTTCTTCAGAAGGTCACCATGATGAAGACAAGTCAAAGAAGGGAAATGGAGGCAATGGAGGCAATGGAGAGCCATCATCCTCTACTTCTTCTTCAGTACATCAACCACACAAGTCCAAGAGCACTAGTAAAGTCCTTTTTTAAAACTTGATGTTAAGTTTGAATTGCCAATGTTTAATGGTGAAGTCAATGCAGAAAGTCTAGATAATTGGAGTAGGAAATTCGTGGTCTATTTGAGAATACAGAACCTTCAAGATGATGATACCAAAATTCAATTAGCCTCTTTGAGAATGGAAGGTGCAACACATTTTTGGTGGCAAGTCAAGAAAAAGGAGGAAATAAAGAAACATGGTAAGATTATTCTATCATGTTCAGATTTCATTACTGCTATTATACAATAGTTTTATCCATTATCTCATATGTAGAAAACCATCATGAACTGTCAGAACTTTAGGCAATTAAAGGGACAAAATCTTTAAGAATACACCCAAGAATTTAGGAGAAGAGCTCTCTTATTAGGGGTGGATTTGCAAAGCCAATATACTTTGCTAAAGTACATAGGAGGCTTACATAGCTACCTAAAACATGTTATTCTCATGTTTAACGCCACCAGTATAGATGAAGAATGTGTTCAGGCCACACATCTAGAAGGTAGAGGGAAGAACATTTCTGAAGAGGGTAGGAAGAAACCTTTTAAGGGTAAAGCCAAGGAAAATAACTCAAAAGGTAATAAAAAAAATGAATGCATCTGTTAAGAAAGAGGGAGAAAAAGTGGTTTGTAAACATTGTTCAAAAGAAGGCCATGATGAAACTCATTTTCGGAAATTACATCCTGAATTGAGGCCAAAGAAACCCGATAACAAAGGGAAATAGAAAAATGCTACTACAACTCAACATGATTTAGGATCTGATTCAGGTGATGAATCTAAGATTATAGCCATGGGATTGAATAACATGAATGGAAAATAAATTGAAACTAAACTCTGTACCAGTACATCAAACTGTCACATAAACACTCCAAATGAGGAAGAAAGAATAAAACTGTTTCATGTGAGGGTCATATTCAAGCATACCAAGATTGACACATTGTTTAACAGTGGGTCACAAGAAAAATTAATGTATGAATATTTGGTCAAGAAAATTAACCTTGAGACCATACCACATCCAAAACCATATCCATTGGGTTGGATTTGTAAGGATACAAATCTACAAGATTCAAATAAATATATATTGCGGTTTGCAATCACTGCAAATTTTGTTGACACAGTTGAATTAGATGTGGCTCCGCTTGACATCACTGGTATTGTATTAGGGAGTCCTTACTTGTATGACAGGAAAGAGATCTTCCATCACCATGAGAATAAGTATCATTTATTCAAATATGGAAAGGATTTCATTGTTAGTGCACATTGCAAGAAGACAAACATTGCTATGGTAAATGGTGGACAGGTAAAGAGGCTGGTAAATTCAAGTAAGAATTTTGTTCTTCATATGATTAAGCCTAAAGCTGATATTAATCATGAATAATTTGAGGGATTTGATCCTAAGTTGAAATCATATTTATATGATGTGGCTAATGTACATCATGAGATGTTTCAGGAGCCAACAGGATTGCCTCCAAAAAGGGAAATTCAACATGAGATTTAGTTGCAGCAAGATTGTCCTCTTCCAAACATCGGTATGTATCACATTTCAATAATGGAGAATGCTGAAATAAAGATGAAAATCAAAGAGATGTTGGATAAAGGAATCATAAGGCCAAGAACCTTGCCATGCGGTTCACCCATAGTCTTGATACCAAAGAAAGATGGGACTTGGCGCATGTGTGTATATTTTGAGCTTTGAACAAGATTACGTTAAAAAATCGTTACCCACTCCCAAGAATAGATTATTTTCTTGATCAGCTGAAAGAAGAAATTTTTTTCACTAAGTTAGATTTACAAAGTGGATATCATCAAGTAAGAATTGCAGAAAGTGATATATGGAAAACTGCATTCAAAACCAAACAAGGACTCTTTGAGTGGCTAGTTATGCCTTTTGGTTTGTGTAATGCACCGAAATATTTCATGTGAGTTATGGATAGTGTTTTGTGATAATTCCTTGATGAATTTTTTATTTTCTACTTATATGACATTTTTATTTTCAGCAAAACAACAGAAGATCATGTCTTGCATGTGAATAGAGTGCTTGATAATTTGAAGAAAGAGAAATTGTTTCTTAAGATGTCAAAGTGTGAGTTTGGAAAGAATTATTTGGTCTATTTGGGACATATTGTAGGAGGAGGAGAATTGAGAATTGATCCTTCTAAAGTGGAAGCCATTGTGAATTGGCTCACACCCAAAACGGTAATTGAGGTAAGAATTTTCTTAGGTGCAACTCAATATTGGAGAAAGTTTATTGCTAACTTTTCTTCCATCCCAGCTCCTATGCATGCAGTGAAAAGTGTGAAGAAAGGCTTCCAATGGGGAGGAAAAAAATAAAAAGCCTTTGAAGCTTTAAAATACAAGATCATTTCACCTCAAGTCCTTGCATTACCAAATTTGAGACAACCATTCGAGATTCAAACCGATGCTAGTGATTATGCCATGGGCACTGTACTTTTGCAACATGGTAAGCCTATCACTTTTCATTCTGAAAATTTTAATGGTGTCATGACTAATTATCCTACATATGAAAAATAACTATATGTGTTGGTAAAAAGTGTCAAGAAGTGGAAACACTACTTGATGGGTACAGAGATTATTGTGCATACCGATCACCAACCATTACAGTACTTGTAGTCACAAACAAAATTGAAACAATCAAGACATTTCAGGTGGATGGTATTTCTTCAACAGTTTCACTTGGTTATAAGGTACAAGATAGGTATTTTCAATAAATTTTCAGATATGATTTCAAGACCAATCATTAATTCTTCAACTTTACTCAAAAATTATTATGTTGTACATAAGAGTAGCATAGAACAATATGCACATGACATTGATTTTCAAGATGTGTATGCTAGTTTGAGTGAAGGGAATCAAGTTGAAGAAAAAGATTATCACATGCATAGAAATTTTTTGTTTAATTTGGAAAAGATATGTATTACACAAGGAGAGAGGCTAAGCGTCATGAGAGAAGCTCATTCTTCTCGTATTGTTGGACACTTTGGGGTAAGAAAAATAGTGGCACATCTACATAGGTATTGTTATTGGCCTCGCATGATAGATAGTGTGTCACATTTTATCAGAGGTTGTTCTATGTGTGCAACCAGTTAACCTAGTAACAAGAAGCTGGGATTGTACACACCACTACTAATACCATTAAGGCCATGGGAGAGTGTCTCAATGGACTTTGTTGGAGGTATACCTATGTCAAGAAAACAACATGATTATCTTTATGTAGTTGTGGATAGATTCAGTAAAATGTGTATACTTATGCCATGTATGAAAACCATTACTACTGAACAAACTGTTGAACTTTATTTTCAAAATTTTTGGGTTCATTTTGGTTTGCCAACTTCTATTGTTAGTGACATGAATTCTAGGTTCATTGGGAATTTTTTGTGAAATCTATGGAGAAATATGGACACAAAGTTGAAAAAGAGTACCTCTTTTCATCCAAAAACAAATGGAAAAACCAAGGTGGTGAATAGAACAGTTGTGCATCTATTGAGAGGATATTACAGCAAGCATCCTAAGTTTTGGGATGAACAACTGCATTATATTCAACACGCTTACAACCGGACAAAACACTCTTCAACACAAACATGACCTTTTGAATTATGCTTTGGGTATTTTCCAAAATCGCCATTCAACTTCATCTTTGGGAAGGATGTTGCAATTGATGGCCATAGTGACATTGATAAGGCTCGAAATTTCATTGAAAATATTCAGATTATACATCAACAAGTTCAAGAACAACCTGAGAAAAGTCAAAGAAAATACAAAGAGAGGCATGACAAACACCGGGTTGATCGCAAGTTTCAAGAGGGAGATGAGGTATGGTTGCACATTATCAAATAAAGGATGCAAGGGGAAGTTAAAAGGATCAAAACCATTCACTATGGTCCTTTCAATATCATAAAACAAGTTGGTAATAATGCACTCCAACTTGACTTTCCTTCTTACATGAAAATGTATTCAGTTGTTAATGTTGAAAACTTATGCTTGTATGAGCCACCTTTGATCGATGATCAAGGAAGTGAGGTTGAGCTAAATTTTGTTGAATATCTCTCACCAGAATTTTTGGATGAGCTCAAAGAAGATACAATTATTGATAGAAGGACAAAAGCGTCAAAGACGGGAAGTGTTGACTATTTTCGACTTGGGCTCAAAGGCACTAAACCAAGCAAGGCAAAATGGATGGAGATTGGAAAGGTGAGGGAGTTGTAACCTCATCTACTGAAAATGTAATCAAGTATTTTGGGATCCAAATGCTTCCGAATGGGGAGGAATGATCAAGATTTCATAAATGTTTCTCAAAATTCAAAGTTACAGGATTGGTTGAAACTTAGATGGTTGTGTAGATCTCATCTTCCTTATTCTGGTGCTGTGAATGGTTTGAAAAATGATGTCGTATGAGGGAGATATTGCGTTCTGATCAAAATTACAAACAAGTAAATTTTCGACAGTTTGACCAAGTTTTTCTAGGATGCACAGTCAGAAAAAAGGGATGCCTAGTCACCAAAAGGGAATATTATCTAAAATATTCCTTCCTTAGAACCAATCATGGATTGACAAGTGTTAGGATTTTATTGGGTATGGGTTTGAGGAGCCAATCATAGGGTGACACGTGGCTATCCCTGAGGCCACCACATGTCCCTGAAATGATAGTGTAAATTTTTTTTGGGTCTATAGGAATCAACCGCGAGACCTCCCTCTTGGCACACAGACAAGCTATTTTCCAACCGCACTACGCATTAGATCTTAACCTTCATAGGACACAAATTTTATTTAAGGTTTAATGAAATTGTGGTTGGGGGTTGGGAACCACCGATGGTCCCCATACACTACATCACATGGCAATGATTATTGTAACCACCATCTCCACGGTTATTGCTAACCCCGACAGTTCAATCCATAGTCAAACGCAATCAACCATAGTTCAACTCATCAACTCCAGTTTAGAACGTGAGTTTTGCCTTGGGTTCCGCTAACAACTATTGTTAACTGCGGGTTTGGGGGTGCATGTGCCCAACTGAAATATTCAATGCAATGGTTAATATGACGGTTAGTATATCGGGCACACCATTTTTGGTGGAGATGCCTAATTTAACTCCAGTTAAGTGGAGTTCTCCACTTTTAGTGGAGCTTTCCTAGGTGAAACTGGGAAAAAGTGTAGGAGGCCCAATTTTCGACCATTCTGAGTGAATGAAGAGTAATTTTTGACTAATTGGAGCATTTTGGAGCCATTGGTGCAGAGAAAAAAACCATTAGAGCACTGTAACTACATGTATTAGAAAAATTTTGAGCATAATGAAAGATGGACATGCCATTTGGAGCTGGACCAACAGATGTAGCCTAGGAGGGGTGAACTGCTTCATCATGCCTGCTATGTAAATTTCATGTGGTGACTTATTTATTTGTGTTACACTACTGTTTAGTGATATTTAAGCTTGTTTTATGCTTCTAATTCACTAAAAATCATCTGAAATTCATGGTCAAAATCTTCAATCCTTATGCAAACTAATGAACCAATTATGCACATGTTTTAAAACTAAAAAGACACTTAGCACAAAAAAAATAGTACAGTCATTTTAGATCAGGGGAACTTTAGAAAATGGAAAAATGAAGGGAAAAAGAGGGTAAATGAAATGAATGAGGGCAAAAATGAAGTTCGCTCACAATCGCACTTTTCAGCAATGCTTTCCTCCTTCACTGAACTAAAAGGCATATTTGATCCCTTTGAAGCTCTTGACAGTCAGGACTTCCCCTATTTTTCTAAAAATAAATGATAGCCATTGAATATTATTTTCAAAATGAGAGATCTGAGAAATAATAAGTCACCTTGTGATACTATGAATTACAGGAGTCTAACGGGTACTACTGAGGAAGAAATGAAAAAAAATGATTGATTTACTTCATGAATATAGGAATGTTTTAGCATTTTCTTATGATGAATTGAAAGGTTATATGGAAGATGTTATGGAACATACTATCCCTTTTAAGGAAGAAAATTTTAATCCATTTCATTAAAAAATTAGGAAACGTAATCCTAAGTTAGCCCCATTGGTTTAAAAAGAGCTTCATAAGGTGCTCCGAGTTGGAATTATTACGCAGACTCGTCATTCATAATGGTGTTCTAATTTGGTGATTGTTATAAATAAAAATGGAACAATTAGAATTTGTGTTGACTTTAGAAACCTTAGTTTTGTTTGTAAAAAATATAGTTACCCTTTTCCTAACATGGATGTTATGTTGAAAAGAGTAATGAGTTAAGGCATGATGTCATTTCTAGATGGTTTCTCTGGTTACAACCAATTCTGGGTGAATAAAGAAGATCATCATAAGATAATTTTCACCACACCATTGGGAATGTTTGAGTATATCAGGATGCCTTTTGGGTTGACAGATGCTGGAGAAAATATACAAAGGGATATGGATTATTCTTTTAAAGATTTAATTGGTAAAAAATTGATTGGTAAAATTACAGATATTTATCAAGATGGTCTCATGGCAGTTTCAAAATATGGTATTATACATCTACATCATCTCAGGAAATATTTTACAGGTGTTGAGAATATGGAATATCCTTGAATCCTGATAATTTTGTATTTGGAGTAACTGAAGGGAAGTTACTTGGTCACATAATTTATAACGATAGGATAAAGATATATCTTGAAAGAGTTGAGGCCATTAAAAAGATTCCTTTGCTTCATAATGTTAAATCCCTTATTCATTCCTTGGAAAGATCAACTTTATTATGAGGTTTATTCCAGAATATGAGGAATTTTTCAAGCATGTTTAGAGTCTTTTAAAGAAATATGCGAAGTTTAGATGGAAATATGAGGGGAAGACGGATTGTCAAGAAATCAAGGGTGTTATTGCGAAAGCTCCTATTTTAGTTAGCCTGGATTATTCAAAGGAATTTATGATCTTTCCTTTCTCTTTTGAGGATACTATAGCAAGTGTTTTACTTCAAAGGAATAAGGAATACCATGAGCATCTAATTACTTTTATGAGTATGTTGCTTCAAAATTTTGAGTTTAATTATATTAATATGGAAAATTAAGCTTATGCCTTAGTAAAATCTCTTAAGCATTTCAAGACATATGTAGGATATTCTAAATTTATTTTTTTTGTCCCAAATGTTAGCCACCTATAAAATTTGTCATATCAAATGGTGGCTAAATCGTTTTTGGAGCCTTCAAGAAACAGGTTTTATTGCCAAAATTATTATCTCTTGAAGACTTATGAAGACATGATACCCTTTGTTTAATTCTTCACTGTTGTTTCCCTCATAATTATGAAAATCTGTTGTTTTCATGATGAAAATACTGCTGCTAATGTCCCCATTTTTCCCTCATTTTAACCCTCTTCTCACTGCAACTAACCTCCATTTGTACCCCTTTATTCCCCATGAAATTCCTTCATTTTTCATGTTTTCCCTCCTTCTCCTTCATAAAGATCCCTTTATAAGGTTTTAAACTCACTTTTGAACCTTACTGAAACCCCCAAATCCATGTAAAAACCTTGAAAATTTCACAAAAAATAAGTTTTTTGACTATAGGCTTAAGCCCCTTTGGGCTAAGTCTTAACCACTTCCCCACCATATGCCCACGCCCTGGAACCAGGCGTTAACCTAGTCGGGTGCTTATCGCTTCGAAACAAATTGGAGACCACATTTGCTTGTGTTAACAAAGAGTTATGATGCGATTGCCCTATGTTTATAAACCCCGAGCGTTTTTTCGCTTCATAAGACCCAAGACGCCCACAATTGGGCACTTAAAATGTTTATATAAACCATCTCGATCATATTTTTCCCTTTGTTAATTCATAAAACCCCTTTTTCCTATGTTTTTAATTAAACCTGCTGGTGCAATGTTCTAAATGATAATAACCGTTGATCCAAAAGGCCGATCGATGGTCAACATGATTTCGCATCGGAGATGTTTTAAATAGGTAGATTGAAAAGCCACCCCTTCCTCCCGATTCTAATTGGCCCTTATACATATAAGCCCTGGGCCTTTGCTTTTCATATAAACCACAGGCCCCACAGACGGACGCCAAACCTCATATATATATAACCTACCTGCTATCTTCCCGCGCATCTTGCTGATATCGCACTCGCTCCCCACCGTCCGATCTTAGACCTCAAATCCAACAACCAGCGCGCATTTTCACACAGATTAAAGCACAAACTTTAATTATTATAGGGCTACGCAATATGGATGGTTTTCAAATTCCACTTGTCACTTTCTAAAGCATATTTTGTTCAAAAAGGTGAAACCACCTTTCTCCCTTTTTGCCTCGCGATACTGCTGGTTTTCCCTCCCGAAACCACTTTCCCCCTTTTGCATTATGATTTATCACGTGCGCTCCCCGCCATTGATCTCTGCAGATCAACTACTCAGATTCAGTCTGGCCTTTCAATATCGCCCTCTGCCTTTTCCAAGGGCCTTCAACGTGCAATCTCCACCGTTGATCTCTGGGCCCACTCTGATCCGACGGCCCACTATCGTCCCGAAACCCCAATTTTCTTTGCTGTGCATTTTTCTTCACCAAAGGAATTTTCCCTCTTTTCCTTTGTATTCCTTCCATTTTCACCTATGTAATAAAGATGTGACCCCTTCACATTATATTATTACGTTCGATACCGACCGTTGATCTCTGCAAGATCAACGACCCTAACTTAATCTCTGCATCATTCTTCCAATCACCCCCTTTGAACCTCAATGCGCAATCTCCATGACCATGTTCCTAACCTAAGCCTCCTAAGCAGTTTTTCCCTAATACGCAGGATTTTTTAATCTTTATTGTATTGTGCAAGATTTTAAGGGTTTTCCAAATAAATTTAAAGGAAAATAAAAGCCGAGGATGACGATCCTCCAGGCTTTCATTTATCAAAGAGGATTACTATGAAGGTTTCAATGCCACATTTCATTGGTGCATCATGAGCACTGATGCCTTATGAATCCTTTGTGGCACCTGCACATCAACAAGACACAGTGAAGCAAGATTAAAACAAATAAAGAGTATCAGTGTTGAAGACCCAAACACAACAGAACTCAAGATTAAATATTAATTCCACAGTTTTATGGATTACGGCTAAGATCAACTATCAAAAGCCTAATCCACTAAATTAAACACAGTTAAAGGCAAATCAAGAATATTTATCAGACAGAGGATGCCTCTACTGCCACATCAGGGGCTAATTGATTCCTCTCAGCTACCTAATGCCACATGTGGCCTCACAACATTCAACAAAGGCCGAGTAATGACTTGAACAGAGGATATTTGCTTCATCACAGCTAAACAGTTAATTTAGTCGAAGAAATTATTGCAAAATATCTGCTGAGTTATTACAACGATGACACAGAGCCTTAAAGTCAACAAAAGCTCCCCACCAAGCTTAATTCTTAATGTAAACAATTAATACAGAGGAAATATCTGTAGAATTCTCCGTTGAGCCCCTCAAAGGCTGAGAAGCATTAATCTGTATTAAATGAACCTTGAAGATCTTTTATCCCATCCCACCTCCTCATTTCTTCTATAAATACTTTTGTAGAAGATGAAACGTTGTTGGTTGATCACTAGTTGTAATACTGAAACTCTCTGAAATAATACATAGTCTGTAGGATTTGAAGAAGAAATTGAAGTCTTGGAAGCCCTAATGATGTTGTTGCATGCTTGTTATTGAGAAGGCTCTATCATTGGATCCATGAGATTGGCTGTTGGTGAAGTATTCTGAACTGTTTAATGTTTTCCCCTGTTTCCATTTTGTTCCATAAATTCTTACTACATTAGGATGAAATTTTTAGGCTAAGAAATGACTCTTGGAAGCACCTTAGACCTGTTAATCCTTCACTGTTCTATGTTTTCTTTTGTTGAAGTATTTTAGAGTCTTTAATCTCTCTCTTTAGTCCTCATGCTTGTTTATTTATCTAATAGTTTGAATAGTTGGTTTCATTATGATTTATGGTTCTCCCTGCTTGTCTGCTGCCACTTAAAGGCTGTTATTGAAGTCTCCCTTTGAATTATATTTGTTTATAGTGAGCCAAGGAGGTATGTTCTGATCATGCCCTTTGTCCTCGCTTGAACAGTTGTCTTAAAGGTCGTTATAGTTGTGATCATAGAGGTATTTAGGTGTTCCCTCTTCTATGATCGTAATTATCAGTGAAGCTTTTATGTTTTAGAAGTAATTTGAAATAAAATCTTTGAGGAAATAGGGTGTTCCCTGAATCTTAGATTTCATTTTAAAAGTTGTTTTGAAGTCATTATTTGCTTAAAGTGTGGTTTTTAGAATTCATGGTTAGCCCTGTCTATCAAATAGCTCTTTATTTTTTGAGTTGTGCTTTCAAATTCCCTTTATTGAGAATTAAACTTCTCTTTTCTAAACCATTAATGTCCATCTCATTCATAAACTAAAGGATCCTGCGGCCAAGTTAGATTTTCCCTTTGATATCCCATATCCATTGATAAGTTTTTCATAACCTCTCTTTGACTCCATTGCCCAATGAAACTAACATTTCCCGTTTCTATCTATCTTTCCTAGACCTTTTATGTTCTGCTGTATCAATTCAACCAAACAAACAAACAAACAGTTGCACTTAATAACGAGTCTAAAACCAATACCCAAAGCACACAAGATAAACCTTTGCAAAAAACAAATAATTTGAGAGATCCCTCTCTAAGAGCAGGAGGACTAGATCCTGTAACTCTAAATATTGGTTTTGATGTTTCCTTGTCTTTTGATTTTCCAAACTATCAAAACACGGGAGACCAACATAATGGCGATCACGATGGGACACTGAGTAAAATCTTAAAAAAAAAAAACACTCCCTGTCTAGTATAACATAAGTAGTCTTCTTCAAGCACTACCTAACAAAAATGGTAATCATGATAAGGCTTAATTGAATCAGTGACAAACTATGTAACCCTTAGGATTCTCATAGGACCTTATCAAACCCTGAAGGAATCATTTACCAAGCCATAAGAGTGAACTCTGTAGGTTCTTGACACCTTAGCTAAGTGTTAAAATCAGATTTAGGACACTCTCTTAACCCGTAGGATTAAAAAACTCTGAAAAACCAAAAATCATTTTAGTTTGGATTCATAATAAACATGGTGGTGGAACCATCCAATATTTTACCTTCATAGAAGCTAAATAGTTTCCACATGGCAACTCGACTAGCCCCAGTAGGCCTATTACTCATCTAGGTCCCCAGATCTCTTGAGGACTGTGTTAACCAGCCTTGAAGAATTTTAGAAGCCAAGTCCCATACTAGATAAGACATCGTGAGAGGTAAAACTCCCAAAAACAGTCCCTAAAACTTTAACCTCTCTCATTTTTGAAAAAGCAGTCTGGCTTCACATAGGATCAACACTAGATCCCATCCAGACCCAAATCCTCCTTTAATTGTTGAAAATATAGAGAGAATTTTGTGGTAGACTTCTAAGTCTGGAAAATCAGCTGCTAATAGGAGCCTCTTAAGAACAAAATTTGTCCCTGAAAACCTTGTTGTCTTAGAGGATTCACACTTTGATTTACATCGTACAAAGAACATCTTTAGAGCTAGATCTCAAGGTGATTTAAACCAGACTGATTTTGACATTGCAGATTTGTAGAAAAGCTTCAGTAGAGAAGCCTCGCCTTCCACTCCTCTTGATTCCCAGCTTCTTCATCACTTTAGCCTTTTCCATAACAAGTCTTCTCAAAATCAGTTTTCTGGCCCAAGTGTTTCTTCCTCTCCAATACATACTACCACTGTGCAAAACACTCCTGTTCAGCCCACTTTTATGCTTGTAAATCCACCTCTTGTAAATCCACCCTTATTTCCATCCATGGCAACATGGTATGCCCCATTATTGTTACCACAACCTCTACTTCCCTTACCAAATGATTACCAATCCAAAATTCCTCATTTCACTAGAAAAGATTCTACAACAGCTCAACATCATGTAGATAGGATGGAAGATGCATTTGATTACATGGAGATAGAAGAAGAAACTATGAAAATGAGGATATTTGCCCGAATTTTAGGAGGATATGTAAAGAAGTGGTTTAGGAACTTACCTCCTAATAGCATCAATGATCTCCCTTCTTTGCATCAAACATTCATCAACAAATGGGAACTCAAAAAGAACCCTCTCCAAATACTAGCAGAGTATAGCAGCCTCAAAAGAAATCAAGGGGAGAGTGTTCATGACTACTCCACTAGGTTCAATAACGTTTACAATGCTCTTCCACCTCACATGAAACCTCCCCAAGGCATGGCCTTAGTAAGGTATCCCGAAGGCTTTGATGCTAAAATGGCTTATCAGTTGAGGGAGAGAGATTACTTAACCTTATAAGACCTGCAGAAAGGAGATATGAGCGTAGAAGAAAACATAATTGAGAAAAGAAATAGGTTGAGATCAGAGAAGAGGGTAACTTATAAAGATGACATTGCACCTTCAATCTCAACTTCTGACACTAAAATAGACAACTTAGTGAAGATGATGGAGAGGATGCTCGAAAATATCAACTTAAATGATAGAGTGCCACCAAGATAACCTCAAAACAACCAAAATAGAAATAGAAATCAGAACTATAGAAGAGAAAACAATCAAGATAAGCAAAAAGAAAGTGACCAACAGGTTAGACCTCCCTTCCAGCAAAACTATGTGGATCAATATGAGGAAGATAGGGAGATGGAATGGTTGGGAGAAGGTCATGTAAACTTGATTGGATCAGACAGTGGGGATGATGTTTTCCTCACTGAGGAAGAACAAGGTTTCTTCTCTGATCAAAATACAAACACCTATGAATATTCTGATGATTACACACTGGGGTTTGAAAATGCAATCATGGAGGTACACAAACAATATGATCTTAGGAGCAAAGGGAACGTAGAAAATTCAAAAGATAAGAATACTAGCACTGTTGTCAAGAAAAATGAAGAAATTCAGCCTAAGAAGACAACAGACAAACCCATCACTTTGGCTAAAAAACTAGATTTAAACAAAGAGAAAAAAATCCAGCCAAATTTTGAACAAAGTACCCCTAGCACTTCAGCTAGTGGTCTTAACAAAACTGTCCCAATTACCAGTCCAAACAAAGTTCAGCAAATCAAAACTACTGAAAAGAATTCAATTGAAAAAACATATGTAAATATAAACAAGTCAATTGTTCCTTTCAGCCTTGAGGGAGAGATTGCCAAGATAAAAATTACCATCCCCCTAGTTGAACTAGTAACCCAAGAAGTGTACAAAAACCGAGTTTTAAAAGCTTTGAACCTATGAAGTGATACTGACACCTTAAACTTGACAGATGACAAACCTGAGTTGTTGTTTGGTCCAGAAGTTGAAGGGAAATACCAAGAAGGGGTTGTTCCTCCCTTGTATGTTAGTTTGAACATACAGGAGAAAATTTTACACAATTCCATGCTAGATTTTGGAGCTTCACACAATCTGATGCCCAAGGTAGTAATGGAAAGCTTAGGCTTATAAATTACTAAACCATACAAATGTTTGTATTCCTTTGACTCAAGCAGAGTCAAATGTTTGGGTTTAATCAAATATTTATGTGTTAACTTAGCTCAAATCCCTGCTAAGAGTCTAGTAATGGACATAGTTGTAGCTGACATTCCCCCTAAGTATAGCATGCTCTTATCAAGATCATGGGGAGACAAACTTCGGGGAAGCCTTCAAATGGACATGTCTTATGCCACCATCCCTATTTTTAACCAAAACAAAAGACTATACATGGAATCTCACATGAAGTATATGGTGAGCAACATAGATAAACCAAACAACTCTCCAATATATTCTATTTAATCAATTTTAGATTCCTTTATCTTGTACAACGAAGATGAAATTACTCAACAAGAAAAGGAAAACATAGACCCAAACAGTTTACAAGAACAATCAGAACTTCCTTCAAATCAGAAAGAAAAGATTGGCAATCAACAACAACAAGAAGATGAAAATGAGGCAAATATACTATGGACGATAAACTTTAATGGATCCTGTAATAAAACAAGTGCAGGGGCAGGTGTTTGGATTCAAAATATGAATCGGAGTTTTTCATATAAATTAAATTTCCCACGCACTAACAATATTTCTAAGTATGAAGCACTTATTCTAGGCTTATAATTGCTTAAACAATTAGAAGCCCAAAAGATATCAATATTAGGAGATTCTGAACTTATCATAAGACAAATCAAAGGAGAATACTAAGCTAGAAATCCAAGGCTTAGAGAATATCGGAATGTTTCCCTTGATTTATTGAAAACCTTTGAAAAGTATGAACTTATTTTCATTCCTAGAGCACTAAATCATCTAGCAAATGAACTCGCTTTCAATGCCAGCAACTGCCAAATACCTGAGATAAATGAACAACTTACCGTAAAGATAAAACATAGGCCTGTTGTGCCTGATAACGAGGATCACTGGCAAGTGTTTGATTCTGATAAACACATAGATGATTTCTTAAAATCAGAAAATGATTTCGACATACCAATATCAGAAACCAGCCATAAAGAAAACTGTTTGTATATTGAACAAATCCCAGAAATTAAAATGACATATTTTGCTGATATAAATCATTATGAGAATCCTTTTGAAGCAGAGTTAATTGACAACGCAGACCAAGAAGACTTGGAAATTTTACAATGCAAGAATGATACAATTCCAAGAGGTCTCACACCTTTAGAACACCTTTTCGACTTTAACGATGTAGCCAAAGAACCAAGAATGGAGCCTGTGGAAACAAATGTAGAAGAACATAACATAGGCAGCCTAGCAGAACCCAAGATGATTAAATTGTCCAGCACTCTCCCAGCTCACATAAAATTTCAATACATAGAGCTGTTCAAAGAGTTTAAAGATGTTTTTTCTTGGGGGTAAAAAGACCTGAAATCTTATGATACGAGTATCATTCAGCACAAAATCCCTCTCAAAGAAAATCAAAATCCTTTCAAACAAAAGATAAGGAGAATAAACCCTGTTTTACTACCTTTAGTTAAAGCAGAAATTGAAAAGATGCATGATGTTGGGATCATAGTACCAATTAAATATTCAGAATGGGTATCAAACTTAGTTTCTATTAGAATGAAGACAGGGGAGATCAGGCTCTGTATTGACTTCAGAAATTTAAATAGAGCCTCTCTAAAAGACAAATACCTCTTGCCCAATATGGACCATATACTTCAAAGGGTAGTTGGGTCAAAAATAATATCACTCTTAGATGGGTTCTCAGGTTAGAACCAGGTGTTAGTGCTTTCAAGTGATCAAATCAAAACTGCTTTTACCACACCTTGGGGCACTTTTATGTATGTCAAAATGCCTTTCGGATTGATGAATGCAGGGGCCACCTTCCAAAGGGCCATGGATATAGCCTTCTTTGAAGATATTGGCTATTTCATAATCATTTACCTTGATCACATAACCGTTTTCTCAAAAACTGATGAATAACATTTGATTCACTTGAGAAAGTTTTTGAGAAGTGTAGGAAATTTGGCTTGTCATTGAATCCCAAGAAGACACCCTTTGGTCTCCAAGAAGGTAAAATTTTTGGCCATATAATTTCAAAAGAGGGAATCAAAATAGACCCCACAAGGATAGATGGCATATTACAAATCAGCCATCCAAGAAGCCTCAAAGAATTACAATCTTTCATTGGAAAGATTAATTTTTTGAGGAGGTTTATCCCCAACCTTGTTGAGCTATTAAAAAACATTACAAACATGTTTAAGAAATATGTTGGTGTAAAATGGAATTTACCAGCTAAACAATCATTTGAACTGGTCAAACAAGCTCTTACTTAAACACCAGTCCTGATTAGTCCATATTTCACAAAAGAATTTTATATCTTTTCTTTTTCATCTGAGCATACAATAGCTACAGTGTTACTTCAAAAGAATGAATTGGGGTAAGAACAACCAATATCCCTCTTTATTAGGGCCTTAAGATATTCTCCTCTGAAGTATAACATCATGGAGAAGTAAGCCTTAGCATTAGTGAAAGCTTTGAAGGACTTTAGAGTCTATATTTTAAACTCTCACATAATTGCTTTTGTTCCAAATACTGTTGTCAAGGAAATTCTAAGTCAAGACCCTGATGGTAAAAGGGGAAAATGGATTGCAACTATTCTTTAATATGACTTATAAATCAGGCCCACCAAACTAGTTAAAGGGCAAGGATTAGCAAAACTTATGGCTGAATCTAACTTCCAAGCACTAGACATGAATATGGTGGATGTGTTGGAAGAGATAGAAGAATATACTGCTCCTTTCATTGAAGAAACATTTCTGAATTCTCCCTGGTATGGTGACATTATTTATGTGCTTTTATATTTGAATGCCCTTCCTTCTTTGTCTAAAACTAAAGCTAGATTTTTGAAACAAAAAGCTTTGAGTTATTGAATCTTGGATGGGGTATTATATTGGAAAAATGTTGTTGGAATTTTTCTTAAATGTTTACTTGAAGATGATGCAGGAAAAATCATGCATGAGTTGCATGACGGAGAATGTGGAGGACACCTCTACTGGAAGGCCACAGCAAACAAAATTCTTAGATCTGGTCACTATTGGCTTACCCTTTTCCCAAACACTCAGAAATTAGTCATGTCTTGCCATAAGTGTCAAATTTTTTATGGAAAAAGAAAATTCCTTCCCTTACCATTACATCTTATCAGAGTTTAGGCACCTTTTCAACAATGGGGTTTAGACTTCTTTGGGGAAATTCACCCATCTTCCTCAGCCCAACATAAGTGGATCCTCATGGCCAATGACTTCTTTACCAAGTGGATAGAAGCTATACCCTCTAGAAATGCTAATGACTCCATCATTATAAAGTTCCTTGAAACAAATATCCTATCCAGATTTTGTTTTCCCAGAAAAATTATAATAGATAATGTTGCTGCTTTTAAATCTAAGAAAATGGTTATTTCTGTTAAAAATACCACATAACCTTAGGCCATTATACTACCTAATATCCCCAAGTAAATGGATTAGTTGAATCTTCCAAAAAGATCCTCATCAATATCATCAAAAATATGTTGGAGCAGAATAAAAAATCATGGCACAGTAAGCTGGTTCATGCCTTATGGGCAGATAGCTTAACTACAAAGAAGTCAATAAATATGTCCCCTTATCAGATGGTCTATGGCATGGATGTAGTCTTCCCCACCTCATTAGGAGTTCCAGTCATGAAACTCCTTCAAGAAGTGCAGGTCGAAGAAAATGATATGCAGAGGAGAATCAACCAAACCATCCAGTTACAGCAGACCAGAGAAGAAGTCTATGAAAGGACCCAGTTAGTCCAAGAAAATGTAAAGAAACTATATTATAAGACGACTAAGACAAACAATTTCCAGGTTGGAAATGTTGTTCTTAAATGGGATTCAAGAAGAGAAGAGAAGGGAAAACATGGCAAGTTTGAGAACTTGTGGAAAGGCCCTTATATTATTCATGTTGAGATGGGTCACAATGTATTTTTCTTGAAAGAATTGAATGGAGAAGATCTGTATGGAGGTCTCGTCAATGGCAGGATGCTAAAGCATTACTTCTACCAAGAGTCATGAGTTTCAAAGCATTTTGTTTTTCATTGTAAATATCATAGTCTGAACGCTGCATTCAAAGTTGGAAAAATAAAAATACAAAAACAATAAAAGAAAGAAAAGAGGGCAGATTGTAAAAACAAAAAAGGTACAAACCCATACAAAAAAAAAAAAAAGACAGAGAAAAAAATCTGAAAGTGTGCAAGCTTAAATGCCACTCCTAAAAAAAAAACACACTTCTAGTTAGTCATACAGCCTAATCATGACTAACTAGTTTTAAATTTACTGCTGATAGGTTAGTGAATTCAATTTGCCAAACAGTTTAATCTTGGCTTATCAGTTGGGAAGATTAGGATAGAAATTAAAGGTTCAAACAAGCTCAAAATCTGAACCTAAGTGTCCAAAAGAAGAATGACTCAAATATGTTTTAAATCATGAGTTAAATACAGAGGAAAATTGGTTCTAATAAGCTTAAAAACTGAACCAGATAACAAGGAGAGAACATCTCAAACAGAAGTAAAAACATAGCTGAAAAAAGAGAAGGTCGTGCTTTGAACTTTTAGATCTTAAGCCTTCCATTTTGATTTAATTTTCTACAAAATAATGTCTATGTGCAGCTTTTTTTTTATGCCATAGATCAGCAACAAGTTAGACTGTTCAATATTGACTTGTATGCTTTTAAATTTCTGTTTTAGAAATTAGTGAATAAAAATATGTTAGACTGTTTAATCCTAACAGATAGTAGATTAGGTAGAGAAACCTATGGAATCAATTGTTTAATCTGAGTTCATGGAGACATAAGAAGTAGAATTAGATTAGTTTCTTGCTTTCAAAAGAATAAAATGTTGTAAGAGAGTTTTCCAATCCAAGTGCACTCTAAAGAAGAAAAAATGTTAGATCAGTAGGATTGGGTAGGTAGAAAGCGTGTGTTGATGAAGTTCCATTGTTTCTTCATGGCTGCTAATATTTTCAGAGTAAAAGAAGATCATCCAAGGAAATAAATTTGTAGCCTAATGGATAAGGCGCTGATCAACCTCCCAGAGAATGCAAGCCTGAAGTTCTTGGTGCCTTCAAGAAGGAACCATCCCCAAGTGGAGCCACTGTTAGCCACCTATAAAATTTGTCATATCAAATGGTGGCTAAATCGTTTTTGGAGCCTTCAAAAAACAATTTTTATTGCCAAATTTTTTATCTCTTGAAGACTCATGAAGACATGATACCCTTTGTTTAATTCTTCACTGTTTTTTCCCTCTTAATTATGAAAATCTGTTGTTTTCATGATGAAAAGACTACTGCTAATGTCCCCATTTTTCCCTCATTTTAACCCTCTTCTAACTACAATTAAACTCCATTTTTACCCCTTTATTCCCCATGAAATTCCTTTATTTTTCATTTTTTCCCTCCTTCTCCTTCATAAAGACCCCTTTATAAGGTTTGAAACTCACTTTTGAACCTTACCGAAACCCCCAAATCCATGTAAAAACCTTGAAAAATTCACAGAAAATAAGTTTTTTTACTATAGGCTTAAGCCCCTTTGGGTTGAGTCCTAACCACTTCCCCACCATATGCCCATGCCCTGGAACTAGGCGTTAACCCAGTCGGGTGCTTATCACATCGAAACAAATCAAAGAGAGCATTTGTTTGTGTAAAAAAAGAGTTATGATGCAATTGGCCTCTGTTTATAAACCCCGAGCCTTTTTTCGCTTCATAAAACCCAAGACGCCCGCAATCGGGCGCTTAAAATGTTTATATAAACCATCCCGATCATATTTTTCCCTTTGTTAATTCATAAAACCCCTTTTTCCTATGTTTTTAATTAAATCCGCTGGTCCAATGTTCTGAATGATAAAAACCATCTATCCAAAAGGTTGATCAATGGTCAACATTATCTCACATCGGCGATGTTTTAAATAGGTAGATTGAAAAGCTGCCCCTTCCTCCTGATTCTGATTGGACCTTATACATATAAGCCCTGGGCCTTTGCTTTTCATATAAACCACAGGCCCTGCAGACGGGCGCCAAACCTCATATATATAACTCGCCCCGAACCATTAAACCTTTGTATTTAATAAAATTCCGCCTTTTTTATATTATAAAAGGGCCTTGTTCATTGGTTCAACCCTTTTCTTTGTCGCAGATCTTGGGCCAATCAAATGGCCCGTGCAATCTCGCATTGGGAAATTCTCATTGGCACATTAATATTTTATTTCACCACCTCCAATTGGCGGTCCCCCGATCCATCCTCCACCGTCGATCTGATCTACAGATCGATGGCCCACATTCAATCGCTTCGGCGCTCCCATTTCCATTTCCCCATCGATCGCGAAGCTCCGATTACATCTGGGCTGTCCACGTGTCCAGATCGAACGGTCCAAATCTTTCCTCCCGACCTTGGCTAAAATTCATTCGCCCCACTTCATAATTTTTTTAGCCAATCTCAGTCGTTGATCTCTGCAGATCAATGGCCCATATTAACCCTTTCTCCGCTTTGTTTATTTTTTCATTCTGAGCCGTTCATTCCTTGATCCAACGACCCATATTTATCCCGACAGGCCCAACTCTTGTGGGTCCTGCCTTCCCTCCATTTTTGATCTCATCCATCCAATCTTTGATCCGACGACCCATATTGAAACCACCCTACCTGCTATCTGCCCACGCATCTTGCCGATATCGCCCTCGCTCCCCACTGTCCGATCTTAGACCTCAGATCCAACGACTAGCGCGCATTTTCACGCAGATTCAAGCATGAACATTAATTCTTAGAGGGCTACATGATATGGACGGTTTTCAAATTCCACGTGTCACCTTCTAATGCATATCATGTTCAAAAAGGTGAAACCACCTTTCTCCCTTTTTGCCTTGAAATACTGCTGGTTTTCCCTCCCGAAACCACTTTCCCCCATTTTCATTATGATTTATCACGTGCGCTACCCGCCATTGATCTCTGCAGATCAACAACTCAGATTCAGTCTGGCCTTTCAATATCACCCTCTGCCTTTTCCAAGGGCCTTCAACATGCAATCTCTGTCGTTGATCTCTGGGCACACTCTGATCCGATGGCCCACGATCGTCCCGAAACCCCAATTTTCTTTCCTGTGCATTTTTCTCCGCCAAAGTAATATTCCCTCTTTTCCTTTGTATTCCTTCCATTTTCGCCTATGTAATAAAGATGTGACCCCTTCGCATTATATTATTACGTTCGATCTCGGCCGTTGATCTCTACAAGATCAAAAACCCTAACTTAATCTCTGCATCATTCTTCCAATCGCCCCCTTTGACCCTCAACGCGCAATCTCCGTAGCCATGCTCCTAACCTAAGCCTCCTAAGCAGTTTTTCCCTAATACGCAGGATTTTCTAATATTTATTGTATTGTGCAGGATTTAAAGGGTTTTCCAAATAAATTTAAAGGAAAATAAAAGCGGAGGATGACGATCCTCCAGGCTTTCATTTATCAACGAGGATTACTACGAAGGTTTCAACGCCATGTTTCATCGGTGCATCATGAGCACTCATGCCTTATGAATCTTCTGTGGCACCTGCACATCAACACGACACAGTGAAGTAAGATTAAAACAAATAAAGAGTATCATTGTCGAAGACCCAAACACAGCAGAACTGAAGATTAAATATGAATTCCACAGTTTTATGGATTACGGCTAAGATCAACTATCAAAAGCCTAATCCACTAAATTAAACACAGTTAAAGGAAAATCAAGAATATTTATCAGACAGAGGATGCCTCCACTACCACATCAGGGGCTAATTGATTCCTCTAAGCTACCTAATGCCACCTGTGGCATCACAACATTCAACAAAGGCCGAGTAATGACTTGAACAGAGGATATTTGCCTTATCACAGCCGAACAATTAATTTAGCCGAAGAAATTATTGCAAAATATGTGTTGAGTTATTACAGAGATGACACAGAGCCTTAAAGTCAACAAAATCTCCCCACCGAGCTTAATTCTTAATGTAAACAATTAATACAGAGGAAATATCTGTAGACTTCTCCGTTGAGCCCCTCAAAGGCCGAGAAGCATTAATCTATGTTAAATAAACCTTGAAGATCTTTTATCCCATCCCACCTCCTCATTTCTTCTATAAATAATTTTGTAGAAGATGAAATGATGTTGGTTGATCAATAGTTGTAATATTGAAACTCTCTGAAATAATACATATTTTGTAGGAGTTGAAGAAGAAGTTGAAGTCTTGGAAGCCCTGATGATGTTGTTGCATTCTTGTTCTTGAGAAGGCTCTATCATTGGATCCATGAGCTTGGATATTGGTGAAGTATTATGAACTATTTAATGTTTTCCCCTGTTGCCATTTTGTTCCATAAATTATTACTACATTAGGATGAAAGTTTTAGGCTAAGAAATGACTCTTGGAAGCACCTTAGACCTGTTTATCCTTCACTGTTATATGTTTTCTTCTGCTGAGGTATTTTAGAGTCTTTAATCTCTCTCTTTAGTCCTCATGCTTCTTTATTTCTCTAATAGTTTGAATAGTTGGTTTCAACATGATTTATGGTTCTCCCTGCTTGTCTTCCGCCACTTAAAGGCTGTTATTGAAGTCTCCATTTGAATTATCTTTGTTTATAGTGAGCCAAGGAGGTCTGTTCTGATCATGCACTTTTTCCTTGCTTGAAAAGTTGTCTTAAAGGTCGTTATAGTTGTGATCATAGATGTATTTAGGTGTTCCCTCTTCTATGACTGTAATTATCAATGAAGCTTTTATGTTTTCTAATTCATTTGAAATAAAATCTTTGAGGAAATAGGGTGTTCCCTGAATCTTAGATTTCATTTTAAAAGTTGTTTTGAAGTCATTGTTTGCTTAAAGTGTGGTTTGTAGAATTCATGTTTAGCCCTATCTATCAAATAACTCTTTATTGTTCGATTTGTGCTTTCAAATTCCCTTTGTTGAGAATTAAACTTCTCTTTCTAAACCATTAATGTCCATCTCATTCGTAAACTAAAGGATCCTGCGGCCAAGTTAGATTTTCCCTTTGATATCCCATATCCATTGATAAGTTTGTCATAACCTCTCTTTGACTCCATTTCCCAATGAAACTGACATTTCCCCTTTCTATCTATCTTTCCTAGACCTTTTATTTTATGTTTTATCAATTCAACCAACCAAACAAACAAACACTTGCACTTAAAAACTAGTCTAAAACCAATACCCAAAGCACACAAGATAAACCTTTGCAAAAAACAAATAATTTTAGAGATCCCTCTCTGAAAGCAGGAGGAATAGATCCTGTAACTCTAAATATTGGTTCTGATGTTGCCTTGTCTTTTGATTTGCCAAACTATCAAAACACGAGAGACCAACACCACACTGTGGTTAAAGATATATTAACTCAAACTGACTGCTTAGGTTTTCAAGTCATATGGGTCATGAATATTCAAGAGTATGATTTGAAGATTAGACACACCAAGATCGTATTGGACAAAGGGTTGGCCAAGATTGGCTCATATTGGCTTTGAGTTACTCTAAGGGTTGGCTCGGGGCTGGCTCAGATTGAAGGTAATATTTGTCAAAATGATTCATCGAAATTTTCAACTTCACTTGAGCTTCAAACATTAAGAGAGATTGAGTGGTATAATGACATCATTTATTATTCGTTGAATCTTACATTTCCTCACCATTTTGTTGCTCATAAGAGAATAACCCCAAGAATGAAAGAAAATAAATATTGCATCATGAAAGATGATCTTGGATGGAGAAATATTAATGGGATTGTACTTAGATGTGTTGATTAAGTTGAAGTTAAAAATCTTATTTCAGAGTTTCATGTAGCATTTTTTGGTGGTCACTTCGTCGTGAAAACTACCTCCCACAAAATCTTGCGAGCTAGTTAATATTGGCCTTTGATTTTCTCGGATGTGCACATATATGTTAGGATTTACCAAGCTAGTGAATTTTTGACTAGGAAGAAAAAATTAACTGCCTTTCCGTTATAACCTATTGTTGTTGAGGCTCCTTTTTAGCATTACGGTTTGGATTTTATTGGAAAATTCATTGAAAATCTAGTAATGGCTACTCATGGATTTTAATTGTTACCGATTATTATACTAAATGGGTTGAATATATTCATACGAAGTTAAATATGGAATTATTTTTTCTCAATCATCAAAATACTATCCTCAAGGTAATAACCTTGTGGAATAAAGGAATAAGAATATTATAACTATTATCAAGAATATAATAGGATACAACAAGTGGGATTGGGATAAAAAAATCGAGTATGCGCTATGGGAAAAAAGGATTACAAATAAGAAAGCTACTAGAAAAATTCCTTTTGAACTTGTTTATGGCTTGGATGTTACTTTACTTGTGCACCTTAGGCTTCCATATTATCAACTCCTTCAACATTTCACTAATGAGAAATATTTTTTTCAACATTGAATTGATCAGATGGTGGAATTGGATGAAAATCGTAGAAATGATTTTGATCATATTTGTAAAAATCAATATAAAGTTAAAATGAATTTTAATAAATATTATCGAGTTAGACCTTTTTAATTTGGAGACATGGTACTATTATTGGATCACTGGAACAATAAGCCAGTAAATCACATGAAGTTTGACAACTTGTGGCTTGGACCTTACCTCATCAATTGACTCGTTGTGTTATCACTCCACCAGATCTCCGAGGGATGAGAAGGAGACCAACAAAGGTAACCATAAACCAATATTTTCCCAAGTAGTTAGCCCTAATAGGCAAGAGAGGGATATCTCCAAGAGATAACATCCAAGATGACTCGATAATGAGGATTTTAGGCTAGTTATAATAGCACTAGGGCTTTTTTGATTGATTTTGGGTTTTGGATGGTGAATTAGGTCAAGGAAGATCTAGGTTAGGGCACAAAGGATCAACATTGTACAAATTAGATGGGGCAAGGTAGGCATATGATTTAACACATTTAGGTATCTTGATGGAGTGGATTAGACTGTTAGGGTTTCATAAAAGAGAATGGAAATCATGAATTCTTTTCAATCAGAAGAAAATGAAACACAACTATAATAATTCATCCAAAACAGAGCATCAAATAATGAATTCTACTTATCTAACTTAGGAATGAATTACATTGAGAGATGGAATGAATATGGAAATCATAATACATTCAAACATATGTAAATATAAGAGTCAACACTTGTAAATCACATTACCACAGGAAACCCACCAAAATAGCTGCAACTTTGTTTATTAGTTCCTGCCAATGATGACTGATTACACTAGTATTCAAAGATAAATTACACAACATACAACCCTTGAAATGAAAAAGGAAATGAAATAAAATACTTCTACCACTCTTAGCGGTTGATTCCATGACTTGTGAATCTGATCCTCAAATTCCTCAACTAGAATCCTAATGACTAGGGAGGTCAATAAATTCATCCCTATCTTTGATCAAACTGATTCACTTGACCCAAAATTACATATTTACTTAATGCATATACCTATAGAGACTATACAAGACATAATTACATTTACATCAGTAAATCTCCTTGGAATATGTCAATCAACTGAGAAAAAGTAAAAATTATGAAGAAATCAACAGACTCTAAAAAATGCGTCATGCTTGTAAAAAGCACAGCGTGCCTGGTAAAGGCACAACAAGGGTCTTAAAATTAACTTTTGAGTGCCTTCTGGAAGTCCAAATTTATCTCAAGATAGCTCATTGGAAATATATTTCTGTCTGGTTATTATTTGATGCATCAAGAAGGTCATTTGGATACTATATAACAGAGAAAATGAATTGTTCCCAAGTGTACTCCAGAAGTATAGAAACTCTCTTGTAGGAACTATATATTGGGCATTTCTTTCGAACATTGAATAATTTTGAAACCTTGAACTATGTTTTTTAAGAACATTAAGTACTTATTACATATAGAAACATAAAATTACATTTTTTAAATCAAAATTTATTGAACAAAATTGGCTATTACCACTCCTCCAATTGTCAAATTTTATGCATGAAATGATATTTTTGGTGACTTTGAAACCTTAATGACCTAATGGAGACACATAAATGAATGAAATCATGGTGATGATGACTGAAATTATCATGAAAATTTGTGAATGATGATACACTCAGTTGAGTGATGACATGGACCAACAATTTAAAAATTTTGGAAGGAGTGGAAAATAGTCCTAAACCTCATACCAAGTGACCAAATTTTTACTTGAAGACCTAATGAAATGACAAAAATTTGACTAAGAGACCCTAAAAAAACCTGATAAGAGTCCATTTGAACACCGGTGAAAGGATGCAAAGACTGACACTAACATTTTCTCCACCTGGGGATAATAGCTCCTTAGAGGTGTCAAGAATGCCGTAGGCCAAGTAGCATTACCATTGGGCATGGAATCAAAAGTTAGAAACCAAACTGAATACTGAAAAATTGACTCGATAATATTGACTGAAAATTGGACTCACTAAAATAAAAACTTACAAAACGTATTGATGGAAGCATATCACTGAGACTTGAGGGCTTCAAATCCTGATGAAAACCACTTGCCTATTGAAGACATATGTACAATCATGTGAAGTGATCCTTCCAGTGTAACCAATCCAATAGATGGCTACTTACTTGAGTTCTACTCTCACTTTCCTCGAGCAGGTATAAAATGAAAAAACTAGGCCACTCTAAGTGTCTACTGAGCATGTCTTCATGATCCATAAATTCAGGAAAATATATCATCCCTATTGACTATAGAAAACTTTCCACTAGATCCTGAAAAACATGAAAATTTACCTTTTGCTGATCTAGAAGAAACAAGGTACCTTTTTCTCTTGAATCTGATCTCTCTTCATAATGTACCTCAACGAGAGTGTGTTCCCAGTCTTCAAAAAATTCTGAACAAGTAGGTGAGAAAATTTATTCTTGAAACAAAAATTCCAGACATGAAACATGCAAAGAAAAATATGAATGACAGTCCTCAATGTCTTGGTTCTCTGCAATTTGAATACATTATTGATCATCTTCATATGTTGAAGCAGAAACATTTTTCTCTTCACCAACTAATGGATGTTTGGAATTCTCTTCAGTCAAGGAAAAGATGGTTTGTTGGAAATTTTCCTGAAATGAATTATAGTTAGGATCAAATTATTTCTCATGCTGTTGGAAGGGAAATCCAAGCAAGGCCATTTGAAGTTCCTCATCCATAAATTCTTCATCACCATAAACATTTTCCAAATGACGAATAAAACCTTGAAAATTCTTGCAACAATATTTTACCAACAATAAATATAGATGTTTTTCTTTAAACATTTCATAAAACATCATATGAAAATCAGCAAGTGAATAAATACAACCAGGAAGAAAATCTTCATACCATGATCTTGCTTCTTCCTCCAAGGTGGCCATGAACATCTTCATCACATAATATTTAGGAAATCGAACACTCAACTTGTGTGCATGCATGTGAAATTTAACGAGATGCCGAGCAACATCATATCCTTTCTCGCCTTTGAACTTTGGGAGATAAGTATGCCAATCTGTTATGCCTCCGTAGTTTGCAATATTCGCAAGAAAAAACGCTGTAGAGCCTACATCAAAACCACTTTGGAATCCTAGGATCTAGCCCTCCTTGATTCAGAAAGGGATCTCTCTATATAAGTGTTTTTAAAGATATTTCTTTAAGGCTTACGATATGATATTAGGCTAGTTATGAAGTACAAGGGTTTGTTTTGGTTTTGGTTGGGTAGAATATCATCAAAATGAAAGAAGTCTTTTGAAGGGTAAAAGTGTGAGAATGTTGACAGAATGGTTCAGATGATAGGATAGTTAAGAAACAATATCAATCCATTGGGCTATGGAGTCACAAAAGGATTTAATTGCACAACAAGTTTCAAGAGTGGTCTATAGGGAAAGTCATCTATGACAAAATATCTCTTTAAGTTGATTTATGGTATGGAACATTAAAGTGTAGTGAAAGAAACAAACATATAAGAAAAACAAAGGGCATCTTAAGATCAAGTAAGGACTTTTAACCTAGCCTTCTCTCAACATACTCAAAGGAAAACAAAGAATATCCTAAGATCAAGTAAGAAATTTGAATCTAACCTGCCTTCATCATACTCTTAATGGAAAACATTAAAGATAAAACAAAGAATAGCCTAAGATCAAGTAAGGACTTTTAACCTAGCCTGCTTTTAGCATATTCAAAGGAAAACAAAGAGTAGCCTAATATCAAGTAAGAACTTTGAATCTAACCTAATTTCATCATACTCTTAGGAAAAACATTCAAGATGAACATAAAAAGTAGCCTAAGATCAGGTAAGGACTTTTAACCTATCCTGCTTTTGACATACTCTTAAGGGATCTTTTCAAAGAAACTGTTGGAGATAAACTAGAGGACAGGGCTAACCATAAACTTCTCTAGTTCAAATTTAATTAGCAAACTCTGAAAATATCATTCAAAAACAACATCTCAAGTTTTACTCAGCAAGACATGGGCTGACCAACATTCCTTGACTGGTTACACTCTATTGAAATCATTCCCAAACACACATTTAGAAGAAAACATAAATATAAAGCTTATCAGGGAGATTTAGGGTACCTTTACAGTAAATCCTAATCTATATTTTTTGCTCTTTATCAGAGAAATTGGACAGTATGGAAAACATGAGAAAAATAAAAATTACAGTAAGAAAAACATCACCATTGACATAGACCAGGATCCCATAAATCATCTTGTGTATTTTGATGTTCAAACTAGTTACAATCTTCAAGTCCAGTGGGTCTTTACAACTTCAAACTTCTCATCTCAGCTTATCTTTTTTCAATTACAAAACAGAGCTTCAGTAGCCTCAATAGCTATTTACATTCAATGAGTATTCAACCAACAACAATAATGAACTCCTCATATGATATTTATAGGTATTTTGAGGAGGTAGAGTAAGAATGAGGTCTATTTGTTTAATTAACACAGAGTAAATGCTTCTTGGCCTTTGGGAGGTTAAATGGAAAAGTTTTTCAGATGTTTAACTATGTTTTAATTAATTTTACATTAACTCTTATCTACTTCAGTAACTTTTGTTGACTTCGGAGGCTTTTGGTAGGCTGGAAATTAATTCTGAGTTGTCTTTGACAAATATCTCTGACTGTGTATTCAATTTGTATTCTTTTGAGGAAAATGACCTTGTAGGTGGCATTTTGAGGATTAATTGACTCAACGATGTGGAATTTGGAGGCTCTCTTTGTTGATCTATCTACTTAATACTTTAAAACACTGATTTAACTATGATTTTATGCTTTAAGGTTGATCATGCCTTCTTTATTCTTCTTCGGTCTTCAATTGTCCTTTTGCTGACTGTATTCACCTTTAATTATATTTTTCCTTTGGTTTTAAGCCTTAACTATCGGGTTAAGCTCTTTGATCTTCAATATTTATGTATTAACCCTTTAACTTTAATTGTTCTCTGATACTCCTTAATTCTTCACCACTATGTTTGCTGGTGTACAGGTGGCTTTAGTACGCAGAGGGTTTCATAATATGACCAACGCTCATGAAGCACTGGTCAACCATAAAATAAACCTTGGTAACTCCCTTTTCTCATGATTTTTTCATTTTTTGGGATATGAAAGTCGTCACCTCCAGCCCTATCTCTTTATGAACCATGGGAAGGCTTTATTGCCTTAACACTGCCATCAAATCTTGCAAAAAATCGATAAAAACGTTAATAAAACCTGCGCAGGAGGGTTTGATTGCTCACAGAGGTCAGGAAGAGGTGAAAGGAGTAGTGAGGCAGTGGAAATGCATGTAGGGGGAGGTTTTATGGACAAAAACCGTGAAAACAGGGTTTAAAAGTGCATTTGGTGCAAAATATGGCTTGGTGATTTTGTGAAAAATGTCGGCGGTTTTCGCGCGACATTTAGGCGGTAAATGGTTTTGACGTGATTTAACGTGATTCCATACAGGGCATGACACCTGTCCCTTATGAAACCATCACTTTCGTGTGGATTTGGGTGGTTAAACCCTGACACAGAAATTTGCGCGAAACGCGATGTTGACCGTTGGATGAGGAGGTGTAGATCCAACGGTGGGGGAGGAGCACGACGAGAAAAGGTGCATGAGCGAGGGTTTTAGTGGGAGCCAGGTGGCAGCCAGAGATTGGACAGGCATTTGATGGGTGGAAGGTAGGGCCCGGAGTGTGATGTTAGCTCCTTTGTTTGGTAGTGGGATGTTTGATTGGTGGAGTTGGATGTCAGGTTAATTAAACAAGAACCGTTGGATGAGGTGAATCAATGGTAGGGATGTGTTTATGGGGGTGAAAGGATATATATTAGTTAGGAGGATGAAGGGTAATAGGGGAAGCATGGTGGCCGTTGATCTTTATATATCAATGGTGGGGATGGATTCGTGGAGTGGTAAGGTGGGGAAGCATGGTGGCCGTCAGATCAAGACTGGAGGCCTATGATCGACGGTTAAAATTTCTCCGGACTTTGATAAGTGTGGAAGGGGAAAAACAAAGGGAAGGGGGCTTTTAAAAAAAATGAAGAAGGAAAAGGTTCGATGAAGGAGTACGAGACCAGGAGAGGGGTGTGAAGGGTTAGGGAAAAAGGGCTGAGAGGAGGGATGAGGGAGGTGATTCAGCGCCATCGGATCAAATAGATTAATGGCTAGGATTAAGGTGAGGTTTTACCAAGCATATCAGGGAAAATATGAAGAAAAATATATTTTACAAGGGGCGCGGAGGAAAAATAAAAAGGAAAAGGTAGAGGGCTTAAGGGAAGGCGCTAGGAAGTGATCCCGTGGGGAGATAAGGTGACTAGGAGAGGAGGAAAAAGGGGCTAGCGGCTAGGCGCTTGGTCACAGCACCTTGGTTTTATGGCGGATAAGGAAAGGAGGCTAAGCCCAAAGGGGCTAAAACAACTGTTTTTTAATATAAGGAGTGGAACAAGGTTTAAGTGGTTTTTTTTAGTGTTTTGAGGTTCCGATATGAAGAAAAGAGGGTTTTTGACCCAATAAAAGGAAATTTTACAGGTTTAAAAGATTTTTAGGTGAAATGAGGGGTAAAAAGTGGATTTTTTCAAAGGGAATAGAGGACAAATGAGAGGAAAGGAGGTATTTTTCATAGAAAAATAAAGGATATATAAGGGGGAAAAATGAGTGAAATGGGCTTAGAAAATGATGGAAAAATGGCCTAAAAAACAGTCTCTTTTGATATCAGCAAATTTACTTGTGGATTTTTTGAATGAATTAGCAGTGAAGATTACTCTTAAGTTAGAAAGCACCAGAAGGCTTCAAGAATGAGAAATTTTCTGTGAAAATAATCTGTTGAACGCTCAAGATCTGTTTTAGCCATCATTTACTATGACAAAAATTTACTGATGGCTAATAGTGGCTCCACTTGGGGATGGCAGCTCCTTGGAGGTGTCAAGAACTTCAGAAATTGATCTCTGGGATGTAGACCTGTGCCTTATCCATTGACAACCTTTTCTTGCTTGATCATGCTGATTAGAAAAGATGGTCAGTACTTCTTATCAGCAAACAAATTTCTCCCAAACATTCTACCTACACAACCTACTTTTCCTAGCATTTTTTCTTCATAAGGTGCACTTGGACTTGCAAAACATTGTCATCAACATTTTATTTTTTTATTGAAAGTAGGAAACTAATATAAATCTACCCTTATTTCTTCCATGATTTCAGATTAAACAGTTGAACTCATAATTTCTCTACCTAAGCTACTATTTGTCAGGATTAAACTGTCTGGCAGATTTTATTCTCTATATTCTAAAATAGAAATTTAAACCCAGTCAAATCAATATTAGGCTATCTAATTTTCTATGGTGTCTATGGCTATATGTACAAGCTACACATAGACTTTATTTGAAAAAAATTAAAACAAAATTGTGAAGGCTTAAGATCTGAAAATTAAGAACATCCTTCCTTGCTTCTTTCAGCTCTGGTTTTGATCTTTTTAGAGTTGTTCTTTTTCTATTCTTTTTGGGTTCAGTTTTGAGTGTGTCAAAACCAGTTTTGTTTCTTTTTCTTTGGCTTAGGTTTTGAGCTGACTAGAGCCATTGATTTCTATCCTAATCTAATCTATTGATAAGCCAAGATTAAACAATTTGGAAAATCTCCTTCACTAACCTATCAGTAGTAAATTTAAATCTATCTAGTCATGATTAGGCTGTATGACTAAATAGCAGTGTTTTTTTTGGTAGTGGTATTTAAGCTTGCACAATTTCAGATTTTATTTTCTTTTTTCTATGGGGTTGTACCTTTCTTATTTTATTTCTACCCTCTTTTCTGTTTTTCTATTGTTTTTGTATTTTTTCTTTTTCAAACTTAAAATCAGTGTTATATACAATGAACAAAAGCTTTAAAACTAAAATATCAGCTAACAGAAATAATGTTTGAGAACCCTGCCATTGACAAGACCTCCAAAATATTCACCTCCATCCAATTCTTGCAGAAATAATTCACTATTTCCAATGGTAGATTGAATAAGATAAGGGTCTTGCCATAAATTATCAAATTTTCCATGTTTTCCCTTATCTTCTCTCCTTGGATCCCATTTCAAAACTTGTTCACCAATTTTAAAATCACTTTCCTTGGTTCTTTTGTCAAACAAATTCTTGATGTTTTCTTGTAGTTTTTGTGCTTTGATGTAGAATTCCTCCCTGGTTTGTTGTAGATTTATAGTCTGATTTATTATTCTTGTCATATCATCATATTTAGACTGCACTTCTTGGATCAGTTTCATGACTGGCACTCCTAAACTAGTTGGAAGTATTGCATTAGTTCCATAAACTAGCTGGTAATGAGACATCCCAATTGACTTCTTAGCTGTCAATCTGTCTGCCCATAATGCATGTACTAGCTTATTGTGCCATGATTTCTTGTTATCTTCCAGCAATTTCTTGATTATGTTTACCAAAATTTTATTTGAGGATTCTACCAACCCATTACCTTGAGGGTAATAAGTTATAGAATGACCCAATATAATATGATATTTATGACAGAATTCAACCATCTTTTTAGATCCAAATGCGGCAGCATTATCAGTTATGATCTTCCTAGGGCAGCCAAATATAGACAGTATATGGTTTTCAAGGAATGAAATGATGACTGAATCTGTGGCCTTCCTAGATGGGATGGCTTCTATCCACTTGGTAAAATAGTCTATTGCTGTGAGGATCCACCTATGTTGGGTAGATGAGGCAGGATGGATTTCCCCAATGAAGTCTAGACCCCACTGCTGAAAAAGAGCTTCAATAGTGATTGGTTGCAGAGGTAAGGGAAGCAGTTTTCTTTTGCCTTCAAAAATTTGGCATTTGTGACAGGTAGTAATCATTTTGTGGACATCTTGAAAGAGAGTGGGCCAGTAGTAACCAGATGTAAGGATTTTTTTAGCCGTTGACTTCCAGTATAGGTGGCCTCCACATTCTCCTTCATGAAACTCATGCTTGATCTTTTCTGCATCATTCTCAGGCAAACATTTAAGCAATAATCCACTAGAATTTTTCCAATATTAACATTTATCCAAAATGTGGTAATTTACAGGTTTCAACTTTAAGAATCTTGCCTTTGTTTTAGAAAAACCAGGAGGGACATTTAGATTGATCAAAACATACAAAATATCAGCATACCAAGATGAATTCAAAAAATGATCTTCAATAATTGGAGCTATTAAATCCTCTTGTTCATCTAATGCATTAAACATGTTTATATCAAGAGATTGAAAGTTGGATTTAGCCATAAGTCTTGCTAGTCCTTGACCTTTTATGAGCTTAGTGGGTTTGATTTCTAAGTCATATTCTAAAATTACAGCAATCCATTTTCTGCTTTTGCCATCTGGATCTTGGGTCAATATGTCTTTCACAACTGAATGAAGCACAAATTCTATAATGTGGGAATGTAAAATGTACACTCTGAAGTATTTTAAGGCTTTGACCAAAGAAAAAGCTTGTTTTTCCATTATATTGTACTTCAGAGGTGCATCTCTTAATGCCTTGCTGAAAAATGCAATTGGTTGCTCTTGTTCATTCAATTTTTCTGTAATAGGACAACAACTACTGTGTATTCTTATGCAAATGAAAAAATGAAGAAATCCTATGTAAATCATGACTAATGAGAACTGGTGTTTTGGTAAGGGCTTGTTTTACCAGCTCAAATGATTTCTTTGCTTCTAAGGTCCATTTAACTCCTTCTTCTCTTTTAAGCATGTTTGTCATGTTTCTAAGGAGTTCAGCTAGATTGGGTATGAACCTTCTCAAGAAGTTAATCTTTCCAATGAAAGTTTAAAGTTCCTTGATGGTTTTAGGATGATTGATTTGAAATATACCATCAATCTTCTTTGGATCTATCCTTATTCCCTCTTCTGATATGATATGTCCAAGAAGTTTACCTTCTTGGAGACCAAACAATGTTTTCTTTGGATTTAAGGATATCCCAAATTTTCTGCATTTCTCAAAGACTTTTCTCAAGTGTATTAGGTGTTCTTCATATGTTTTAGAATATACAGTGATGTCATCTAAGTAAATCACTATGAAGTGACCTATTTCTTCTGAGAATGCTATATCCATGGCTCTTTGAAATGTGGCACCAGCATTCATTAAACCAAAGGGCATTTTCAAATACATGAAAGTACCCCAAGGAGTAGTAAAGGTTGTTTTAAGTTGATCATCAGGATGTACCAATATTTGATTGTAACCTGAGAAGCCATCTAGCAAAGAAATTCTTTTAGAACCAACTACCCTTTGTAAGATATGATCCATTTTGTGTAAGGGATAGTTGTCCTTTAATGAGGCTTTGTTTAAGTTTCTAAAGTCAATGCAAAGCCTTGTTTCTCCTGTTTTCTTCCTACTAGATACAAGATTAGACACCCACTCTGAGTATCTAACAGGGACTATAATTATATCATCATACATTTTTCTAATTTATTTCTCTACCATAGGTAATTGAACAAGGTTAATTCTGCGCAATTTTTGTTTAAAAGGCTTTTGGTTTTCTTTGAGGGGTATCTTATCCTAGATTATTTTTGTATCATATGATTTCAGATCTTCATAACTCCATGCAAACACACCAGAAAATTATTTAAAAATATCAATGTATTTCAGTTTGATGTGAGCTAGAAGTGTTTTAGATAGTTTGATCATTTTGGGCTTTTCCTCACAGCCTATGTTGCATTCTTCCACTTTAGTTTTCGTAGGTTCCATTTTTAGCTTTTTGGCGGCATCATTCAAGTCAAACAATTCTTCTACTGGGACCAGTCCTCTTGGAAAGTTGTGATCTTTAGATTGTAGTACTTATAAGTCTTCATTTTCTTCTTCAAAAAGTGGGTTTTCTTTAGTAGGATAGTCTTGTTCATACTCTGAATCTGAGTTTGGTATTTCAAATTCATTTTTGGACTGTAGGAAGTCTTATATTTGTTTATCTCCATCAAAAACTTGCCAGTATTTTTCATTATCCGGGACAGCTAGTCTATATTTGACTTGGGTGGTGCATTGCTTGGTTTCATAAGGTGTTAGAAAAGTTCTAGCAGCAAAGGCTAATCCATTAAACATAATTTTCTGGTTCCTTAGGACAAAGGTAAGTTTGAATTCAGCAAATGTTTTTAACAAGTCCATGGCATCATCTCTATAGGCTCTAAGTCTGGGATTTTTAGCAGTGTATTCCCCATTTACTTGTCTAATTATCAATTCTAAATCCCCATGAAATGTTATTCTTTTGGCCCCTAATTTTTTCAATAAATGCAGGCCTAAGAGGAGAGCCTCATATTCTGCTATGTTTTTTGTGCATTGGAAATT
Organism: Pinus albicaulis; assembly: GCA_034641835.2. NCBI lineage: Eukaryota > Viridiplantae > Streptophyta > Pinopsida > Pinales > Pinaceae > Pinus > Pinus albicaulis. The sequence continues at coordinate 2,036,081,669 of CM076575.1, forward strand.
TAATCTATAAGAATGGCCTTCAGTATGATTTTTTTCAGTGTTATGCATCCATATGCCTGCTCCTGCACCAACTTTAGAGTAAGACCCATCAAAATTCATACTCCAAAGAGGACTGCTTTCAGATTTGTCATTTATTTCATTGTTGTCCTCTCTTTTTGTTTGTCTAATCTCACTGTGTTGTTCCTGCAGTTCTGTACTATGCTGAATTTTGTTTTGTTCCTCAAGATTTTCAATGTTTTGAGGTTTTATTCTTTTATTTTCATGATCGGCACTATATTTATGACTGTTTTGGACCTCAAGACCTTTAATCTGTTTGCTGTAATTTTCTAAATCGGCAAACTGGCTTTTAGTTTTCTCCTTCTTTTCCTCTTCACCTATAGTTGCCCCTATGTTTGGATGTGGAGGGAACACTATATTGGGTGATGTTTCATTGACTAACTCTTGCTCATTAGGAATCCCATCATTATAAAGAATGAATGAGTCAAGATTAGTATGTATGGAATAAAGAGGAGAGTTTTCTGGTCTTTCTTGGTTACTCACCATGTATTTCATATGTGTTTCCCTATAGAGTCTTCTAGGTTGACTGAAGACAGGGATGGTGGCATAAGTCATATTCATCTGCATAGTACCTTGCAACTTAGCACCCCATGATATTGAAAGAAGCATGCCATATTTGGGGGGTATATCATCCACTACAATTTCCATCACTAAGCTTTTGGCTAGAATTTTCTCTAAGTTAACACATAGATCTTTTATCAGGCCTAGGCATCTTACTCTGCTTGAATCAAAGGAATACAAATCCTTATAAGGTCTAGTTACCTCAAGGCCTAATTTCTCAATTATTACTTTGGGCATGAGATAATGTGATGCCCTTGAATCAAGCATGGCGTTGTGCAAAATGCTATCATGGACGTTCAAACTGATGTAGAATGGAGGGGTAGTTCCTTCTTGAAAATTTCCTTCAATCTTAGGACCAAACAGAAGCTCTAGTGTATCATCATTTAAGTTAATAGTATCATGAATTTCTTATATGTTTAGAGCTTTCAAAACTTGAAATCTATATACATTTTGAGTGACTAACTCAGTAAGTGGGACAGAGATTTTGATTTTGGCTATTTCACTCTCTAGGCTAAAGGGAATCAGATTTTCACAATGTTTGATTCAACCTTCTTAGTCACTGATTCATTAGCAAAATCACCTTGCTGATTTCTACTATTTACAGCAGTTAAAATGGTTTTTTTAGGAGCATTAGCTGAAATACTAGTGCTGCTAGGGTAACCCCTATTTTTTTCATTGATTTGGGTGTTTTTTCCCTTGTTTGAATCAAAACTTTCAGGCATTTTTTGATGATTTTCTACTGTCTTTTTAGAAGTATTTACAGGGCTGGTTTTGGCAAAATTTTCAGAGGTTTTCTTCTTGGGAGTTTCTTGATTCTTTATACTTCTTAGGTCATATTGTTTAGGTGATCCTATGACGGCATTTTCAAAGTCTGGTTCATAGTATTCAGTTTTTGGTCTTCTATCATCATAACATGTATATAGACCTTGTTTTCTTTCATAAATGAAATCAAAATCCTCATTTCTTACTCCCAACATGTTTATGTGCTCATCCTCTATTTGTTCATTTGTTTATTCATCCTTATTAACATAATTTTCTTGGAAAGGAGGTTTGATCTGTTGATAAACATCTCTTTGTCTGTTTTGAGGTTGATTTCTCCTAAAGTTCTAATTTTGGTTTTGGGATTGATTTCTGTTTTGAGGAGCTAATTGATTTTCTCTAGATTGAGCTCTCTCATATATGCTCATTCTCTCCATCATCATTTCCATTTTTGAGTTAGATGTAGAAGGTGCAACCTCATCCCTATATGATACCCTCTTCTCAGTCATCATTCTAGCTCTCTTCTCAATCAGATTTGTTTCCACACTAAGAGCTCCCTTCTACATGTCTTCTAAAGTTAAGGGATCCCTTTCTCTTATTTGATAGGCCATTTCAGGATCAAATCCTTCAGGGATTTTTTCCAAAGCTGAGCCTTGTGGAGGTTTCAAATCTGGGGGTAGTGCATTATAAACACTATTAAATCTAGTGCAATAATCTTGCACACTTTCCCTAGTATTTCTCTTGAGGTTGTTGTAATCTGAAAGTATTTGGAGAGGGTTCTTCCTAACTTGCCATTTGTTTATGAATGTTTGATGGAAATATTGGATATCATTAATACTATGAGGGGTTAATATTTTGAACCATTTTCTTGCTTCTCCTCCTAAACTTTGAGCAAATAATTTGAGTTTCATGGTCTCATCATCTATCTCATTTCTATCAAAATATTCATTCATCTTGTCCACATGTATTTGAGTAGTAACGAAACCACTAGCATCATATAATGGGATCCTGGACTGATAGTCTTGTGGAAAAATAGCTAAAGGAAAAGGAAGGACTAGAGGAGCATACCGTGCTGCCATGATAGGAGGTTGTGGAAAAAATGGGGGGTTTACAAGTGGAGGGTTTATGAAAGGAGGAGGAGGATGGAATGTAGTAGTTTGAACAGTGGGTGTATGGATAACAAAAGTACTTGGACCAAAAAAAGACTGTTGAGCAGATATAGGATGAGAAAAACCAAAGTTATGAATGAAATGAAGGTCAGGTGGAGTGGTTTCTTTACTATCACTATTTTCACCACTATGTTGGGGTGAGTGTGGATGCTCAAGGTCTATCTGATCTATATCACCAAGTGACGTAGTTTTGGATGGGTTTCTTAAGTCAACTTTTGTATCTTGCAGAGCTGAAAGGTTTTCAGGTACAGAGTTAGCTCTATGAAATGGTCTGACAATAGTTGAAGTCTTGGATTTAGGAGATTTCCTAAGGATACTTTCTGGATTATCAACTATCTCAGGAGGATTTGGGTCAGGAAAGGCTCTAGTATAAATTCTTCTAGAAGCCAATATATGGTGCTTTTAGACCCAATGATGAGAAAATTTTAGCCAAATATGACAGTATTTTAAAGGCTAACTACTCTTTTTCAAATAAAACTCAAGAATTTCCCAGTCGAGTCTTAGGAAAAACCAGTGGGGTTAGTAGGCCTACTGAATACCAATGGAGTCGCCAAGTGAAGGATTTTTACTTAATTTCAAGGTTTTGTTGTTGTTCACCATCAATAATCAATAATAACCAGTCTTGGTGACACTTGTTTCATTTAGAAATAGGGGTTCTATGAGTTGTGAAATTATCTATTAGTCAATAAATCTCCCCAGTATGGTCGCCAGTATGTTAGGCCTCTGTAGTTTGAAATATTGGCAAGAAAAAATGCTGCAGAGCCTACATCAAAACCACTTTGGAATCCTAGGATCTAGCCTCCTGGATTAAGAGATGGATCTCTCTATATAAGTGTTTTTAAAGATATTAATTTAAGGCTTATGATATGATATTATGCTAGTTATGATGTACAAGGGTTTGTTTTGGTTTTGGTTGGGTAGAATATCATCAAAATAAAGGAAGTCTTTTGAAGGGTGTTGGGGTTCCCATGTTTTGGCTAGATTGGCAAGACCAAAATATGAGACAACATTAGAACCACTTTGGGGCCCTAGGATCTATCCCTCCTGGACCCGTAGAGGGATCTCTCCAAATAGAGAAAATAATGGTATATCTTTGAAGCTCAAAATGAGATGTTAGGCTAGGTATGAAGCACAAAAGGGGGGTTTTAAAATTATTTGGTTGGTTGGTTGCTGGGTTGGTCATGAGATCATGGACTGAGAAAGTAATGGAAGGAAAGGAACAAAATAGTAAGATGTTTTAGCTAGGAGGATAGGTCAAGAAAGTGCCATCCATTGGGCTATGGAGTCATGAAAGGGAATTACTTGCAAAAACTAGCCAAGATTTCAGAGGGAAAGTCATCTAATACTAAAGGATATTTTTAGATTAGATGGTGGGATGGAACATTAATGATTGAAAGTGAAAGAAGGAAAGCAACCTAATTTCTGTCTGTAGATCAGATCAGAGGTCATTTAACTCCAGACCTGCTTGGACATACTCATAGGCAACTCTCAAAGGAGGGACAAAGAGGCAGCTTATAGATCGAACCAGAGGTCATTTAACTCCAGGTCAGCTTTAGCATACTCCAAGGAAAATAGAGTTAAGTTGAACAAAGAGATATTAGAAAGGCTAGTTGGTCGCAAAAGGATCTTAGTGGATAGGGCTAGCTCTAATCCCCAGTGTTCCAAAATATTCCAGCTGAAACCAAACAAGAACATCTAAGAGCTGATCCATTCAATTCATACATCAGATAGCAGGCAATAACATCCACTACACTGGTTAAATTGACTGAAATCAACCCTCAGATAACACATTTAGCAGAAAAAATTGAGGGCAAGGAGAGCAGAGACATAGGGTACCTAACAAGGGTAAATCCTATGGAATATTTCTGATGCAAGCCAGCAGAAAACGTAACAGCATGAAAATGTAATAACAGAGTTAGAGAAAACATCACCAATAGTAATAGACCAGGATCCTGTGAAATGTGCTTTGATCAATTGATGCAAAACTAGTCACATACACTGATCTCAATGGCTAATACAATCCAGACTTTCTCCTACCAGCCTACTACATACAACTACTCTGCTAATCCATCCCAAAAATGTTCTAACAGTCAGAATGAATCCCTTTAACAGCAACGACAGCAGCCAAAAAACAACCTTTACAATATGTTCTATAGGGTTCTTATAGGAGAAAGAATAACAATGGTAGTTGTAAACTTAAATGCAGCATTAAAACTCTAAAGCAGCAAGAGGGCCAAGGCTCCATTCGGTTTTAATTCTGAGCGTTTATCTTCTGTGCTTTTCAGATGGAAGAGTGATCCTCATCGGGCTGAAATTTGCTCGAGGTATATCTTTGATGTACTTGCCGTAGCCTTTTGCAGAATTTTGGTGAATAAACCGAGGTGTATGAACAAATGTGGGGTCTTCCATACAATATAACTAATGCGCTGGTAGCAGAGGACTGTTTTCAAGGTTGGAAAATCTCTCTAGAACACGGCATAGGATGAGAAATGTATGGGTACCTTGTCCTTTTATGGAAGAATGTTCTGCTGATATTAAAAGCCTACTAATATGGTTTTTTGTGCATTGGACCGTCTGAGAAATCCACGGGGTCTTTAATTCTGGTACTCTGCCTTCTACTAATTGGATTAAGGCTCAAAATCTGCAATTGTAGCCCTTAAAAGCTCTGTTGTTCCACTGGTACTCTTTGTCTCTCCCACAATTTCCTCTGACTGTGAAATCTGTGCTTTCAATTCTCTGGACAGGCCTTTACGGAGTTTTTAGCTGCGTTATTTGAATGCACATCCTGTCACGGCTCCTTCCCAGGCTTTCTTCATAATTCAACCCCTAAAAATGGTCCTTTCATGTATTCTCTGTCACTGTGACAGGGGCTATGAATTATGGTGGTTTATTACCGCCTGAAACCCTGCAAAACACGAACACATGTTAAGAAATCATGCACGGAGGTGGTGGATGCAACGGGAATGACGAGAATGGCCATGCAAATTATGAAGTGGTGGAACAGTACGGGGTTACAGTGGAAAATGCAGTGGGAGGCTTGCAGAATGGTGGCGCAATGGGAAAATGCATGGGAAAACGTCGAGGCAGACGTTTTAACGTAAAAACATTGAAATTTGACCTTGGAACAAATATATATAACGGGGGCAGGTGAATGTACGATGGAGATATGTGGAGTGGTGACGTGGCAGGACCGGGAGATGGCGGGGCGGTCAACAGCGGGGGAAACCAAATCTGGACCGTCCGATCTCAAAGGAGATCGACGGTGGAAAACATGTCGAAGGGTGATGGACAGTGGGCCAGTGGGTATGATTGCCTCGGTTAACGTCCGTGCATTTTCTTAAAGCGACGACTGTCGAATGGGCCACCCTAGATCGAACGGCGCACAGCGATATCGCTCCGCGTCTACGGACGAACGATAATGCATGATGAGATAGTGATTTTCCAGCTGTACCGGTGCCACGTGTCGGATGATGTATGGAATCACTGGCCCATTGGAAAATATCGCCTACCTCCGAAAGGTGGTGCGATAGAAACCAGATGGTTTTTTAATAGTGCGCGGGACCACCAGGGCGGGTAAACTCAAAACCGTCAGATCTGCGGGAAACGAACGGTGGATCAGCTATCGGAGAGTTGAACGAGGATAGCCACTAGTGTGACGGAGCTAGCAAACGTCGTCCGATCTGTTTAGATCAACGGTTATAAATGCGCTCGATACATACTCTGCGGTAAGCGCCTTTCGGGCTGGTGGGTGGTTCTAGTGCCCGGGTCACGTGGAGGGGGAAAGTGCAGGGGCTTGGCCGAAAGGGGCTAGGCCCCATATACATGGAGAATATGGTTTTGGCACATTATGATGCAATTTGAGGGTGGAAAAGGGGAACGATAGGGAGAAAAGGATCGTTTCAACCAAACAAAAAGTATTTGAAGGGTTTAAATAGGGTTATGGAGGATTAGAGGATTAATGAAGGAAGTTTAGAAGGGGGGGAAAAGAGGGTGGAAAGGAAACTTAGAGCAAGGGACAACAAAGTGAAATGGGGCATTCTACAGGGGAAAATTAAAGCCTTTTGGAGCACAATGATGTCACAATCGGAGAGGCCTTATAATGGGAATCAACAGAAAGGATTTTATCAAAGGCAAAGGCACATGAGACTTCAAGGATGATGTGTCTTCAGGGGAGATGCATTCCTTAAAGGTCTCAAAAACAATTTAGCCCCCTACTTTGCCTGCCAAAAATTTACAGGGGGCTAACAATGGCTCCAAATGGGGATGGCTTCTTCTTGAAGGAGTCAAGAATTTAGAGAATAAATCTTTGGTGTAGGCCAGATGCCTGGTACTCGACTCATTCATTTTCTTCTTGGATCAGCTGCCACAAGTTGTGAAGACATCAAATCAGTAGAAACATTCTCAAACAATCTACCTACCCAGACTACAATCCTAGAATCTTTCTTTAGGGTGCATTTGGATTGGCAGACCCTTTACATCATTTTTATATTTTACAAGTAGAAAATAAACCTATTATAATTCTACCCTTATTACTCCATGAGACCGGATTAAACTGTTGGTCTCATAGTTTCTCTACCTAATCTAACATCTGCTGGGATTAAAATGTCCAGCAGATTTCTTCTGCTGGGATTAAATTGTCCAGCAGATTTCTTCTCTACATTCTATAACAGAAATTGAAAAACAGCCAAGTCAGGATTAGACTGTCTGACTTGCTGGACTTTGCAAAAATTAAAAACAACTAACCACATGCTCACAGACTGAGCTTTATTGGGCTTTCCCTACCTACCCTACTCTAACTAGAATATTTACAAGTCTAGCTTACAAACATTGTCCCTCAACATGCTGCTCAACAAGACCCTTGATCCTTCTTCAAATGTGTGCAGGAAATGTACATAAGGATCATGAAATGATACTCGGTTATGAATATTTGGCAAGCAGGCTTCAACAAGGATCTCTTCTTCTTCCATTGGATGGAGAATAAGACCCCCTTGAGAAAGAGAATCTCCCTCATCTTCTTCATTTTCTGAACTGGAGGACTCATCATATATGGCAGTGTTATCCTCCTGGAGCTTTGATATATTCTGCTCAGAGGTGCTGAGCTCTATGAAAAGGTCTATGTATACTTGAGTAGGGGCTTGTTCCATTGCTTCCTCCTTTTCAAAAGAAGGCTCATTTCTTTCAGCTTGCTCAAGAATCTCTTCTTTGATATCCTCCTCCTCTTCTGAAAGGAAAGGCTACTGGTTTCCAGTCTTACTGATGATCTGTAGTAGAGTAGAATGGAGATTCAAAGGATCTCCAACTGCTATTATACTATCATAGCTCTCCCCATCAGTATCATAGATAGGCCGACTGGTTTCATTACTTCTCTGAAATTGTTGGCTCTGATCTTCCTCCCATGAATCTAAGGATGATGGTCCTGCAAGCTTGGCTTCCCCTTGAAAACACTCATCATCAAACAGATCATAAATAGGAAAATCATAAGTGTAAGTAATGTCATCCACCAGACCTTCTGGATTTTTAGTGGGTCTTTCTTCGTCCTGATCCCCAGAGGAACTTTCTGGATCTATATCGTCAAACTCATAAGATGAATGAGCAAGAGTGTGTGTTCTATAAAAGATCTCTAGGGTGGGCTGCTGATTTAATATCTGATCAATCTCCTCTTCTGTCAAAAGAGGGGTCTGCCTCTCATCATGGACATAAGAACAACAGTCTACTCTCTCTTATATTAGCTAATTTGGAGGCTGGATGTTTTCTTGAGCCTCTTCTTCCACATCAGATTTTTCCTCCTCTATGTGTTCTGTTGTTTCCTCGAAGCAGCATTCCCTATTAGCCTTTGCTATTAGGTCCTGATTTCCACTAGTCAGCGTAATACGAGACCTAGGTAAGCAATCAGGCAGTTACCGATCACTTTCCTCTTCGTCTTCTACAAATTCTTGAGCATCATACATGTCTTGCTCATCTTCTAGGTCCTGAGTCTGTTCTTGTTTTGGGAGATGCATGGGCTGTTCTAAATAATCCTCATTTACATTCAGATTAGCCATATACATCTCCAACACTTTACCAAATGTTTCTGTTAATTCATATAATTGATCATACAAATCATAATACTTTGCATCCTTGTCCATGTTTGGATTCATGCTTTTGCAAAGAAGGCTACTGCTTCTTCTCAACCAGTTCAGTGTCCTCCACCAGTGGAGTCATTAGGTCTTCTAGGAGTTATGGAGTGTGGAGTCGCCAGGTGGATGTATATGAATGCTTAAAGCAGGATGTTGTCCACCATCAGCAATTGAATGCCAATCTAACCAGAGATCTTGGGTCTTTGAGTGCCTAAGAATGTTTAAGGTGAAATGCACTCATTCCCCAGCGGAGTCACCATTATGTTGGGGTTCCCATGTTTTGGCCAAATTGGCAATACCAAAAGATGAGACAACATCAGAACCACTTTGGGGCCCTAGGATCTAGCCCTCCTGGACCTGGAGAGGGATCTCTCCAAATAGAGCAAAGAATGGTATATCTTTGAAGCTCAAAATGAGATGTTAGGCTAGGTATGAAGCACAAAAGGAGGGTTTTAAAATTATTTGGTTGGTTGGTTGCTGGGTTGGTCATGAGATCATGGACTGAGAAAGTAATGGAAGGAAAGGAACAAAACAGTAAGATGTTTCAGCTAGGAGGATAGGTCAAGAAAGTGTCATCCATTGGGCTATGGAGTCATGAAATGGAATTACTTGCAACAACTAGCCAAGCTTTCATAGGGAAAGTCATCTAATACTAAAGGATATTTTTAGATTAGATGGTGGGATGGAACATTAAGGATTGAAAGTGAAAGAAGGAAAGCAACCTAATTTCTGTCTATAGATCATATCAGAGGTCATTTAACTCCAGACCTGCTTGGACATACTCATAGGAAACTCTCAAAGGAGGGACAAAGGGGCAGCTTATAGATCGGACCAGAGGTCATTTAACTCCAGGTCAGCTTTAGCATACTCCAAGGAAAACAGAGATAAGTTGAACAAAGAGATCTTAGAACGGCCAACTGGTCGCACAAGGATCCTAGTGGACAGGGCTAGCTCTAATCCCTAGTGTTCCCAAATATTCCAGCTTAAACCAAAAAAGAACATCTAAGAGCTGATCCATTCAATTCATACATCAGAGAGCAGGCAATAACATCCACTACACAGGTTAAATTGACTGAAATCAACCCTCAATTAACACATTTAGCAGAAAAAATTGAGGGCAAGGAGAGTAGAGACATAGGGTACCTAACAAGGGTAAATCCTATGCCATATTTCTGATGCAAGCCAACAGAAAACGTAACAACATGAAAATGTAATAACAGAGTTAGAGAAAACATCACCGATAGTAATAGACCAGGATCCTGTGAAATGTGCTTTGATCAATTGATGCAAAACCAGTCACATACACTGAGATCAATGGCTAATACGATCCAGAATTTCTCCTCCCAGCCTACTACATACAACTACTCTGCTAATTCCTCCTAAAACTATTCTAACAGTCAGAATAAATCCCTTTAACAGCAACAGCAGCAACTGAAAAACAACTTTTACAATATTTTCTATAGGGTTCTTGTAGGAGAAAGAATAACAATGGTAGTTGTAAACTTAAATCCAGTATTAAAAATCTGAAGCAGCAAGAGGGTCGAGGCTCCATTTGGTTTTAATTTTGAGCGTTTATCTTCTGCGCTTTTCAGATGGAAGAGTGATCCTCGTCAAGCTGAAATTTGCTCAAGGTATGTCTTTGATGTACTTGTCATAGCCTTTTGCAGAATTCTGGTGAATAAACCGAGGTGTATGAACAACTGTGGGGTCTTCCATACTGTATAACTAATGCAATGGCAGCATAGGACTGTTTTCAAGGTTGGAAAATCTCTCTAGAACACGGCATAGGATGAGAAATGTATGGGTACCTTGTCCTTTTATGGAAGAACGTTCTGCTAATATTAAAACCCTACTAATATGGTTTTCTGTGCATTGTACCATCTAAGAAATCCACGGGGTCTTTAATTCTGGTACCCTGCCTTCTACTAATTGGATTAAGGCTCAAAATCTGCAATTGCAATCCTTAAACGCTCTGGTGTTCCACTGGTACTCTTTGCCGCTCCCACAATTTCCTCTGACTATGAAATTTGTGCTTTCAATGCTTTGTACAGGCCTTTACAGAGTTTTTAGCTGCGTTCTTTGAATACACATCCTGTCATGGCTCCTTCCCAGGCTTTCTTCATAATTCAACCCCTGAAAATGGTCCTTTCCTGCATTCTTTGTCACTGTGACAGGGGCTGTGAATTATGGTGGTTTATTACCACCCGAAACCCTGCAAAACACGAAAAAAGGTTAAGAAATCATGCACAAAGGTGGTGGATGCAAAGGGAATGACGAAAATGGCCATGTAGATTATGAAATGGTGGAACAGTGCAGGGTTATGATAGAAAATGCAGTGGGAGGCTTGTAGAATGGTGGTGCAGTGGGAAAATGCATGGGAAAATGTCGAGGCAGACTTTTTAACATAAAAACATTGAACTTTGACCTTGGAACGAATATATATAACAGGGGCAGGCGAATGTACGGTGGAGATACGTGGAGTGGTGACGTGGCAGGACCGGGAGATGGCGGGGCGGTCAAGAGCGGGGGAAACCAAATCTGGACCGTCCGATCTCAAAGGAGATCGATGGTGGAAAACACGTCGGAGGGCGATGGATAGTGGGCCAGTGGGTACAATTTCCTTGGTTAACGTCCGCGCATTTTTGTGAAGCAACGACTGTCGGATGGGCCACCCCAGATCAGATGGCACACGGAAATATCGCTCCGCGTCTACGGATGAATGATAACGCGCGATGGGATAGCGGTTTTCCAACCGTACCGGTGCCGCACGTCAGATGATGTATGGAATCACTGGCCCATCGAGAAATACCGCCTACCTCCAAAAGGAGGTGCGATAGAAATCGGATGGTTTTTGAATAGTGCACGGGACCACCAGGGAAGGTAAACTCTGAACCGTCAGATCTGCGGGAAACGAACGGTGGATCAGCTATCGGAGAGGTGAACGAGGAGGGCCATGGGTGCAACGGAGCCAGTGAATGTCGTCCGATCTGTTTAGATCAACGGTTATAAACATGCCCGATACATACTCGGTGGCAAGCGCCTTTCGGGCTGGTGGGTGGTTCTAGCGCCAGGGTCACTTGGAGGGGGAAAGTGCAGGGGCTTGGCCGAAAGGGGCTAGGCCCCATATACATGGATAATATGGTTTTTGGCACATTATGATGCAATTTGAGGGTGGAAAAGGGGAACGATAGGGAGAAAAGGATTGTTTCAACCAAGCAAAAAGTATTTGAAGGGTTTAAACAGGGTTATGGAGGATTATAGGATTAATGAAGGAATTTTAGAAGGGGGGGAAAAGAGGGTGGAAAGGAAACTTAGAACAAGGGACAACAGAGTGAAATGGGGCATTCTGCAGGGATACAAGGGGAAAATTAAAGCTTTTTAGAGCACAATGATGTCACAATCAGAGAGGCCTTATAATGGGAATCAACAAAAAATATTTTATCAAAGTCAAAGGCACATGAGACTTCAAGGATGATGTGTCTTCAGGGGAGATGCATTCCTTGAAGGTCTCAAAAACAATTTAGCCCCCTACTTTGACTGCCAAAAATTTACAGGGGGCTAACAAAGGGTAAAGGTGTGAGCAAGTTGACAGAATGGTTCAGCCGATAGGATAGCTAAGAAATAGTATCAATCCATTGGGCTATGGAGTCACAAAAGGATTTAATTGCACAACGATTTTCAAGAGTGGTCTATGGGGCAAGTAATCTATGTTAAAAGATCTCTTTAAGTTCATTTATGGTATGGAACATTAAATTATAGTGAAAGAAACAAACATATAAGAAAAACAAAGGGTAGCTTAAGATCAAGTAAGGACTTTTAACCTAGCCTGCTTTCAGCATACTCAAAGGAAAACAAAGAATATCCTAAGATCAAGTAAGAACTTTGAATCTAACCTGCTTTCAGCATACTCTTAATGGAAAACATTAAGTATAAAAAAAAGAATAGCCTAAAATCAAGTAAGAACTTTGAATCTAACCTGCTTTCAGCATACTCTTAATGGAAAAAATTAAAGATAAAACAAATAATAGCCTAAGATCAAGTAAGGACTTTTAACCTAGCCTGCTTTCAGCATATTCAAAGGAAAACAAAGAATAGTCTAACATCAAGTAAGAACTTTGAATCTAACCTACTTTCAGCATATTCTTAGGAAAAACATTCAAGATGAACATAAAAAGTAGCCTAAGATCAGGTAAGGACTTTTAACCTATCCTGCTTTTGACATACTCTTAAGGGATCTTTTCAAAGAAACTGTTGGAGATAAACTAGAGGACAGGGCTAACCATAAACTTCTCTAGTTCAAATTTAATTAGAAAAATCTGAAAATATCATTCAAAAACAACATCTTAAGTTTTACTCAGCAAGACATGGGATGACCAACATTCCTTGACTAGTTACACTCTATTGAAATCATTCCCAAACACACATTTAGAAGAAAACATAAAGATAAATCTTATCAGTGAGATTTAGGGTACCTCTACAGTAAATCCTAATCTATATTTTTTGTTCTTTATCAGAGAAAATGGAAAGTATGGAAAACATGAGAAAAATAACAATTACAATAAGAAAAACATCACCATTGACATAGACCAGGATCCCATAAATCAACTTGTGCATTTTGATGTTCAAACCAGTTACAATCTTCAAGTCCAATGGGTCTTTACAGCTTCAAACTTCTCATCTCAGCCTATGTTTCTTCAATTACAAAATAGATCTTCAACAGCCTCAATAGCTATTTACATTCAATGAGTATTCAACCAACAACAATAAATAACTCCTCATATGATATTTATAGATATTTTGAGGAGGTGGAGTAAGAATGAGGTCTATTTGTTTAATTAACACAGATTAAATGCTTCTCGACCTTTGGGAGGTCAAATGGAGATTTTTTTCAGATGTTTAACTCTGTTTTAATTAATTTTACATTAACTTTTATCTACTTTAGTCACTTTTGTTGACTTTGGAGGCTTTTGGTAGGATGGAAATTAATTTTGAGCTCTCTTTGACAAATATCTCTAACAGTGCATTCAATTTGTATTATTTTGAGGAAAATGAACTTGTAGGTGGCATTTGGAGGCTCTCTTTGTTAATATGTCTACTTAATACTTTAAAACACTGATTTAACTCTGATTTTATGCTTTAAGGTTGATCATGCCTTCTTTATTCTTCTTCGGTCTTCAATTGTCCCTTTGATGACTGTATTCACCTTTAATTATCTTTTTCCTTTGGTTTTCAGCCTTCACTCTTAGTTTAAGCTCTCAATCTTTATGTATTAACCCTTTAAGTTTAATTTTTCTCTGATACTCTTTAATTCTTCACCACTGTGTTTGCTGGTGTACAGGTGGCTTTAGTATGTAGAGGGTTTCATAATATGACCAACGCTCATGAAGCACTGGTCAGACCATAAAATAAACCCTGGTAACTCCCTTTTTTCATGATTTTTCCATTGTTTGGGCTATGAAAGTCATCACCTCTGGCCCTGTCTCTTTATGAACCATGGGAAGGCTTTATGGCCTTAAAACTACCATCGAATCCTGCAAAAATTTGATAAAAACGTTAATAAAACCTGTGCGGGAGGGTTTGATTTCTCACAAAGGTCAGGAAGAGGCAAAAAGAGTAGTGAGGTAGAAGAAATTCATGTAGGGGGAGGTTTTATGGACAAAACCCATGAAAATAGGGTTTAAAACTACATTTGGTGCGAAATATGGCTTGGTGGTTTTGCGAAAACCATCGGCAGTTTTCATGCGACATTCAGGTGGTAAATAGTTTTGACGCGATTGAATGTGATTCCATACAGGGTGTGACACCTATCCCCTATGAAACCAACGGTTTCACGTGGATTTGGGTGGTTAAACCCCGAGACAAAAATTTGCGTGAAACATGATGTTGACCGTTGGATGAGGAGGTGTAGATCCAACGGTGGGGGAGGAGCATTGTTAGCCACCTATAAAATTTGTTATAGCAAAAGGTGGCTAATAATTTTTGAGCCTTCAAGGAACAAATTTCATTGCTAAAAATTGTTGGCTCTTGAAGACTCTTGAAGGCCTCCTGCCTCTATCCTCAAATCTTCACTACTGTGCCTTTTCCCCATTTAGAAATCCTGCTGATTCCCAAGGAAGAATACTGCTGCAAGCACCTTTTTCCCCCCTTCCCTTCTTCCAAAACTAACCTCATTTTAACCCTTTCATCTCCCATGAAAAATCCCTCATTTTCATGATTTTTCCCTTTCCCCTTCATCAAAACCCTTTGATAAGGTTTAAAGACTCCTTCTTTGCCTTATCAGAACCCCTCTAAACCATTGAAATGCATGTTTTATATGTATTTTAGTATTTAGCCCCTCCTTTTTTAACCCCGGTCGTATTACCCTTCATATAACCCTCGGCCCCGCAGTCGGGTGCCAAGCCGCATTATAAATATATATAAAACCTTTGGTTATATGAATTTTTCTATTTTTATTATGTTATAAAATTTTCCGCCAGTTAAAAACCCCAGTCAATCTCCACAGTTGATTTGATCTGTAGATTGATGGTGCGGAGCTTGTCACCCAGGTGGTCCTTGCCATCCACTAACCCATTCCAAAAACTGCGTGGTATTCATCGCACCGCCTTTGGGCGAGGGCGGTTTTTTCCCGATCGACAGCGATTCCATACACTGGCCGATATGAGTCCTGGGCACTGTTCATAAAACCGTCGTCCATCACGCGTTAATATTCGGACGTGGACCCCGCACGATATTGGCATCCACCGTCCGATCTAGGGCGGGCCGTCCAACTACTATCGCTCACCGAAGATGCTCGACAGTTAACCGGGCTATGGCGCGGAATTCAATAGATCTCCACCATCGATCTGATCTGCAGATCGACGGCCCATATTCCATCAGCCTGATTCATCGCCCGGTCAAACATTTTCCGCTTTGACTCTCCATTTCCGCTCTCGACTGTCGATCTCTGTGTGATCGACGGCTCTGATTTAAACAAATCTTCCGCCTCCTCTATCACTTCTCTTGATCAATCCTGACCGTTGTATGATGCCATCCGACGACCACGCTTCCTCCACATGTCCTCCGCAGCAATAAACCTATATATGCAGGATTTCCTAATAGTTTTTGTATTATGCAGGGTTTCTATGATTTTTTCGCCATAACTTAGGAAATTTCAAAGGCAGAGGGTGACGATCCTCCCGCCCCCAATTCAGAAAAGAAAATCCTTTGCAGGATCGAGATTCACGTTTCATCAGTGTTTCTTCAGGAATTGATGCCATATCGCCCCTGCACAGCCCTGTACACCAGCAGAAAAACATGAATCAAGCACAGTGAAAGAGTATCAGTGCAGAAAACTAGAAATATGCCAGAATAGAAGATTGAAGACAGCTATTGTGGGGATTACGTCTAAGATTATTATCAAAATCCTAATCCCCAAGTAAGACATAGTTTAAAGAAAATCTGAAGTGTTTTATCGACAAGAAAACCTCCACCGCCACAAATGAGGCAAATTCATCCCTTTAGCTACCATGATGCCCCCTGTGCCTCAAAGTATTCAATCAGAGGCTGAATTTATTGATCAGGACCAGATATCTACCTCACAACATAGCCAAATAGGAAACTCTGCCAAGGAAATTAATGACAAACATCTGCAGAGTTACTTCGACGCCACACAGAGCCTCAAAGGTCAACAAAAGTTCCCACCGAGATTAATCTTTATGTAAAAACATTTAATATAGAAGACACCTATTGTAAGTTTCTTCATTGAGCCCCTTAAAGGCCAAGAAGCCATTAAGTCTGTATTAATTGTAATTGAGATCTTTTATCAGATCTCACCTCCTCATCCTTCTATATATACTATTACAGAAGATAAGTGAGGGGTTGGTTGCAGAACTTTGAAATACACTTGAGCTTAAAATTTTGATTTTAAATAGTGTTCACTGGCCCTTGGAGCTCTGCTTGTGATAGATTAGTTAGGCTGAATAGTGAAGATGATTGCTGAACTGAAACATTGGATCTGAGTACTGTAACTGGTTTGACATCAATAACAAGTTGTTTATTGTGATCCTGGTCTATATCACTGGTGAAGTGGCCCTTTCTTTGTTATTGTTTTCCTTCTATGTATGTCATATTGTTCACTATTCTCCGATAAAGAATAACATTTATAGAGTTAGGACCTACTGTATATTAGTAACCTTCTCTGACTGAAAAACTTTATCTCAATGTTTTCCTCCAATTTGTTTGTTTAAGAATGATTTAATACAGTTTAAGCAGCTAGGAATGTTGGAGTTCCCTCGTCCTACTGTTTGCTTTAAACATTGTTCTTGAAAGTTATTTTCCTTATTTTCTTATTAAAGTTAGACTAGAAAAGTGATGGTTGGCCCTGTTTCTAGCTTCTATTCTCCAAAAACAGATTCTGAAAGTTTCCCTTGGTGTTGACTAAAAGAAGACTAGGTTTAAAAGTACTTTATCTGATCTTAAGTTTACACTCTATCTTATCTTATATGTTTTCATACTTTCTGAGGGTAATTACGTGGATTACTGGATTGTTTGTCAATTAAGCTGCTTTAATACAAACCTACCCAAGAGGTCAATGTTTAGCCCTCCCATTGGTTGGTTTTAAACAATTACTTAAGAGGCTTTTCTTGTTTGGACTGACTATAAATCCCTTGTGAAATTATTATCAGTTTCCACCCCTCCAACACTTTATTGTTTCCATTCCATCATTTTAATCTCAATAATCTTGTGATGTAGATGACTTTCCCCTTGGATCACTCTTGATGTTGTTGCTCAATTAAAGCCATGTTATGACTCCATAGCCCAATGGACTAAAACCTGCAATTATATATATTTTTGGCCGAAGCTTACTCTCATTGCTTGCAACTTCTCACCTTTGAAACTCTTTGAAGTTAGGACTTTCCACCTCAAACAATATTCATGCTCAACCATCCAAAAAACAAACAAAACCCTTGGCCTTCATAACTAGCCTAATATCATAACCCCAAACTTCAAAGACAAATCCATCTTTGCACTTATTAGAGAGATCCCTCTCCGGATTCAAGAGGGCTAGATCCTAGAATCCCAAAGTGGTTGAAATAATGTTGCTTCTGTAGTTTTAGTCTCACCAATATGCTAAAATTACAGATTCCTAACAAGTGCAACGAGGAAAGGTGCATGAGAGAGGGTTTTAGTGGGAGCCAGGTGATAGCCAAAGATTTGACGGGCATTTTATGGGTGTAAGGTAGGGCCTAGAGTGTGACGTCAGCTCCTTTGTTTGGTAGCGGGATGTTTGATCGGAGAGGTTGGATGTCGGGTTAAACGAGAACCGTTGGATGAGGTGAATCAACAATAGGTATGTGTTTATGCGGGTGAAAGGATATATATTATTCGGGAGGATGAAGGGTAAGAGGGGAAGCATGGTGGTCATTGATCTTTATAGATCAACAGTGGGGATGGATTCGTGGAGTGGTAAGGCGGGGAAGCATGGTGGCCGTTAGATCAAGGCTGGAGGCCTATGATATACGGTTGATATTTCTCCGGACTTTGATAAGTGTGGAAGGGGAAAAACAAAGGGAAGGGGGCTTTTAAAAAAAAAAAGAGGAAGGAAAAGGTCCGATGAAGGAGTATGGGATGGGGAGAAGGGTGTGAAGGGCTAGGGGAAAAGGGCTAAGAGAAGGGATGAGGGAGGTGATTTAGCACCGTCAGATCAAATAGATCAATGGCTAGGATTAAGGTGAGTTTTTACCAATAATAGCAGGGAAAATATGAAGAAAAATATATTTTACAAGGGACACTGAGGAAAAATAAAAAGGAAAAGGCAGAGGGCTTAAGGGAAGGCGCTGGGAAGTAATCCTGTGGGGAGATAAGGTGACTAGGAGCGGAGGAAAAAGGGGCTAGCGATTAGGCGCTTGGTCACAGCGCCTTGGTTTTATGGCGGATAAGAAAAGGAGGCTAAGCCCAAAGAGGCTAAAACAACTGTTTTTTAATATAAGGAGTGGAACAAGGTTTAAGTGGGTTTTTTTAGTGTTTTGAGGTTTCGATAAGAAGAAAAGAGGGTTTTTGACCCAATAAAAGGGGATTTTACAGGTTTAAAGGATTTTTAGGTGAAATGAGGGGTAAAAAGAGGATTTTTTCAAAGGGAATAGAGGACAAATGAGAGGAAAGGAGGTATTTTTCAGAGAAAAATAAAGGATATATAAAGGGGAAAAATGAGTGGAATGGGCTTAGAAAATGATGGAAAAATGGCCTAAAAATAGTCTCTTTTGATTTCAGCAGAGTTACTTGGTGGATTTTTTGAATAAATCAACAGTGAAGATTACTCTTAAGTTAGAAAGCACCAGAAGGCTTCAAGAATGAGAAATTTTCTGTGAAAATAATCTCTTGAAGGCTCAAGATCTGTTTTATCCATCATTTTGTATGACAAAAATTTACTGATGGCTAACACAATCTACACAAGGCATGCAGTTCGGAAAACTTGGAATGTGATCACGATTCATAGGAGAATACCTTCGAGCAGTTGAATCCATCTTGAAAAAAATGAGGTCACCAAGAAGTTCTTCAGACTACTAGTTCTTGAAAAGTGGAGTCGCCATGAAAATTCTGAACCTTTGGATTCTTTGACACTGGAGTCACCAGGTGAATGATGCACAACCTTCTTTGTGTTTGAATGTTGTTCAACATCAACAATCAGATCTGATCCTTGTCTTCTTTCCCAGGGAAGATCTGTCACTTCATTCCCCAGTATGGTCGCAAAGATTTTAGCCCTCCATCGGATCTCCGAAGGCTGAGAAGGAGACTAGAAAAGGTAACCACAAACCAATATTTTTCCAAGTATCCATCCCTACTAGGCAGGAGAGGGATCTATCCAAGTGATCACAGCCAAGATGACTGGATAATGAGGATTTTAGGCTAGGTATAGTAGCACTAGGGTTTTTTTGATTGATTTTGGGTGCTGGATGGTGAATTAGGTCAGGGAAGAACTAGGTCAAGGCACAAAGGATCAAAATTGTAGAGATCTAATGGGGCAAGGTAGGCATATGATTTTAAAAAATTAGGTATATTGATGGAGAGGATTAGACTGCTAGGGGTTTAGAAAAGATCATGGAAATCATGAATTCTTTTCAATCAGAAGAAAATCAAACACAATTGTAATAATTCCTCCAAAACGGAGAATCAACTAATGAACTCTTATTATCTAACTTAGGAATCAATTAAATTGAGAGATGGCATGAATATGGAAATCATAATGCATTAAAACATATGTAAATATAAGAGAAAACACTGCTAAAACACATTACCACATGAATCCCACCAAAATAGCTTCAACTCTATCTATTAGTTCCTGCCAAAGATGATTGATTACACTAGTGTTAAAAGATCAATTACCCAATATCCAACCCTTGCAATGAAAAAGGAAATGAAATATATAGACCAAAAATTTCTTCTCCCACTCTCAGGGGTCGAATCCATGACTTTTGGAGTTTATCCCCTAAGTCCTCAACTGTAATCCTAATGACTAGGGAGGTCAATAAACTCATCCCTATCTTTGATGAAATTGATTCATTTGACCCAAAATTACATATTTACTTGATGTATCTACCTCTAGTAACTATAAAAGACATAATTACATTAAATTTTTACATTTATATTAGTAAATATCCTTGGAATCCATCAATAAATTGAGAAAAAGTGAAAATTCTGAAGAAATCAACAAACTATAAAAAGCACAACGTTCTTGTAAAAAGCGCAACGTGCTTGGTAAAAAACATAGTGTGGGTCTTCAAATTAACTTTTGAGTGTCTTCCTGAAGTCCAAATTGAGCTCATGATAGCACATTGGAAATATCTTTCTGTCTATTTATCATTTGAATCATCATTTAGGTCATTTAAACAATGTATGATAGCGACAATGCATTCTTCCCAAGAGTACTCCAGAAGCATAGAAACTCTCCTCTAGCAACTATATTTTGGGCATTTCTTTGGAACATTGAATATTTTAAAAAAATTGAATTGAAAATTTTAAGAACATGAAGTACTTATTACATATAGAAACATAAAATTACATTTTTGAAATAAAAAATTATTGAATAAAATTGCCTATTACCACTCCTCCAAATCAGGAAAATGCTACAACAATGAGAATATCTCAGGATATTCTAATGTTGGAGACCCAGCAATATGAAAACACAACAATGAAGTAGTAGCAACACTCAACTCATATAAATGTGAGAGAAATTTATAGCCTTCTCATTAATAATAGCAGCAACAAATGAATACAAGATCTTGAGGAAAAGGGTCACTAAAGATAGGCAATGCTTAGCCTCAAGAAACAAGTATAAGATACATGATAAAATATTGCTACACATGGATGCTCAAGCTATGACAATGTAGTTTTATAGAGAAACTACATGATACATATGTCAAATACATGGATAAATCAATATATGGCCCAATACAACATTGGGAGTGATGATCTCAACTCCCAAAGACTACCTCATGTCAATCATGGAAGGATTGGCAATAAAATACAAAATCTGCAAAATGTCAAAGTTGCTGGGTAGCAGCAGCAACTCAGAAATAGAACTAGATGGATATGGCTATAGATGATGCCCAATCTTAATATGCCTCCTCCAATGGATCTTTAGAGTGAAAGGCTGATCCTCTCACCAAAGATCTTGCCCTCCAATAATCTGCAAGAGCCCCACTGCAAATGCTCCACTCAAAATAACGCAGTCACTGGATGGAACTGCGTTGTAGGGCTAGGGAATGAGTTGGCCTTGATGCCAAAATCTACAATAAGCTCCAGAATGCCTCCAATCTGATCTCCCAAAGGAAAGAGAGACTACTCCTCTAAAAAATAGCTGATGGAGGTGGTGTAGTGAACCCTCACTGCAACACCCAGCAACACAACATTATTCTATTGCAAAAATAACGTTGTCTTGATGGAGGATGCTTGGCCTTAATCCTGGATGTGAGGAAAATTAGTTCAATCCCTCAAGAGGCCTCTCAAGAAGGAGAAGAAATCCTAAACAGGAATTCCTCCCGGAAACTCTTGCTAAACAACAAAGAATGCACAATTGTCTGAATAGACAATGATATGAATAATACAAGCATAAGAAACAGTGGTTGCCTTGCCCTTCTTTTTAACAAGTGAAATCCTTTCTCCATGGTTCCCACTCTTCTTAGGGTTTCCTCCACCAAATAACCCTCTTCCCATTCATACTGCGTTGTTTCTCTAAGTGTGCTCTACCTCTTGGCCCAACATTGTTGACTTGGTCAAACTTGACCTTGTCCACTTGCAAATAATGTTGTTCACACATGAGGGTGTGAAAACCAGCTCCAATGATGATCCCCATTCATACTATGAGGGATTTTATTGATATTATCACTATGCATGGGCATCCTTACCCATTTATTCTCCTCTTAGGTGAAATCAGAAAAAATTAATATTCCAAATTATTGTCGGAAAATTTTGGAATATTACAGTCCTCCCCTCCCAAATGTTGCTTGTCCTCAAGCAACTGCAAGGACAGAACTGGAAATCCTCCTCTCAAGGCATGGAGTCTAAGATGTGTTGAGAAACATCTTCCTCATGTGGATCCTCCATCCCCCAAGCAATCATCCATGCAAAATGAGTTACCTCCCAACATGGCAACTCCTAAAAGTCATCTTCCACCTCTCGCTCCGACAATGTAGTGGGTGTAATGTTTCGTTTTCAGGAATTTCTGCAATATGGTCCAAAGGGACATTGTATAAGGAAGATAACGCAAAAATAATATTAAAGGGGACTTGGATCCCTTAGTTAATACATCATATATTATACTTCCATAATTTGAGCTCAAATAAATCCCTCTAGGTGGGTTAAACTGATCTCCCACACCTAGCTATCTCAGGAAAGTACTCAAAGAGTGAGCTACATCAATGTATGAACATAATCATTAAACTCTACAAATATGAACATACCAAAAGAGAAAGTGTGATGCAGCCAACATTATATTAATATCTCAACAATAATACACAATAAAATCATGAGGGACAAGCCACTCAAGCTATTGGAACCAATCTCCAATGATCAAACTATGAAATACATGAGATGTTGCAACTACAAAAAATGTCGGAGAGCAGTGACTGCATAGTCTCTGTGAGAGTAGAAGCTACTGAATACATACACAATGGTAATGAGGCTGAAGGATACAAATAAATTCCCAATAATAGAAGAATGGGCTCCCATACAAGATTTCTAGCCAATCTAGGAGAGATTGCTAGGAATGTCGGAGAATGTACAATGTGACAATTATCTTGTCACTGCAAATGAATCAAAATATGAAATGAGGCTGTAGCAGATATGAAATGATGATGTCCTCCTTTGATAGTGTATCTAAGCAAAAGGCTGATCCCTTTACTCATAAACAACTCCTCCTGATGAGCTCAAATGCCCCTCCCAGAAACTGCCTGCAAAAATAACGCAAATCTAGCTGGAAAATGCGTTGTGAGGGAATATGGATGGTTGGCCTGATGCCAATGATATGAAAATTAACCTAAGAGACCTCCTCACTGAACTTCCAATAGATATCCAAGCCCTCCACTGGAAAACAAGCCAAGGAATTACTCAAGAGATCCTCTATTGTTGCACCCTGCAACACAAAGTTATCCTGCTCTAGGAATAACGTTGTGACTGAAGGAGGTAGCTTTGGCCAAATGATAGAATGAGGAAATGTAGCTCTAAAACCTCTCCTTCCCTGAGGATGAGGTAGGGATTCCCGACCGGGAACACCCTTGTGCTATGCAGCACTGCACCCTTGCTAAACAACAAGAGGAGCGTAGTCTCAACAGACCACATAAAATAATAATCAAGAATGAATAACAATGGCTCTCCTCCTTTTCATATATATCAAGTGCTCCTCTCCACCATGGGTCCCATCCACATGTGCCTTCCAACTCATGCAAGTGATCCTCCTCTAAAACCACCCAGTCCATCAAGGAGATACATTGTATCTAGACAATGCATGTGGACTTGGTCAAAATGACTAGATCAAACATGATCTAATCCTGTTCACACCATGTGGTGCTCAAATCAGCTACTTTATTATTCCTCCTTTCACACAAGGAGTGTTATTTCTCCATCTAAGGGGGTTAAGGTGTCTCCTTACCCATTTTATTCAAAAAAATGAAAATATGCAAACTATAATGTTCCTTTTAGCTGGAGGCTAGAATTTGGGAACATTACAATCCTCCCCTCCCACATGTTGCTTGTCCTAAAGCAACTGCATAGAGAGAAAAAAATTTCTCCCCCTCCTTCTCTTATGGCCTCCTCATTGACAATCTCCACCACTGCTCAATATATTCTTCATCTAATGCTTTCTCCCAAGTATGCAAACCGAAATGGTGCACATCACGGAAGGATAGAAGGTGTAGATGGAAACTTTCTTGCTGTGCTATGGCCTCCTCAAGGTAGGAGTGATGACTTGCGTGGGAAAAATTTGTCCCCAGTGATGATCCTCTCACCCATGCTATCATCCAAATGAAATTAGCCATCCTAGGTAGCTCATCCAAGAAATCCTCAACCCCGGATCTATGCAATGTGTTGGGGCTGAATGGAGAGTTTAGATTTTTCCATCCAAGTGGTATCTCCCTCAATTTATGATAAGTGTGAGGGGGTTGCTGATATTGAGCTGAAATGTCATGGCCTCTGAAATTGGCCCAAGCCTCCCCACAACATGAATCAACCATGAAGTGCATCTTCCAACAATGCATATCCTCCCAATGGCTCCTCCTACATGAATGGAAAAGGAGTGATGTGGAAATCATGGTGTGCCCATTGTTTCTTCTGAAACATACAACATTTATAAAATGGAGAACCATACTCCCAAAGGGCATCCTCAACTCCAATCCCACTCTCCAAGCAAAGATTCCCATGAGCATAAACATATCAACAATATGTGGAAGCAAAAGACAATGAAAACAAGCTGCCAAATGACAACCAGAGAGTGAATCATAGTTCCACCAATGGAACCAGCACAGTGCACTCCTTGCCTCCATCAAAACAGGTAATAACAAGTGATTTACTAGCCACTTTTTTTCTACCACAGTCATCCCATAAGATTTGAACATGAATGCACAATGTGGTGTCAATGGTGCACACCAAGAGTCATTTGGCCTGCCCCACAAACCACCATTAAGGTAGCCAAAATCAATGCTGCAAGTACATCATACAATATGCAAGAAGGAATGTTCCTCCTTGGTACAATATTCTACTCATATAAAGTAAATAAGTACAAAGCACAATGTGAAATTATACCTTCTCTACTATGTACTTGAGGCCTTGAGCTGAAGTGGCTCAACTGAAAAAGCTCCCTCACTCCCAATGAGTAGGAAGTTGGTTGTGATATTCTCTCCATCACCATCTGGGCTATGCATCTCTCCATATGCTAATATATGTCCTGCTGGATGCCCTCCCAAGTGAACTCCTCTAACATAGCAAGATATGCATCAAGGTGCATAGCTAGGAAGTCCTCATGTGCTGCATGTAATAGTTTCTCCTTGAGACTAGAAGCCCTATTCAAGAATATTTTGCCATAGGAATAGATGACCACATCCTCTAATGTATATATATCATCTCTACCTGGGTCATCAAGAATCATGTATGCATCTAGATCCTTGGAGTACTCTACTAAGAGTTGAGACCTCCAATCTGGATATATCCTCCTCAGAGACAACACTGTTGATCTGTAATGTGGAGCTCCCCTCACGTTGTTGCCTGCTAATTTGACATCTGCCATGCCAAATTTATCCTCCAAACTTCTACCATGCCCATCATGTAGCTGCTCATGCTCCAATAGTAATGGCGACCTTTGGAAGTTCGCCTCCCATGAGAATATATCATCCAAAAGGAATCTCCCAAGCTGGACCAAAGTAGGCATGAGTGGCCTCCATCCACTCCCATGTGTGAAAGAGTCCTTCCTCAAAGGAAGTATCCTCTGTCTCTCAAAATCTGTGGAGAATTCATCCTGTATCATGAAGATTCTTTCCTCCATCCCTGTAGCAATCTCTGTCAGTGCATTATGGGTAATGAGAGTGGGTGATGATGAAAATGAGAGGGTGTCTCCCTCCTCCTTGATTCTATCCCAAACTCTCTACGCTATGTTGGACTCCTCCAAAGTATTCTCCTCTCCAGAATCCAAGGGTGGTGAACTATATGACAAGATGTCCCTCTTCAACTCTAGATCAGGGGGCCTCCTAGTTGGAATGCCTCCATATAGTGAGACATCTAGTTCAGAAGTGGAATGTATATATGAGTGGAATGATTTTTCCCTCTCCTCAATGCGTAGTATAGTATCCTTCTCTTGTGCAAAAACTCCCTGGAATAGATAAGGGTGTATCATCCCTTGATGTTGATCCTTCTCTTCCTCCTCCATCTCACAATCCCCAAAACTGCTGCATATGGCCCCAGAATTGTGCCTTGGTTCCCACATGTTGAATCATTTGGAACTCCTTGTAAATATACAAGGGCTCCTCTAATGGAAGAAATGGTTCCCCTCTCACCTCCATGTGGTGATGGATCTCCTCCCAATGGGATAGTGTTGTTAGATCTCTTATGCTCATCCTCCCCATCAATAATTGAGAATACCTCACCATCAAGGAGAGACCCTAGATCTTGGCCATCTCTTGAAGGAAGTATCTCTATGTCTTCATAAATGGAAGAGGGCCCTTCATACAATGGGGATCTTGCCCTTAGCAAGCCATCATACATGTTTTCATCCCCTTCAAAATATGGAATGGAGTTTGTTTCATGGTTCCCTCCAATGCATGCAAAGTGTTTGATGTTTTGATACATGATGTTTCACAATCATTTTTATCAAATTTCCTCACCAGCCCCTTAGTGAATTCATCATACGTTTTTAGATTTGCATGATAATATGAAACATAATTTTCAAACCACCAACCATGAGCCATACCTTTGAGTTGCAGCGCTACTCCTCCAATGGCCTCATCGTCTTCCTCCATTCTTCCTTCAGTGCAAGTGGGAAATGAACTGCGTTGTGGATATGCATGTGTGGCTGAATTCCCACACCCATCATGATAATATCTAGGGCTTGTTTCATCTTCAAACCCTCTCAGAAATTTTATGCAATTTTCCCTTTCTATCTCCTTGAGATCTTCTATAATAGCTTCCATAGTTTGGAAAAGAAGCAAGGAGATCTCCTCTTCTGTCATTCCTATTTTCTTGTTTCCTTTGTAAAAATCCTCTTCTATTTGAGGAGCTTCTCCTCCTACTGGCATATTATCTTGGATGCGCAGGCTGAGCCAAGATTAATGCTTTGATACCACTGTAATGTTCTGTTTTCAGTAATTTCTGCAATATGGTCCAAAGGGATGCTGTATAAGGAAGATAACACAAAAATAAGATGAAAGGGGACCTGGATCCCTTATTTAATACATCATATATTATACTTCCAGAATTTGAGCTCAAATAAATCCCTCTAGGTGGGTTAAACGGATCTGCCACACCTAGGTATCTCAGGAAAGTACTCAAAGAGTGAGCTACAACAATGTATGAAAATAATCATTAAACTCTGCAAATCTGAACATACCAAAAGAGGGAATGTAATGCAACCAACATTATATTAATATCTCAACAATAATACACAATAAAATCATGAGGGACAAGCCACTCAAGCTATTGGAACCAATCTCCAATGATCAAAATATGAAATACATGAGCTACTACAACTACACAAAATGCCAAAGAGCAGTGAATGCGCAGTCTCTGTGAGAGTAGCAGCTGCTGAATACATAAAAAATGGTAATTAGGCTTAAGGATACAAAGAAATTCCCAAGAATAGAAGAATGGGCTCCCATATAAGATTTCTAGCCAATCTAGGAGAGATTGCTAGGAATGCCAGAGAATGTACAATGTGACAATTAGCTTGTCACTGCAACTGAATCAAAATATGAAATGAGGCTATAGCAGATCTGAAATGATGATGCCCTCCTATGATAGTGTATCTAAGAAAAAGGCTGATCCCTTTACTCAGAAACAACTCCTCTTGATGAGCTCAAATGACCCTCCTAGCAATTTCCTGCAAAAATAACGCAGATCTAGCTGGAAACTGCACTGTGAGGGAAGATGGGTGGTTGGAATGATGAAAATGATATGAAAATAAGCCTGGGATACCTCCTCATGGATCCTCCAATAGATAGCCAATCCCTCCACTGGAAAACAAGCCAAGGAATGACTCAAGAGATCCTCTGTTGCTGCACCCTACAGCACAAAGTTATCCTGCTCCAGGAATAACGTTGTGACTGAAGGAGTTAGTTTTGGCTAAATGATAGAATGAGGAAATTTAGCTCTAAAACATCTCCTTCAATGAGGATAAGGTAGGGATTCCCAACCTGGAACACCCTTGTGCTATGCAGCGTTGCACCCTTGCTAAACTGCAAGAAGAGCGTAGTCTCAATAGACCACAAAAAATAATAATAAAGCATGAATAATAATGGCTCTCCTCATTTTCATATATAGCAAGTGCTCCTCTCCACCATGGGTCCCATCCAAATGTGCCTTCCAACTCATGCAAGTGATCCTCCTCTAAAACCATGCAATCCATCAAGGAGATACATTGTATCTAGACAGTGCATGTGGACTTGGTCAAAATGACTAGATCAAACATGATCCAATCCTGTTCACACCATGTGGTGCTCAAATCAGCTGTTTTATTATTCCTCCTTTCACACAAGGAGTTTTATTTCTCCATCTAAGGGGGTTAAGGTGTCTCTTTATCCATTTTATTCAACAAAATGAAAATATGCAAACTATAATGTTCCTTTTAGCTAGAGGCTACAATTTGGGAACATTACAGTGGGCTGAAAATCTGATCCTCGTAGACAAAATAGCCTACCCCACGCTATCCTCCTCTCCACTTAGAATTAGTGTAGAGTGTATGTTGATCCTGGGCTGAAATTATATTGCCCTCAAATGGAAAGATGGAGATTAGACCTCTAAGGATCTCTCCTCCAATGTTATGAAAAATGTTGGCCCAAATCATCTCATATGTGATGATTTGGAAGTCATCATCATATGGAATCATATTCCTCATATGGCTCACCTCATAAGGAAACAAATGAGCTACTGTAGTGGCCATACCATTTCCCATGCTCCCTCTATAACATGTAGTGCAAAGTGTGTGGGATTTCTCTCCCTCCAAGGACACATTCACCCAAGGTGTCTCTCCTCCAATCATGCTCCCAAGAAAATCTCTAGAAATATCAATCAAGGGAACCATAAGGAGAATCATGTTGGTTGCCATGTGAAGTAAAGGAGAAGGAAAATGGTCCCTCAAATGTAGCCAATGCAGTTTGACTCTTCACTGCCATAGAAAATAAAATGATGGGTGGCCTCCCCACCATTTGCTTGCTACCCCAATTGCTTCACAAATCTAGAGAAAGTGAATCATGTAATGTGCAATGAAGTATGTTCTCCATAAGAAATCTCCTCCCCATATCCACTTAGGGAGTGATCACCCATAATGGCCTTATGTAGACCACCAAATCTAGAAGGAAGACTAATCCTTATTTGAGAAAATTCCTGCACATATATGGTTAAGAGATGCATATATGTAGACAGATCATCATGCAAAATAAACAATACTCTCACCATATGTTTTTCTCATATAAATGGAGTGGCTCATAGATGAGTCTCCCCTCATCCTCAAAGGCAAAAGAGTTAACTGTGTTAAATTCTTCATTTCCTCATGATCCATGGAGTGCCTCCTCAAATTATTCAAGTGATTCCTCCCACAAGAAGGAAAGAAATGTAATGTGGCATTCATGGTCAACCCATGGTTCCTCCTGGAATGTACAACATGTATAGTAAGGAGGATCATGCTCCCAATGGGCATCCTCAGTCTTAAGCCCACTCTCCAAATAAAGCTCCCCGTGAACATAAACATATCAGCAATACATGGAAGCATAGCACAATAAGAACAAGTTTCCAAATGACAACTGGAGAGTGAATCATAGTTCCACCCATGTAACCAGCACAGTGCATCCCTTGCCTACATCAAATCAAACAAAAACAAGTGTTCTCCCAGCCACTTGTTTTCTGCCACAATCATTCTACAAGATGTGAACATGAAAGTACAAAAGGGTGTCAACGAAATTCATGTGGCTTTCCCCACAACCCACCAATGAGATAGCCAATCTCAATGCTACAAATGGCTTCAAGTACATCATTATAAAACATGCAAGAAGGGATAATCCTCCTTGGTACAATATGATTCTCATAAAAAGACAAGAAGTACAAAACATAAAGTGAAATTGTACATTCTCCGTTATGTACTTGAAGACTTGAGCTGAAATGGCTCAACTGAAGAAGCTCCCTTAATCCCAATGAGTAGGAAGGTGGTTGTGACATCCTCACCATCATCATCCAGGCTCTGCATCTCTCCATATGCTGATGTATGTCCTGCTAGATGTGTTGGCCGGATAAATCGTTCTTGCGGACAAGACCGATCTCCCTAGTGTCAGAAGACAATCTAGCAACAAACGAACAACTAAGTTTGTCTTTCTCTAAATATATTTGTTTTGCAATTAAATGCTATGAAGGTGTCGATCCTACCTTAGATCCAAATGCTTATTTTCGGTCGTACTGCTTCCGTCGCAACAATAGTTCTTCCGTCGCAACAAGAGTTCTTTTGTCAACCTGCAATCACAAGCAAGAAAATATTAATAGCACCTGTATAAAAAATAATCATAAAACATACCTATCATAGTGATCAAGGAATCTATGAAATAAACGATCAAACGATAGTCTATTGAAATAAACAATCGAACAACAATTTATTGAGAAAAACAAAACTTAATTGTATTAATCTTAAAATAACAGAAGAACCTTACAACCTTAGCCTTGATGTTTGAAAGGCCTTCCCGGGGTCCGAAGCAGGATTATCCTCTACTTTGATAAGTCTTGCACTCTTCCTCCAGGAGCACATAGAGGTATGTGATCTTTCCTCTCAAAAGCTCAGTAGAAAGAAGTCTAAATCTCAACAACACTTCAACTCAATCACACATAAAGCTTGAATTCCAATTCTCAATCTCCAAAATCTAACCATTTGAGGTTACCCAATGCCTCCTTTTATAGAGCAGATGAGGAGGTTAGGATTCCACCTTTGTAGGGATAGAATCCTCCTTCAAAGGGATAAACTCCTCACATCAAGGGATTAGTTCCTTAAGGTGAGGGATACATGCACCTTATCAAAGCGTACTCATCCCCAAAAATTCTCATCTAGAACCTTCTAGAATTGACCTCAAACCACTTTTTTTACTTTACTTTCTCGCCTTTTTTACTTTGAGGAGGGTACGGAACCATTGCAAAGGAAAACTGTGTTCTATAACGTAGGTAAGCCATGCATTACCTGTGTACCCAAGCTAGGAATGCAGGAAAGCTTCGTGTTACCTGCGTACCCAAAGTTTCAGAGATTTTTATGGTTTTTCCTCCTATTTCAGGGCTTGACATGAGGAGTAAAGGTTGTAAGACTTGTAGAGGAGGCATGCATGAGTGTTAAAGAGCTCATACAGTCAGCAGAATGTCAAGGTGACAATTTTTAGTGTAACAGGATGCCCTCCATAATGAACTCCTCTTCCAAGGAAAGATATGCATCAAAATGCATGGAAAAGAAGTCCTCCTATGCTGCATGCAATAGCTTCTCCTTGAGACTAGAATATCTAGTCAAGAAGACTATGTCATGTGAATATATGACCATATCATCCACAATGTATCTATCATCTCTCTCCAAGTCATCAAGAGTCATGCATGCACCAAGATCCTTGGAGTACTCTACCAAGAGCTGAGATCTCCAGTAAGGATCAATCCTCCTAAGAGACATCGCTGGTGATATGGCATGTGTAGCTCTCCTCATGCTGCCGTCTACTACTTTGACATCCACCATTCCAAAGTTCTTCTCCGAACTGTTCACCTCTCCAAAATTCAAGAGCGGTGAATCCAAAGAAAAAATGTCTCTCATCAATGATAGATCTGGTGGCCTCCTGGGTGGAATGTCTATATGTAGTGAGACATCAATGTCAAGAGTGGATTGTACATATGGTTAGGAAACCTTTCCCTTGCTCTCACAGTGCAATACAGCGCAATACAATGTAATAGATTTCCCCCTAAAGTGCGAAGTCTGAAATAGATGAAGATGAAGTCTGTCATATATGAAGAGTGAAGTACTTTATCATTTCAAGGATAATCCTGTGGACACCCCGGTCAGAACCTGTAGAAACATTCAATGAAAAATATATATATGTAATGATATCATCGTTGAGGTAGGCATTCCCATACTCAGATCAAAACTAACTAGAAACTAATTCAAACTATTCTGATACAGGAATGATTTTGAGTACATCACAGTATATACATGTGTAAGCACAGTATGGATGCAGCCATCTGTTTATAAATAGTCCACTGTATAAATGATAACAAAATTCCTCGCAGCCTGGATGGTAGAAACTAGATCTAGGGTCTTGATTTCCACATCTTGAACTAGTACGATTCTATCCATGTGAATGAATGTGTCGAAGTCGAACATGGTAGAAACCACTTGATTACCAGTTAATGATGTAAACTGTTAACAAGTGTGAGAGTAACCACCAGTAATTTCAATGGATCTCAAAGTACCCAGTACAATCCATGAAATGTGAATGAATGAGATGAAGTCAAACATGTCACGGAATCATTCTATCGGAGGTCAATGATGCAACCTGTCGTCGAAGGCGAGAAACCTGCCATTGAGGCATGCAAATTTCAAGGTACCGACGATTTCTAGATCAACTTCCTAGATAATGAGTTGTCGTCGATAGAAAGTGATCTGTCGTAGGCAAGCCCACAACACGAAATCATAGATCAAGTTTTGAAAATATATTGGCAAGGACTGACTCAGGGATGGTCAAAATGGATGACAGATATTTTGCAGATGAATGGTTTATTTGAACTATCCTATTGAACACATAACAACACTATAAATGGTTTGGTGACAATTGACCCAAAGCTAATACCCAGAAACTGGCTGGAGACTTTCAATGAGGTTTGATTAACTGTTAGGCAAAGGATTTCCCAACCCAAGTGAATGAAAGTGTCGTGTTCAAGAGTGGTTAATTGGATTTTCGAAAATTCAAAATACAACAAACAAGTCATTTTTCTCTTTTTTCCCTCACCATTTCTGGCAAGTACCTCTTTATTTTTGACAAGCTTGAGGAGGATAACATTTGCTTGTTTATAAGCCCATCCTTCGGATGAGTCCAACTTAGTTGAAGATTCGAACCCTAAGAAGGAGTGGTTCGTTTATGTTTAGAATTGAACAGGTCCTTTACTATTAAATTTTAACGAGTCCAGTATAGGAGAAACTTGGTGTTTTTCATTTTTAGGGAGTCAGAAGAAAAAACTTAAGAAAACTCCGTGGGTGTACTTTTTCGTAAATTTAGTCTCTCGAGCCCGAAAAAGGATAAAATAATGTGAGAACTCTATTGACCAGAATTAACAATGTATACCTTTCTCAATAGTCCATTTCGGCACCGTAAAAGGGGTAAACTTATACTTAAGGGACGATCATTCATTTACCTTCTTAACGCAGTTCGAATAATCATGCTCGGTAATACCACAAGTTTAGAGTCTCAAAAGGGCTTAAAAGAGGACCCGTATTTCTCTTTTTTGTAAGTTTTAACGAGTTCGAAAAAGGGATAAAAATGCACTCATGTGGCCGATTTTCAATTTAATTTACGAGCAAGAAAAGATGGAAAGAACTTGGCATTTTCATGTGTTTTACGAGAATGAAATATAGAAAAATAATATCAGGATTTTATTGAGTTTAACGAGTCTTGAAAATAACCGAAATTGACTCAAGATAGGTTTCATTTTTACAAAATCTTGAAACAAAGAAAAACTATGCTTCAGAGTGGTTTCATTTTTACACAAGCTTGAAATAGAGAGAAAACTGTGCTTGATGCCCCCTAAGCGTAACTGCTAGAGCGCATGCCACCCCAGCGTCATTTCATTCAAATAATTACACTACTGGTAATTAATAGTTGGATGGAATGAAGGTTCATTCACGAGATCATCTGAAAGACCCGACCTAAAACTATAAGAAAATTATGCAAAAAATTGAAATAACTAACCTAAATATATGACTTAACATTTACGAGATCTATTCAAAGACTCGACTCAATTAGGGGAGGATTTTTTTCATTTTTTAACGAGCTTGACACGGGAAAAGAACTATTCTCATGGCAACGTGTTTCATTTTTTAACGAGGTTGAAACAGTAAAAGGGACTTTCCTCTTGATACACTGATTCATTTTTAACGAGGTTGACATGGTAAAAGGAACTTTCCTCATACCTGATTCATCTTTTTTACGAGGTTGACTCAATAACAGGAACTTTCCTCTGAAACTACTTATTTCTAATCTATTAATCTACTCTCTACAATCTACCTACTGATTCATTTTTTAATGAGGTTGACACAGGAAAAGAACTTTCCTCATACCTGATTCATTTTTTAACGAGGTTGACACAAAGAATAAAAGGAACTATCCTCAAAGACACAGCCATTTTTTTACGAGGTTGACTCAATAAAAGGAACTTTCCTCAGACTCACTGATTCATTTTTTAATGAGGTTGACATAGGAAAAGGAACTATCCTCGGACCACTGATTCATTTTCTAACGAGGTTGACACAGTAAAAGGAACTATCCTCACAGAAGCTTGTTTCATTTTTCAACGAGCCTGACACAAGAAAAGGAACTATGCTCTTGAATAACTGATTAATTTTTTAACGAGGTTGACACAGTAAAAGGAACTTTCCTCTTTCTCACTGATTCATTTTTTAACGAGGTTGGCACAATAAAAGGAACTATCCTTGGCTCACTGATTCATTTTACCCAGGTTGACACAGGTGAAAAGAACTAAAAGAACTATCCTCATACATGTTTCATTTTTTAACGAGGTTGACTCAGTAACAGGAACCATCCTTAGAAACTACTTATTTCTAATCTACCTACATAACCTACTGATTCATTTTTTAATGAGGTTGACACAGGAAACGAACTATCCTCATACCTGATTCATTTTTTAACGAGGTTGACTGAGTAACAGGAACCATCCTCGGGCCACTGATTCATTTTTTAACAAGGTTGACACAATAAAAGAAACTATCCTCGCACTCACTGATTCATTTTTTAACGAGGTTGACACAGTAAAAGGAACTATCCTCAGACTCACTGATTCATTTTTTAACGAGGTTGACACAATAAAAGGAACTATCCTTGGACTCACTGATTCATTTTTTAATGAGGTTGACACAATAAAAGGAACTATCCTCGGACTCGCTGATTCATTTTTTAACGAGGTTTACACAGTAAAAGGAACTACCCTCGGACTCACTGATTCATTTTTTAATGAGGTTGACACAGTAAAACGAACTATCCTCGGAAACTACTTATTTATAATCTATCAATCTACCTACTGATTCATTTTTTAATGAGGTTGACACATGAAAAGAACTGTCCTCAGCTAAGACATGTTTCATTTTTTAATGAGGTTGACACAGTAACAAGAACTATCCTCAAAGACATTTTTCATTTTTTTAAAGAGGTTGACACAGTAACAGGAACTATACTCAAACTCACTGATTCAATTTTTAATGAGGTTGACACAGTAATAGGAACTTTCCTCGGACTCACTGATTCATTTTTTAATGAGGTTGACACAGTAAAAGGAACTATCCTCGGACTCACTGATTCATTTTTAACGAGGTTGACATAGTAAAAGGAACTATCCTCGGACTCAATGATTCATTTTTTTAACGAGGTTGACACAGTAAAAGGAACTTTCCTCGGACTCATTGATCATGGCTTCCAACTGGAAGAAACACATGTCAATGGACACACCTTGATCATGGCTTCCAAGAGGTCTTCATCAGAAGGAATAATAGTTCTCTGGAAGGAACACATGTCAAGGGACTCAAAATGGATAAGAACATTGCGTTCAAATAATCCCATATATTTCTCCATGTAAATTACCGGATCTAAGTCAAAGGAAGACGAGCAAACAGTGAGAAGCTCACTTACATTGGTAACTGAAAACATGGGACTAGTTGCCACATAATTAACCCGTGGCGGGGTAGACACCACTTTAGAATCAGGAACATTTAGGGGTGTCATATTATTGGTAGTCGAATCAAGACTAGGGAACGAAAGCTGATCTATAGTCACAATATTCCCATCGTCAGGGAAAGACATCACGCGAAAGAGTGTCGATACTACAGCTTTCATTACATAGACATAGTCTCGCCCAAGGAGTAAATTGAAATCTAAGGGGCCTCGAACTACCATAAGATCAATACAGACAATTTTACCTTCCAAAGTAATAGAAAACTTAGGAAGGATCCCTAAAGGTTCACTAATGGTTCTGTTAAAAGCTTTCAGATTCTTCGTAATAGGCACAAGATCAGGGGAACCCAAAGCTTTCCAAGCAGTTGAGGATAAAATACTAATAGAAGAACCTTCATCCACATGTGTGTGTCATATATCCCTATGACCAGCATTCACAATGATTTGGAAAGGGATGGAGGAAGGAAGACGAGGTTCTGTCAGTCTATCCCAATCAAAGGAAAATACCTCAGTACTTGGAGGGGGTTTTGTAGAAACAGGTGAAATGCCCCCTAGCATAGAAGAATTTGATGTAACAAGAAGAACCTGAGTGGTATGAAGTTCACTCTCTACAAGGAGAATGGGATCGACCGAATGTGAAATCGAATCGACCACTTGATCTACTAATGGATCATCAACCTGAGTGATATGAGTTTCACTCTCCAATGGAAGAGTGGGATCGACTATACTTGAAATTAGATCAATCACTCCGTCAGTTTACGGTAGGTTGGGAGAAAGTTTAAGGTAACTAGTTGGAAATTCTTACTATGGAACAGTAAGGTTTTCCAAAAATTTTGAGGCTTCATCCATGTGAGGGAAAATGTGAGTTTGATGACTCCCTTTACATAACTTACAAGGAAACCTAACTTTACCCTTTTTTCCAGGAACCTGACTATCACTGCTTGATGGATCAATGGAAAGTTGATGAGATTTTTCAGACCATACTTCCAAGACCTTTGGAATACCAGGACAATTGATAAGGAAGTGGTCACCCTTACAAAGCCTACAAGGGTATTTGGGTTTATGATGCATGTTGGAGGTTTCCTCAACACAACTAACACTTACAGCCATGGTTGATTCTTCTTCTTCTTCTTCTTCTTAGCCACCTGGTTACTAGCGTCAAGGCTTTTACCAAGCGAAGAGGAATACATGGAGGAAGAAATATTAGGCGAAGAAGGTAAAGGGTCAACAAAAGGTTGGTGATGTTGAGATGGTGAACTCTGTTGAGGTGAAGCATATGATTGAGGTGGAACAATTGGAGTATTCAGGGTCAACGAAGTTGAAAATAACCATATCGGTGAACCTATTGTAAATACAGGTAATGAAAAAGTAGCCATATAAGGAGGACCAACATTTCCAAAGCAAGGAAAATTACTAGGATTCTCGTTAAGAGGGGTTCCTTGGTTGGTAAATTCCGGAACAGTTGCCATTATATTCAACTTCAGTGAATTTTATTAACAATTTAAAACTAAAATTAACACTTCAAAATTCACACCTAAAAATTAAAATTCACAATTCACACCTATGGTCTCTAAAAGTAAAAACAAAAAAATTAACACGCGCTATCAAATCTAGGAGTCAAACCACACACAAATAGTACCTTCCCATCCTAAAAACACTAGTTGGTGATGAAATCCAACATCATAGAATTTAATACAGAAAGGGCGGTTGGAACAATTACCTCGACAACCTGCTTAATGAAACATACTGGCACAAGTTTCTTCACAAAACCCTCTCAAGTGAAGAGAACCCCCCAGAGAGTCCAAGTGAGTCTATTCGACCTCTGCTCCAGGTACAGTGAGATCTTTCCTTCACCGTCACCTTAGGAAATAATCTTAATCTTATGGACACTAAGGTTACCAACAGTAAAAAATACAACTGGGGGAACAGTCTACGATCTGATTCCACGTGCAAGGGTAGAGTAACAAAGCTCAATCCCCTTGAATGCTCCTCGACACGATCAATCCGAGGTTTACCAACAAGTGACCCCAAGCTCCTCGACAATGGTTAATATGAGGTTTACCGTTTGTAATACACACAAAATATTCTATCTTTCCCAATGAAATAGAATTGATTGTCTCAAAGGTTCAGACATGATCTCGTGATTAACTCCTTTAAGAGAAGCTTCTAGATTGTACCAATTACAATTGGATTTATTTCCTACCACAAGATTTATCTACTATTTTTTTTTACTATCTTGGAGAGTTAATTACTCCCTACTCCAACATACTATCCTAAGCTATGTAGAAATTTTCTGAATAATGAATATTTATCCACTGAGATTATCCTGATCATACACTAATTCGAATTCATGTATAACACATAACCTCTTCTACAATTGATCAACAATTTGCGGAAATAGAAACAGTCACATGCGCACATAAACACAATATGTAATGGGGAAAGCTTATAGCTGAAAAACCCCAGCTATTCAAATAGTTACAATAGAAGATAACATGAAGAACTTTAGTAAATACTCCTCACAAGTACAAAGCACTGTCTGCTACACACAACCAGCTTCCGCTTGAACAAGTCATGTTCTTAACTCATCCACCAGTCTGTCTTCCTCTATTGCTATAAATCCGTTGGTCTATAATGAGAGATCCAAGTTCGAATCTTGGCTTCAAATGTCTAATCCTCATAGCAAGATCTCGTACTCGACCTATTTAAAATCCTATACACAATCAAGCTGGGCTGCAAAGAATTAATAGCAACCCATTCCTCATCTACCTCTTCCACTGGTCTTCACTGAACTGTCCATGCACTGTAGTAAACTGATGTGTTCTTGAGTTGAATAATGAGTTAATAATTATTGAATTAAATAATATTTAATTCACTCAACTCATCACTAGTGTATTAGCTAGTTAAACTAAACACAACTAGTTCAACTAAGTTAAACCGAACACAACTCCACCAACTGTCTCATCAACTCCACCAAACTCCGCCACTTGAGTTCTAACTGAAGTCAACTATGCATGAGCTCACCAAACCCCTAGGAAGGTGTACCTTCAATAAAGGCCATCCGTATTCTGTATGAAGGTCGTAAAGTAGAATAACCGAAGTTTGGGAGTCCAAACAATATTAAGGGCTAATAATATCTGATCGACCTATTTTAGACAAAGTAAACAAAAATAGACTTCAACCTATATGTATAAAAATATAGGTCCATATATTTTTACCAACTCGACCAATCATCCAAGAATAGCATACTGCAACTCCTAGACCATGCTCCATATGGCTAAAAATAGACATAGTCTAAAAATAGACTTTGCGCCAAAAATAGCCTGTGGGCCCACTTAGCGAAGGCGACTTCATTTCACTAAGCTCCATCATCTTGTTGCATTTTCAACAAGCTATGTTGGTGATAAGAGCCCTAGAAATAAAAAGATTACTAGATGAATTTTAATTAATCGTTGTGTTATTTAGGTTGTTGTTACTCAAAAGGGTAAATGGATATGAAACCAATGGTGTTATGACCCAACTCAAAACTGAATGCAATCAAATATGATAATGTAATATTTTCAATTCGATGAATCCTAACTAAATTAAGGAGAGAGTTTCCATTCACTTCCAACAATGCAAAAATTGATCACTAAGAGAAAATATAACAAATTCTCCAATGCACTAATTTCATCAAGAAAAACTAATGCAAATCAATCCCAAAACAATTTTTATATTTTTGTGTTTTTAAAACAAGCATAAAAACATCTAAATTCAAATCAAAGAAACTGATCTAAATCTACAATTGATTTTTCAGAATGTAAACTATGCAGTTGTAATCTATGCACAATTCCCATGAAAAGTATGCAAATGTAATCTATGCACATTTTTCATTCACATTATGAAAATGAGAATTATAATTATGCAAATGTGATCTATGAAAGAGAATTATCAAACACAAGATGATTCTAATGTAATCTAAGAACCAATCAAGTGCAAGTCAAGAAAATCGGGTGAGAGTTCCAAAGATCGAAAAACACTCAAAGGTGATTAACACTTATACACAATGGAAAATTGTGAAAAGACGGAGACAAACCTCCAAGTAATGACCAAAGGAAATCAAATTAATAATTTCTCAAAAAAGAGACTCAAAACACCCAATTAACCTAATGAAGATTGATGAGATGAAGAATTTTCTGAAAGAAACTCAGAAATAAGAGATTTTTGACAGAAAAATACAGATCTGGGTAGATGCTAAGAATCCTAAATCAAATCTAAACTAAACTGGAAAAAATAAGTCTAGAGTTTTTCCAAAATTTAACAGGGTCTGCAGGCTTCCAGAAGTAACAGGTGCGGTCCCACACTGTTTACTTAAGGAAAGTGCGAAACTTCCCGCACTGTGAAAAAGAACAAAGTGCGGTCCCTAGAAAAGTTCAAGAAAAAATTAAAAGATTTCAAAATTTTCAAAAACAGAGAAAAACTAAGCTACCCAGGCAGATATCCATCAATCAAAAAATAGAAAAAACTTTTCCTCAAATGAAAATAAAAGAGAACCAAAAACAACAAGTTCTTTCCCCAGTGGAGTCACCAATTTGTTGGCCGGATAAATCGTTCTTGCGGACAAGACCGATCTCCCTAGTGTCAGAAGACAATCTAGCAACAAACGAACAACTAAGTTTGTCTTTCTCTAAATATATTTTTTTTTCAATTAAATGCTATGAAGGTGTCAATCCTACCTTAGATCCAAATGCTTATTTTCGGTCGTACTGCTTCCGTCGCAACAATAGTTCTTCCGTCGCAACAAGAGTTCTTTTGTGGACCTGCAATCACAAGAAAGAAAATATTAATAGCACCTGTATAACAAATAATCATAAAACATACCTATCATAGTGATCAAGGAATCTATGAAATAAACGATCAAATGAAAGTCTATTTAAATAAACAATCGAACGACAATTTATTGAGAAAAACAAAACTTGATTGTATTAATCTTAAAATAATAGAAGAACCTTACAACCTTAGCCTTGATGTTTGAAAGGCCTTCCCGGGGTCCGAAGCAATAGTCTCCTCTACTTTGATAAGTCTTGCACTCTTCCTCCAGAAGCACATAGAGGTATGTGATCTTTCCTCTCAAAAGCTCAGCAGAAAGAAGTCTAAATCTCAACAACACTTCAACTCAGTCACACATAAAGCTTGAATTCCAATTCTCAATCTCCAAAAACTCAATCTCCAAAATCTAACCATTTGAGGCTACCCAATGCCTCCTTTTATAGAGCAGATGAGGAGGTTAGGATTCCACCTTTGTAGGGATATAATCCTCCTTCAAAGGGATAGACTCCTTACATCAAGGGATTAGTTCCTTAAGGTGAGGGATACATGCACCTTATCAAAGCGTACTCACCCCCAAAAATTCTCATCTAGAACCTTCTAGAATTGACCTCAAACCACTTTTTTGACTTTACTTTCTCGCCTTTTTGACTTTGAGGAGGTTACGTAGGCATTGCAAAGGAAAAATGCGTTCTATAATGTAGGTAAGCCATGCATTACCTACGTACCCAAGCTAGGAACGCAGGCAGGCTTCATGTTACCTGCGTACCCAAAGTTTCACAGATTTTTAGGGTTTTTCCTCTTGTTTCAGGGCTTGACATGAGGAGTAAAGGTTGTAATACTTGTAAAGGAGGCATTTATGAGTGTTAAAGAGCTCATACAGTTAACATAATGTCAAGGTTACAATTTTTAGTGTAATAGGATGCCCTCCCAAATGAACTCCTCTGCCAAGGCAAGATATGCATCAAAATGCATGGAAAAGAAGTCCTCCTATGCTGCATGCAAAAACTTCTCCCTGAGACTATAATATCTAGTCAAGAAGACTCTTTCATGTGAATATATGACCATATCATCCACAATGTATCTTTCATCTCTCTCCAAGTCATCAAGAGTCATGCATGCACCAAGATCCTTGGAGTACTCTACCAAGAGCTGAGATCTCCAGTAAGGATCAATCCTCCTAAGAGACATTGCTGGTGATCTGG
Source organism: Pinus albicaulis (assembly GCA_034641835.2). Lineage (NCBI taxonomy): Eukaryota > Viridiplantae > Streptophyta > Pinopsida > Pinales > Pinaceae > Pinus > Pinus albicaulis. The sequence goes on from CM076575.1 coordinate 2,036,123,473, forward strand.
AATGTGTACCTCTCCTCATGCTATTTTCTACTACTTTGACATCCACCATGCCAAATTTATTCTCCAAACTATTCACCTCTCCAAAATTCAAGAGCGGTGAATCCAAAGAAAAAATTTCTCTCATCAATGATAGATCTGGTGGCCTCCTGGGTGGAATGCCTCTATGTAGTGAGACATCAATGTAAAGAGTGGACTGTACATATGGTTGGGAAACCTTGCCCTTGCTCTCACAGTGCAATACAGTCTGCCTCATATTTGCACTAGATCTTTGAAATAGAGAAGGATGTGTGCCTCTCATCACCTGATGTTGCTCTTCCTCCCTTCCTTCTTCTTCCAACTGCAATGCTGCACAATCATGCTGCTCACTGATTGTGCTTGGACCTCCATGTATGAGATCCTGGGGAATTCCTTGCAAAGCTGCAAGAATCCCTCTAATTGGAGCAAGAGCTCCTCCTCCCTCTGCATGAGGTGCTATATCAACTCTAGAAATGACAGCATTGTTGCCCTTAGCCTTGTCAACATGAGTGGGAAACCCTCCAATAATTGGATCCTCTTTTGGAAAAGGGATCTGTTTGCCTCCTTGTGCCAAAATAAAAGATGAAGGTCTTGCCTCCAATAAAGTATCATGCAATATATCACCCTCCTTCATGGTTCTTTTAAGTTATTATGAGTCTATGGTTTTCTTCATCACATGCAAGGGTTTTGTTTGTTTGAATGTGTTTGTTTCCTCCACATGTATTTCAGAATTCCTCCTACCAAATCTCTTCATCAAAGTTCTAATCAACATTGCATAGGAAGAGGTATTTACATTTTTCAAATTAAATGACTCAAATAACCACCATGCATAGACCTTACCTCCAAAGTGCAGTGCTGCTATTATGATGGCTTCATCTTCGGAAATCTGATGTTGTTGCAGGAAGGTGTCTAGTTCTTTTATCCAAGTCCTGGCTAAACAAGTAGGGGAACCATCAAAGATATATAGAAGAAATATATCCTCATTATGCTACTTGCTCCTCCTCACAATTATCTTTCAAAACTCTGAACAAGTAATATGATCTCTAAACTTATGAGTTTGAGATTCATACTCATGCAAGAAACCTCGAAGAGTTCCTCTCTTCGGCATTCCTCCTTCTTCTTCTCCTTCTATGGAAAAGCTGGCCATGTGACTGCACTATACCTTATAGGGTGTGGTTGCATGCTTACATCCTTGATAAGAAAAACTGGATTTTGACTCAGTTTCAAACCCTCTTGGGGATCCTGTACATATCTCCCTCCTTATCTTCTCAAATTCTTCATGAATGCTCTATACAGATTTTGGAAGAAGCTTTGTAAGCTTATCTTCCTTCTTCTATCCATATAATGGAGTCTTCATCTTCTCTCTCCTTGATATCATGATGGATGAGATCCACCAACTGAGCTAGAGATCATGCTTTGATACCACTATAATGTTCCAAATCAGGAAAATGCTACAACAACGAGAATATCTCAAGATATTCTAATGTTGGAGACCCAACAATATGCAAACACAAAAATGAAGCAGTAGCAACACTCAACTCATATAAATGTGCGAGAAATCCATAGCCTAATAATAGAAGAAACAAATGAATATAATATCTTGAGGATAAGGGTTACTCAAGATAGGCAATGCTTAGCCTCAAGAAACAAGTACAAGATACATGATAAAATACTGCTACACATGGATTCTCAAGCTATGAAAGTGCATTTTTATAGAGAAAATGCATGCTACATATGTAAAATACATGGATAAATCAATATATGGCCCAATACAACATTGGGAGTGAAGATATCAGCTCCCAAAGACTACCTCATGTCAATCCTGGAAGGATTGGAAATAAAATACAAAATCTCCAAAATGTCGGAGTTGCTCAGTAGCAACAACAACTTAGAAATAGAACTAGATGGAGATGGTTGTATATGATGCCCAATCTGAATATGCCTCCTCCAATGGATCTTTAGAGTGAAAGGCTGATCCTCTCAGCAAAGGTCTTTCCCTCCAATAATCTACAAGAGCCCCACTGCAAATGCTCCACTCAAAATAACACAGTCACTGGATGGAATTGTGCTATAGGGCTAGGGAATGAGTTGGCCTTGATGCAAAATTATGAAATAAGCTCTGGAATGCCTCCAATATGATCTCCCAAAGGGAAGAGAGACTCCTCCTCTGAAAAATAGCTGAAGGAGGTGGTGTAGTGAACCCTCACTACAACACCCAGCAACACAACATTATTCTGCTATAGAAATAACACTGTCTTAATGGAGGATTCTTGGCCTCAAGCCTGGATGTGAGGAAAATCAGTGCAATCCCTCAAGAGGCCTCTCAAGAAGGAGAATAAATCCTAAACAGGAATTCCTCCCGGCAACTCTTGCTAAATAGCAAAGAATGCACAATTGTCTGAACAGACGATGAGATGAATACTACAAGCATGAGAAACAATGGTTGCCTTGCCCTCCTTTTAAACAAGTGAAAGCCCCTCTCCATGGGTCCCACTCTTTTTAGGGTTTCCTCCACCAAATAACCCTCTTCCCATTCATCTTGCATTGTTTCTCTAAGTGTGCTCCACCTCTTAGCCTAGCGCTGTTGACTTGGTCAAACTTGACCTTGTCCACTTGCAAATAACCCTGTTCACACATGAGGGTGTGAAAACCAGCTCCAATCATGATCCCCATTCATACCATGAGGGATTTTATTGAGATTATCAATATGCATGGGCCTCCTTACCCATTTATTCTCCTCCTAGGTGAAATCAGCAAAAATTAATATTCCAAATTATTCTCGGAAAATTTTGGAATATTACATGAAGGTTGTGGGAGCATTCGTAAACCTGAAAGGCATGACCAGCCATTTGAAAAGGCCTTCCTTAGCTTTGAAGGAAGTCTTCCACACATCCGAAGGTTCAATTGGTACCTGGTGATACCCAGACTTTAAGTCGATCTTGCTAAAATATTTCGCCCCTTTGAGCTGGTCCAGAAGGTCATTAATTCATGGGATCGGGTACCTATTCCTGACAGTGATATTGTTCAATGCCTGATAGTTAATACAGAGTCTCCTCGTCCCATCCTTCTTCTGTACCAACACAATTGGGCTCCTACAGGGCGATGAACTTGGTCGGATGTGACCTTTCTGCAGCAACTCCTAAATCTGCCTCTTGATTTCATCGTTCTCCATAATAGAGCATCGATAGATTGGTCCATTGGGTAGCGACACACCTGGGGTCAGATCAATCGGGTCCTTGACTTGAAAGTGCAGAGGAACCCTTGTGGGTGAGGTGAATATGTCCCCATACTCCTCCACAACCTTGTCTGTTTGTTGTTTTCGTGTAGAGGAGCCCTTTCTAGAGGTCGTGGCCACAATCTTTTGTTATCTCCCTGTAATTCTAGCATATTGGTGAGACCAGAACTGCAAAGAGGACACTTGAACCACTTTGGGATTCTAGGATCCAGCCCTCCTAAATCCAGAGAGGGATCTCTCTATAAGTGCAAAGATTGATTTATCTTTAAGGCTTTTGGGTATGATATTAGGCTAGTTATTAAGAACAAGGGTTTTTGTTTGTTTTTGGATGGTTGAGCATGATTTTAGTTGAGTGGAAAGTCCTAAAATGAAAGAGTTTCAAAGGTGTGAAGTTGCAAGCAATCAGAACAAGATTTGGCTAATAGGATAGATATAACACTGGTTTTTAGTCCATTTGGCTATGGAGTCATAAAAGTGTTTAATAGTGCAACAATTTCAAGAGTGGTCCAAGGGGCAAGTCATCTATATCACAATATCTTTAAGATTAAATGATGGAATGGAAACAATAAAAGTGTTGAAGGGGTGGAAACAGAAAATAATTTCAACTAGGATTTATCAGTTTGTCCAAACAAGAAAATCCTTTTAAGTAACTGTTTAAAACCAACCAAAGGACAGGGCTAACCATAGACTTCTTTGGACAAGTTCATACTAAAGCTAACTCAACAAACAAACAATCTAGTAATCCACATAATTACTTTCAGAAGGGATGAAAACAGATAAGGAAAACAAAGTGCAGCCTAAGATCAGATAAGATACTTTTAAATCTAAACTTCTTTCAACATACTCTTAGGGAAACTTTCAGAACTACCTTTGGAGAAAGAAGCTAGAAAAAAGGGAAAACCATAAACTTTTCTAGTCTAACTTTACTGAGTAAATAATGAAAATAACATTTAAGAAAAATGTTTAGTTTAGACAGTAGGACGAGGGAACGCCAGCATTCCTAACTACTTGGACCGAATTGAATCATTCTTAAATACACAATTTGGAGGAAAACATTGAGATAAATCTTATCAGTCAAAGAAGGGTACTGTAAAAAGTAAATCCTAACTCTATGCTTGTTTTTCTTTATCAGAGAATAAATGAACAACTTTATCAGAGAATAAATGAACAAAATGGCATACATGAAAGGAAAACAATAACACAGAAAGAAGCACTTCACCAGTGATATAGACTAGGATCCCAAGAATCAGCTTGTATATTGATGTCAATCTAGTTACATTCTTCAAGACCAATGTTTCAGTTTAGCAATCATCTTCTCTTCTCAGCCTAACTTATTTGATTACAAACAGAGCTTCAAGAGCCTTTGAACACTATTTACATGTAGAAAATTTTGAGCACAAGTATATTTCAAAGTTCTGCAACCAACCCTTTACAATGAGTTCCTCAAGAAAATTTTATAGGAAAATGAGGAGGTGGTGTTGTCAATCCTAGAGACAGCCTTGAGTTGTGAAAGACCAGTGCCTAGGACATATTATATAGCAACGAGAAAAATGATATGGTAGGGATAATTAGTAAGACAAAGCTCTCATGTTGTTTCTTGTAACAGGAAAATTAACTTTAATGGGACCAAAACTTTCAGAAGTTAATAACAGAGAAAGCAATATTGCAGAGGCAAGATGTGAAACTCTAACATGAATTGTAGCAGAAAATTCAAAAGAAGCTTAACTAAAAAGAGGGTTGGATTCTAAATACTTCACAGAGATTGGTAATCATAGAGTATATATTTCATACGTAAAATAAAGAGAATACTAACTGCTGTTGAGACAACATCCAGAAACATATACCAGCATGTAGTGGGCTTGTGAAATTAAGAATCCACACATGAAGACAACATTTGTAAATAACATCTCATAGTAGTCAATATAGCAGAAATAAAGATGAATTGAAAATGAGATAGTATATCACAGCTGAGCCATATTTAAAGTGTCGAAAGGCTTATGACATAAGTATCGACAAGGATAAATTTATATCAGAAACAGTGGGCTACTCACATTCCAGAATGTGATACAAGATAAATGGATATAAACGAAATGAACGGCTAAGCTACAACACATAAGAAAGAAGTACACACTGTAAAGCACCAAGATCAGAATCCTCCTTAAATATTAAACTCCTCATTGAAACCCAACGGGCTCTTCACATTTGTATTAAAACTTTCACAAAATGCATACAAGAAATTCTTTTACAGTCAATTCTTCAGAAAATTTGGAACCTCTTTTTCTCTTTTGATCTTTCTTATATAAAATTATTCATACATGAGCGAGAAGATATTTTTTGGGAAAAATATCTTCCTTGCATGCCCAAAATTTGTTAAAGGTCCTTATCAAAACAACCAAAACTTATGATGAGGAGTAAAGGCCTCTCATCATTGGCAATTAGGCACTCGACCGTTTTTAAAACAAAATATTAAAAGACAGTCTGGTAAAGAGTAAAATGCTGAAGTGGAACATGAAGCCCACTTGAAACTTAAAAGTAGTTAACTAAGTAAAAAGTAAAAAGGCCACTAAGGCCGAATCATGAGTTGACAGTGTTTCACAGATGTGAAGGGGTTGAGGCAGTTGCTGACACTGGTGGTGAAACATTTGCTGACGAGCTGGCGATCTGGCTGGCAAACTGAGTGCATATTTTCTGGCTGTCAGTTGAAGGTTTAGGCATTGATGCGAATCCTTCCACCTTGACATAGGCCTCTGTGAGGGCATTGAAACCCGCCTCGGTAGGGAGCTTTTTTTTTATCAAATGGAGGAGGGTGAACTCTTGGCGAAGGGATGAGACAATTGTTTCAGCCTTTAGCCGAGCGGTTTTATCTAACAGGAGGTCCGTCTGGTCTTTTTCTTCCTACAGACATGTGTTATACTCTGTCAACGGTCGTAGCACGGAAGGAGTGGTTGGGTCCCAGCAAGAAGGAAGTCCAGCTATTGTAATCTCGTCCCATACTGCATCGAACCGACCCACATTTGCTACCACCTACTGCAGGGCTCTCGAAGCTGTAACTCGGGCCACCTCCTTGTCAATGATTTTCTGACATTCAAAGGCTTCCATGAATCGACTTGGTATGCCATGCTTCTCCACCGCGTCAGATTCCAACTCCTTCAAGAATGAAATATAGTTTCTGGCATGTTGGGCTTTGCTGGAAAAGTTGAGGTCTGCCTCCTGTAATTTCCTATTGAGATAGGGTATAGAAGATTTGTTTTCTCCCATCGTTTTTAGGAAACCCCATTGTTCTATCACCGCTGAGGTTATATCCGACCAGATTATACTTCTCGCTTCACTGAGGGTGATATTACCCTTCAGTGATGGTTTTCTGTTGGTCGGCTCTTGTCTTTTTTTCCTGCTCGATCTCTTTTTGTAGTGTCTCTATTTTCCTGCCATTCTCAACCAGGGAATTTTCCAAATCAGTGATCCTCTGCCTAGCGATGGATGCCTGCTTTTCTAATATATCATTTGCATCTTTCGCTGCATTCAGTTGTTCTGACAGCGGACTCGTCTTTGGTGGGGTTGTAGCAGGCGCACAACTGTGCGTGTCCCAGGTGTTCTGCAGCTCCGTCAACCTACTCTGCAGAGTGGCGATTGTTTCAGCCATTTTTCTTTGTCCTCCCTCTCCTTTGCTAGTGTGTCCACCAGTTTTGCTTTTTCCTTCTCTGCTTGCTCCAACTCGGCCATCTACACATGGTGGGAGGCTGGTATGTTGACCTTACTTTTCAATGACGTGACCTCCTTTTGCAATTTTTCTATCAAAGCGCGCTGCGGGTTTGTCTCTCTCGTATCCTTTCCTTTGATTATCTCTTGGAGGCCACATATTTGATTTTCCCGGGCACGAGAGTTTTCCTGTTCATTATTTAGGGTCGCCCTCACCTGCTCATGATTTTTCTCCAGTTTTCTCAGTGCAATGGTGACCTGCATCACCTCGTCCTTCAGCATATCACCCACGACCTGAAACAGGTTACATTTGTCAGGTGATGGTACTTTGGCCATATCAATTGCATATTCTAGCACCCGGTAGCTAGTGATACCTGTATCGGGATCCAATATGGCCTCCACCATAGACAATACCAAGTGTTCTGTATCCACATTCATGGAGGTGGAAACCCTGGTGTGATATTTATCTACATACCCTTCTAGCTCGGCTTTGTACTTATCACTGATCGTTCTGTTTCCCTGTCTCCTTGCAATTGCCCCTGGTGAGGTATGATCTCTGATGGCCTGTGAGACTTCCAAGAAGTCAGAAGAGGTGGCACTATCTCTCATAACTTTTATCCCGGCTTTACTCTTGTTCGGTTGACCATACGGTGTAAACAGTTCCAGTAGTTTTTCTTCCCCTATGACTTATGCCTCACTGGAGGCTGTTTTCTGCTTTTTGCGAAGGGGAGAACCTGCTCCTGAGGGACCCGATTCTTCTCCACCTTGGCCTTTATTGACGTCCTCTTCTTCCCCTGTGGCAGATGAATCTGTCTCCATCTGCGAAGTCAAAGGCCAAGTTTCAAGGTTAGCCCTCCACTCTATGAACGGCCTTCATTCATGTGTAAAAGGTGTGGACTTGTTCCTCTTTCTTATGTTTGAGATAATTTCCCGAGAATCATAGGCCCAACCCTTTCCCAGCCTTAGGTCCATGCCTTGCAACAGTTTCTCTACAATGGGAAGGGCATGTCTAGAATTCACAACAAAAGGGCCAATAGTGATAGGGAGTCTCAAGATGAAACCCTTCTTTGCAGGGAAAAAGTGGAGTTGGTCGGCCTTAAGGGTCTGTCGAATATACTCCAGAGCATAAACTCGTCGAACAGGAAACACAAGCAGCTGGTAAGGGGAAACCTCGGCTCTGTAGACCTGAATTTCAATGTAATTTTCAAATAGATACCAATCCCCAATGCTCTGGGATTTTTCGGCTTGTAGCCAGCTCTTCATTTCAAGAAAAACTCTAGGTGAGGGTGAATCGTGGATAATAGTATAGGCAATGGACATGAAATCATTTACGAACCTGGAATAACCCTCTCCCTTGGGCAATTGGCGTACAGAACAATTCCAGTCAAAAACTGGTCGGGGTTGGGAATTCTTCTCATATACCCTATCTAAACCCAAACCCTCAAACTTATCAGCATGCTAATGTAGGAAAATATAGAATACCATCGAACAGAAACAGAAGTGAATAGTTTCTAAAAGCTCTTGGAACTGGGTCTGAATGTTAGCAGCAAGGAAACCAGGGATATCTAACACTACCCCCTTTTGAGACATTAACCACAAGAAATAAACACATATCCTGGTGATTTCCCCCAAAGCGCCTACACTTAGAAGACCAGCGATGAGGGCAAGGATGGGCTGCACTTCCTCTTTGAACAGGCTCAGCGGGAAAGGTTCTACAGCATGAAGAGATGTATCCTGGCTGCTGGTGATGGAGGAAATGAAGTCGTTTTGGTGCTCCCATGGTAGTTTGGTGAACTGGGAGGTTAAAGCCACTTCGCTGAAACTGATATAGGTGGAATTGGTGGGAAAGTGGAGGGCTTGCCTGATAATGTCGGGGGAAAGAGAAAAAATCTTATTCCCCTGAGGAGAGGTAAACGTGCCTCGATGCTCGTCGTAAGCATCTCTGAGCCAGAAAATAAAATCAACCATAGAATAGACTGGGGGGGTAATTTGATGGTATAAACCAGACACAACCACCCGATATCGGTCTCTATTTTGAATATGTCATCTAAAAAGCTCGGGTTTAATGCTGCTGATGTGAAAAGGGTATTGGGGATCACAAATTTTAGCTTGCAGGTCAATGAAAGGCTCGAACCCAGGAGGGTTCCTGGTTTCTCGAACCTGAGGGGTTTCTGGTTCGGCTTTCTTGAGCGTGCCCCTTCCCATGACTGACATATAAAACTTTTAAAAGACGAAAGGAAAGCAGAGAAAAAATGAGGGACGGAATACCTGTGCAACAGGGAAATATGCTCAGGAAAATGACGCGTGGGTGTTGATAGTGACTGGGTAGACCTTGGCACTGGTTACCACTTAGTTTATACCGTAGCTGGAAAACCTGCGACTTTTACTGGAGTAAAATACGGGAAGACTGTTAACTTACGACTGAGCGTTCTGAGGTAAAAGGAAGATAGGTAAAATAAATGGGGGGAAAGTGTTGTAAGGACACTAACATTGGAGCACACGACGCATAGGGATTGGGCGTCAACTGGGAACATGTGAACATCGCATGCCGGGTTTAATATTGGTACGGGCCTCGGTACCATTTCGCCTAGAAACTTACCTTACCTTTCTACTGCAATAAACCATACGATTCTTGAAACATCTTATTCATAAGACGGGTTAAATACATTGTGTACCAGTCTTCAGGGCCCACATTCCACTCTACCACGTCACTGAAACTCCGCGCTTTGAGCTGCCACATCGCCTTTTGCCTTGGGCCCACCCTGTGGCATGTCCATGTAATTCCGCGGGGGTATGGGTCTGTTCCCTCTTCCTCCTTTAGAACCTCGTTTAAATTCTCATATGGGGAATTCCCTCACATGCACATTTGGGACGCAGTCATTTTTTTAACAGTTTTTGTTTTTACGCCTTTTGCACCGTGTACTTGCGCCCTTTCTGTGGCACCTTTTCCCTTTTGTTTTATATTTTGGACCCTTCTCGTATACCTGCTTTGTTGTAAGCACAATACTTGTCACATCCTCGTCTCTTTTTACCCATCCTTTTAAATGCTTCATCATCAGCCATAAAATTCGATACACATCTATTCAAAGTTTAATTCACAAAAATGACTGATGTTACTTTATGATCAACAGGTGGAACGAGAGAAAAGATCTACAGACTCAATTAATACAGTTTTAATGCTTCTCAGCCTTTTAGGGGCTCATTGGAGAAGATTTCAGATATTTCTCTGCATTAATTAGCTTACATTAAGTATTAAGCTCGTTGGGAAGATTTTGTTGACTTTAAGGCTATGTGTCATCTTTGTAATAACTCTGCTGATATTTTGCAATAAGTCTCTTTGGCTCGAAATAACTGTTGAGCTGTATTGAGGAAAATATCACTGACTGAGGCAATAACTCTACCTCCTTTGAATGCTTTGAGGCCGCAGGTGGCTTTTGGTAGCTGGTGAGGAATCAATTAGCCTCTGATGTGACGGTGGAGGCTTTCTCGGATTGATAGACCTAATTGTCTTTCTTTAATCACTGTTAATTTGATTTAATTCTATGTGTTAGGCTTAATTCGGCCTAATTTCATGTCTTCTATTCTTCAACTGTGTTTAATTGAGTGGATTAGGATTTTAATTGATGATTTTAGCTGTAATCCCTCAAAACTGTGTGAACAACCTTCAATTCTTCATGTCTGCCGCGACTGAATCTTTAACACTAATACTCTTTGTTTATTTAAGCTTTACTATGTCTTGTTGATGTGCAGGTGCTACAGGGGCTTTATAGTGGTGTCAGCACTCATGAGGCACCGATAAAACGTGATATGGAACCCTGGGGAATAATTTTCTTTGATGAATAAAGGCCTGGGGGAATCGTCATCCTCGGCCTTTAATTTCATTTTAAAACCTTTGAAAAAACTATTAAAACCTGCACAAACAAGAAAATTTAGAAAATGCTGCGTATTTGGGTCAGACTACTTTGGAGGCTTAGGTTTATAGCGCAGCCGTTGGATGAAAGCATCCAATGGCGGAAATTTCTTTGTGGGGGTCAGATGGGAGGCGGTTGAGTGAACGGTGCAAGAGATTAAGTCTGGGTCGTTGATCTGCAGAGATCAATAGTCAAGATTGATCTAGGTTCTATAAAGCAGGGGGGACCAACTTTATAATGAAATGGGGAAAATAAGAAGAAAAATGGGCAAAACCTTAATCAACAGCGAAAAAGGCAAAGAGGAAATTTGGGGTTTCTCGAATGATTCTAGGGTGTCAGATTAGATCGGTCAACAAAGATCAACGGCCAAGATTGCTTTAGGAAGTGCCTTGGAGAATGGAGGAGGGCGATATTTCAATGGTCAGATTGAATGTGAGTCGTTGACCTATAGAGATCAACGGCGGGGAATGAATGCGATGAAATCCAATAGAAATGGGGAAAGCGGTTTCGGACAGAGAAACCACGGGTTTCACGCAGCAAAAAGGCAGATAGGTGGTTTTACCTTTTCGAACGCGATATGCGTTAGAGCCCGACACGTGGCATTTTAAAACCACCTATATCACGTGAATTTGGATCATTAACGTTCAGGCTTAAATCTGCGTGAAACTGCGCGCTGGACGTTAGATCTGGGGGATCAGATTGGACAACTGTGAGAGAGTGCGATATTGACAAGATGTAAGGACGGAAAGAGGTGGGGGCAGGGGAAAGTAGTTTCAAACTTGACCATCCAATCATAGGAATGAATGGCGGAGATCTAATCTGGAAGGGGTAGGACCCAAAAGGGTTGGGAGTATCGGGATAAATTTGGGCCGTCAGATGAAATAGATCAACGGCTCAGATTTGATCTGTGGGTTAATGAAATAAATGAGGCGGGAGGAAGGGTCAATGTGGGCCGTTGATCTGCAGAGATCAACGATAGAGATCCACCAAAAAACATTATAAAACGGGGTTCATGATTTTAACAAATGTTGGGAGCTTCAATCTAGACCGTCGGATCTTGATGCATGGACAACCCAGATGCAGTCGAAGGTTTGTGATTGGCAGCGGAAAAAAAGAGAAGAGCACCTGTTAGGTCTCTGTAATAAGCAAGATTGGCAAAGTTAGATCACAGAGTTAACATCATTTCAACCAACTTTGGGATTCTAGGATCTAGCCCTCCTAAATCCGGAGAGGGATCTCTCCAATATGTACAAAGATGGATATTGTCTTTGAAGTTTAAAGTGATGATATTAAGCTAGTTATGAGATCCAAGGGTTTTGTTTGGTCTTTTCGGATGATTGAACATAATTTCTGTCTGAGGCAGAAAGATCTATATGCAAATAGGTTCAAAGGTGAGAAGTTGCAAGCTAAAGAGTAAGCTAAGATCATGAATAAAGATGATGGCAAGTTTCAATCCATTGGGCTATGGAGTCATAAGAGGATTTAATTGAAACATTCAGGTTCAAGAGTAATCTATGGGGCAAGTCATCTATGCCTAAGGATCTCTTTAAAGTTTGATTTATGGAATGGAGTGATACAAATAAGAAAGGGAAAAGACAGATGCAGAACAAAGAGCAGCCCAGGATCTGGTAAGTACTTTGAAACTAGCCAACCTTTGACCAAGCACTTAAGAAAAACATAGAAGCAAACTAGGATCTGGTAAGTACTTTGAAACTATCCAGCCTTTGATACACTTCCAATAGAAAACAAATAAAAACGAAGGGAAACTTAAAGGCAACCTTTGGAGTAGAAACTAGCGGGCTAGGCTCACCATATCCTCTCCTAGCTCTTCTTTACTTAATTACTTCCAAGACAATCACAGAGATAACACAGAATAGCCTAAGATCTGATAAGTACTTCGAAACTAGTCAGCTTTTGACACATCCTAAGGGAAACAATCAAATAGTTGAGCAAACAAGAAAGGGACTCAGGGCTAACCTTTGATTTCCTCAATTCATTCCTTACACAACATATATGAGAGTAACATTTAAAAATAACACTCAGCAGTGACAAAAGGATGAGGGAACGCCAGCATCCATGTACTTAGACTGAATTAAATCATTCTCAAATAAAACAGCAGAAATAAAACATTTAAATAAAGATTTCTCAGCCAGAGAAGGTTACTGATATACAGTAGGTCCTCACCCTGTTTAAACTGTTCTTTACAGTGGAAAATGAAACAAATTGAAAACAGAAACAAAATACAAGTTACAGTGAGAATAACATCACCATCAGCATAGACCAGGATCCCATAAATCATCTTGTATTGATTGCTTCAAACCAGTTACAATCTTCAAATCCAATGTTTTAATCCATCTCTCTTCACAACCTAAACTATCTGTTACAAGCAGAGCTCCAAGAGCCCAAGAAACCACTATTTACAGTCAAGAGTTTTCCTCTCATAAACAGCCACAATACTTTAGCAATTACATTAACAACCAACTAATCCAACCCTTCACTCATCTTCTACTGAAGTATTTATAGAAGGATGAGGAGGTGAAACCTAAAAAAAGATCTCTCGAAGCAATTAATACAGACACAAGACTTCGTGGCCTTTGAAGGGCTCGATGAAGAAATTCACAGGTGGAACACTGTATTAACTGTTTTACATTTATGAATTAAGCTCAGCAGGAGCTTTATTTGACTTTGAGGCTCTGCGTACTGTGGGGAGCAACTCTGCAGATATTCTGTCATTAAATTTGGGGCAGAAATAACTTCTTTGGTTGTTCCGAGGCATAATATCTGATCCTGTTCAATAAATTTAGCCTCTGACTGAGCATTTTGAGGCAATAGGTGGCACTGCGGTGGTTGAGGAATCAATTTGCCTCAAAGTATGGTGGTGGAGGCAATATGCCTGATGAAACACTTTAGGTTTTCTTTCAAACTGTGTTTTAGATTGGGGATTAGGCTTTTGATAACTATCTTAGCCGTAATCCCCATAAAAACTGTCTTCAATCTTCATCTGCTGTGCTCTGTCTTCAAAACTGATACTCTTTAACTGTGTTTGAATTAAAACAGTGTCTTGTCGATGTGCAGACCCGCACTGGGCTTTACGGCATCAATAGTCATAGAGTACCGACGAAACATGGAATAGAGCCCCGTGAATGGCTTCTCTGTAATGAAACGAGGGCATGAGAATCGTCATTCCCAGCCCTTGGCATTTCTTCGTTATAAAATGGAAAACCATTTAGAACACCTGCATCAAACACAAAACAATTAAGAAATCCTGCGAAAAATAGGTTTAAACTGCTTCAGATGGCCGGGGAGGAGCATAGCTGTTGGATAAAAATATCTAACGGTGGAGATCGGCGCAAAACAGAAAAATGAGAGCGGGGAGAAGAAATAAGGCGGGGTGGTTTTGGACCGTCCGATCTGGACACGTGGACGGTCCGGATCTAATCGGAGGATCTCAATCGGGGGTGGCAGAAAAGAGGATGAGATTGAAACGCAGCGATGCGATTAAGCGCTGGCCGTTGATCTGCAGATCAGATCAACGGCGGAAAGTGAATCGGAGGGTTTTCGAAATGGGGGCAAGACTTGTGATTCTGAGGGAGATAATCGTCGGATCTTCGGAGGGATGGACTCTGCCAGGGATTAAATCGGAGGATGGTGAAAGTGGCTTGCGACATGTCACGTACCGTTGCGATCAAGCGATGAATGTTGATCAGCAGAAATGAACTGACAGGGATGTGGACCTGGGAGGGATCGCAAGGGTGTGCGATGGCCGTCAGATCGCGAAACAGATGGACGGCTGTGATGGAATCGGCGGATCGCAATCGGGGGTGAGACGAGAAGCTCTGCGATTGCGATCGGAGGGAACTTTGTGATTGAGTGCAGGCCATCGATCTGAGAACAAGATCAACGATCGGGATTTAATCGGGGATCGGCAATCGGGAGCGCAACAAAAACGCATGCGATTGAAAGTTTGCGATGCGATTGAGCGCAGGCCGTTGGATCAAAGGACTAGATCAACGGTCAGGATTGAATCGGGGATCGGCAATCGGGGGGGTCACACAACAACATGAGATTGAAACTTTGCGAGGCGATTGAGCGCAGGCCGTTGGATCAAAGGACTAGATCAACAGTCAGGATTGCTTCGACCTACGCACCGGCGGAAAAACCCTTAAACATATGAAAACCAAAGTTTTGCAAATAAAACAAGTTATAATGGATCGGGCGGAAAATATATATAAGTAAAGGAAATAGGCGTCCGATTGCGGGGCCGGTGGTTTTCATGGAATGTAATATGCCCGGGAGTATAAAGACAAGGGCCAATCGTAACGGCCATCGAGCTCGTTTCCGATCAACCCATTTGTGTTGTTTTCGATTGCGATTGCGCGATCGACTCTTTTCAATCAACCCATTTATATTATTCACGTGGTTTTAAGTTTTTAACTTAAAACTTTCGGAAAGTGGGTTTTTGGGTTTACAAAGGAAAATATTGATCGGGGGGGTTTTATATGAAAGGCTAATCGCAATCGGGGCTTTGTAATGGTTCAAAGTTATGCACCCTTGGATATTTGTGATGCGATTAGCGCCGAAAAGATTTGGCGTTTGGTTTTAAAACATGGGCATGTGGGGGGAAGTGGTTTAGGACTTAGCCCAAAGGGCTTAGGTCTATAGCAATAAAACTTTGATTTTTTATGAGAAATTTTCAAGGATTTTAATGGATTTGGGGGTTCCGAAATAGTTAAAAAGTGAGTTTTTAACTATGAAAGGGGAAATTTTCATGAATGGAACGAAGAGGATTTATGAAAACAAGGTAGTTTTGATGGAGAAAAAGGGGAGCAGATGAAAGGTTTTCAGAAGAGGAGAAATGACGATCTTTCAGCAGTCTTTCAGTTGGAATTAGCAGAAATTCCTGAGTATAAAATGGGACAGCAAATGAGGATTTTGGACTGAGGCATGAGGCCTACAAGGAGTCTTCAAGAGCCAACAATTTTTAGTGATAAAATTTGTTCCTTGGAGGCTCAAAAAAGATCTTAGCCACCTTTTGGTATAACAAAATATTATAGGTGGCTAACAATGGCTCCACTTGGGGATGCTGCCTTCTTGAAGGCATCAAGAATTTAGACTTGATTTCTCTGGGATGTTGACTGGTGCCTGACCCACTGCTTGCTCTTTCTTTTCTTTGATAAAAATATCAGTCATGAAAGAAAAATGAATTTCATCAATACAACTTCTACCTACTCCAATCCTACTGATGTAACATTTTTTCTTCATGAGAGTGCACTTGGATTGGCAAACTCTATTCACAATATTTTATTCTTTTGAAAGCAGGAAATCTAATCTATTTCTAATCCTTATTTTTCCCTGAACTCAGATTAAACAGTTGAGCTCAGATATTTCTCTACCTAGTCTACTGTCTGTTGGGATTAAACAGTCCAACAAACTTTCATTCTCTAAATTCTACGACAGAAATTTAAAAATAGTCAAGTCAAGATTGAGCTGTTCGACTTGCTATGATCTATGGCATAAAAACAAGCTGCACATAGATTATTATTTGCGGAAATTGAACATCAAAAATTGAAGGCTTAAGATCTGAAAGCTTCTTATTATGGCCTTCTCTCTTCTTCTCATAGCTATGATTTTCTTTTTTTCTGTGAGCTATCTCTTCCTTGATATCTGATTCAGATTTTGAGCAAATTAGAACCAGTTTTTCCTCTTTTATGACTCAGAAAATAAAACAGTTTTGAGTCATCTCTCTTTGGAAACTTTGGTTCATATTTTGAGTTTGTTTGAACCTTAATTTCTATCCTAATCTATCTACTGATAAGCCAAGATTAAACGGTTTGGAAAATCAAATTCACTACCCTATCAGCAGAAAATTGAAAGCTAATTAGTCAAGATTAAACAGTTTGACTAACTAGAAGTGTGTTTTGCAGGAGTGGCATTTGAGCTTGCACACTTTCAGATTTGTTTCTCTTTTTGGCATGTGGCTTTGCCTTTCTTGTTTTTCCTTTTTCCCTCTTTTCTTTCTTTTCTTTTTTTTTGTATTTCTTGATTTTTCTTCAAAGCAGAAAACAAAAATTATCTACATGCTCAAAACTGAGCTTTATTGACATTACTATCTAACCTATTCTAAACATTGAGTATTTACATATTCATATGATACAAAAGTGCCAATGCAGCCAGCTGAGTAATGTCAAGAAGAAGTAGTAACTCTAGCTGCTTGTCAGAGGTATCCATAGAACATATTGAAGGTTAACCTTCAATGTCAAGGCTATCACAGAAGGTGACAGCTTTTCATGTCTCTGGCTTTTGCAAAGGATCATTTTTTTATAATTTGAGCCAGTTGGGATCTCCACACACTCTTCCATAGGATCAACAAAGAAAAGATGAAAGTTCTCTTCTTTTCGGTCCTCCATGTCTGATAGATCGTCTGCTTCCAAGGCTTCAGCTTTGAGGAGTATCTCTTCAGTACGTAGCTTGGAAGTATCGTCATATTTAACCTGCACAATAGCAAACAGTGAAATATTTTCTTTCTCTAAACATATGTTGCTTCTGATACAAATTCAGGCTCTTTATATGACAAACTAATATTAGTGAAGGGAGAAGTTTCTTCTTGAGAAGATGATATATCCACAGCAGGATAGTCTTCTATTTTTTTTTCTCCCTCATCTTCATCATCCTCTGAACTGGAGGACTCATCATATTTGACAGTGTTGTCCTCTTGTGGCCCTAGTATGCTTGGATTGAGTGGGCCGAACTTTGTGAAGAGGTTATTATATTATTGAGTAGGGGTGTATTCAATGGTTTCCTCTTGCTCAAAAATTTCTTCATTACTCTTCTCTTCACCTTCTGAGTTGAAAGGCTGCTGATTCCCAATCATGTGAAAGCCATTTATGATGGATCGAAATGGATGATTGCGACTTTCTAGCTGATGATGGTGAAAATCATAACACCAATCAAATGATGGTTGCCCTACATGATTAGTTTTTGCTTGTGAATCATCATTATCATCAGACTGATCGAAATTTGGAAAATCATCGGAATAAACAATTTCATCAGTTGAACATATTGGGTTGTCAATTTGCCTTTCTTCTAACTGATCTACAAGTTTATTTCTTGTATCAAGACAACAAGATGGAGTAGGTAGATGAGCAGAAGCGTTTGGTTCAAATGAAGGTTTGGATGCTGTTTGTCTGTTCAATACTAGATCAACCTCTTTCTCTGTGAAGAGAGAAGGAGTTTCCTTTTTGCTTAGAACAGAGGTATAGCAGTCCTGCTTGTCTTGCGTTGGCTGATTTTGAGGCTTGAGGTCTTCTTGAGCCTCTTGTAGCGGAACTTCACTTGTGTCATTAAAAGCTTTTTCATTTAGGTGATGGAGTTCTCTTATCAGCATGCTACAAGACATAGGCAGGCAATCAAGTTTTTATTGACAACCTTCTTCGTTGTTTTCTTTGTCAGTTTTCTCATAATTTTTTATAAAGTGTTGATCATAATACATGCCTTGGTCAGGGTCTTGGTTTTGAGGTGATTGGACTTGCGTTTGATCAAGGGAAAATCGAGCTTGATCTAGATCATCGATATTCATATTAGCCATCAACCTATCCATTCTTTTCCCAAGCATGTACATCATTTTTTCGATCATGATTGGAAAAGTTTCTTGATTATTTTCTTCATGTTCATCATACATGTCTTGTGGTGGAAGAGGTTTTGTTTGCTTAAGGAAAAGCATTTGTTCTTCTTGATAACCAATATTCATATTAGCCATCAACCTATCCACTCTTTTTCCAAGCATGCACATCAATGTTTCCATCATGAGTATGTGTTTGTCTTCTGGATCTATATCTAAATCCATGCTTGTAAATCAGGAAAGAGGTCATTGTGTCTGGTCAATCAGTTCAGGGTCTTCTACCAGTGGAGTCATTTGGTCTTCTGGGAGTTTCAGAGTGTGGAGTCGCCAAGTGGAAAATTTTTAGCTCCGAAGGAGGTAAAAGGTTTTATGGTCCACCACCATGTTTATTGCATACCAATCTTGAAATATTTTTGGGTGTTTTTTGAATTGTTTTATTTATGGTTTAGAAGAATGTCCTAACTTTGCCTCAAAACTTAGCTACGGTTATGAAACAAAGATAGTCTATCCTTATGGCTAAGCTAGCTGATTTTCCAAGGTTAGATAAAAACTTAAAAGAATCCTAGGGTTGACCTAGCTTGTCACTGATTCAAACAAGCTCCATCATGATTACCATTTCTTGGTAGTGCTTGAAAAGGCTGCTTTTTACTCTCAAAATGTTCTTGAATAAAGGGTTTTCTGAGGCCTCTAAAAGGTATTAAAAACACTCAGGTTCCCCAGCGGAGTCGCCAGAAATGTTAGGTCTCTGTAATAAGCAAGATTGGAAAAGTCCGATCACAGAGTTAACATCATTTCAACCAACTTTGGGATTCTAGGATCTAGCCCTCCTGAATTTGGAGAGGGATCTCTCCAATATGTACAAAGATGGATATTGTCTTTGAAGTTTAAAGTGATGATATTAGGCTAGTTATGAGGTCCAAGGGTTTTGTTTGGTATTTTCGGATGATTGAACATAATTGCTGTCTGAGGCAGAAAGATCTATATGAAAATAGGTTCAAAGGTGAGAAGTTGCAAGCTAAATAGTAAGCTAAGATCATGAAGAAAGATGATGGCAAGTTTCAATCCATTGGGCTATGGAGTCATAAGAGGATTTAATTGAAACATTCAGGTTCAAGAGTAATCTATGGGGCAAGTCATCTATGCCTAAGGATCTCTTTAAAGTTTGATTTATGGAATGGAGTGATACAAATAAGAAAGGGAAAAGACAGATGCAGAACAAAGAGCAGCCCAGGATCTGGTAAGTACTTTGAAACTAGCCAGCCTTTGACCAAGCACTTAAGAAAAACATAGAAACAAACTAGGATTTGGTAAGTACTTTGAAACTATCCAGCCTTTGATACACTTCCAATAGAAAACAAATAAAAACAAAGGGAAAATTAAAGGCAACCTCTGGAGTAGAAACTAGCGGGCTGGGCTCACCATATCCTCTCCTAGCTCTTCTTTACTTAATTACTTCCAAGACAACCACAGAGATAACATAGAATGGCCTAAGATCTGATAAGTACTTCGAAACTAGTCAGCTTTTGACACATCCTAAGGGAAACAATCAAATAGTTGAGCAAACAAGAAAGGGACTCAGGGCTAACCTTTGATTTCCTCAATTCATTCCTTACACAACATATATGAAAGTAACATTTAAAAATAACATTCAGCAGTGACGAAAAGATGAGGGAATGCCAGCATCTCTGTACTTAGATTGAATTAAATCATTCTCAAATAACACAGCAGAAAGAAAACATTTAAATAAATATTTCTCAGCCAGAGAAGGTTACTGATATACAGTAGGTCCTCGCCCTGTTTAAACTGTTCTTTACAATGGAAAATGAAACAAATTGAAAACAGAAACAAAATACAAGTTACAGTGAGGATAACATCACCATCAGCATAGACCAGGATCCCATAAATCAGCTTGTATTGATTGCTTCAAACCGGTTACAATCTTCAGATCCAATGTTTTAATCCATCTCTCTTCACAACCTAACCTATCTGTTACAAGAAGAGCTCCAAGAGCCCAAGAAACCACTATTTACAGTCAAGAGTTTTCCTCTCAGAAACATCCACAATACTTCAACAATTACATTAACAACCAACTAATCCAACCCTTCACTCATCTTCTACTGAAGTATTTATAGAAGGATAAGGAGGTGAGACCTAACAAAAGATCTCTAGAAGCAATTAATACAGATTCAAGACTTCGTGGCCTTTGAGGGGCTCGATGAAGAAATTCATAGGTGGAACACTGTATTAACTATTTTACATTTATGAATTAAGCTCAGCAGGAGCTTTATTTGACTTTGAGGCTCTGCATACTGTGGGGAGTAACTCTGCAGATATTCTTTCATTAAATTTTGGGCAGAAATAACTTCTTTGGCTGTTCTGAGGCATAATATCTGATCCTGTTCAATAAATTTAGCCTCTGACTGAGAATTTTGAGGCAATAGGTGGCACTACGGTGGTTGAGGAATCAATTTGCCTCAAAGTATGGCGGTGGAGGCAATATGCCTGATGAAACACTTTAGGTTTTCTTTTAAACTGTGTTTTAGATTGGGGATTAGGCTTTTGATAACTGTCTTAGCCGTAATCCCCATAAAAACTGTCTTCAATCTTCATCTGCTGTGCTCTGTCTTCAAAACTGATACTCTTTAACTGTGTTTGAATTAAAACAGTGTCTTGTCGATGTGCAGACCCGCACTGGGCTTTATGGCATCAATACGCATAGAGTACTGACGAAACATGGAATAGAGCCTCGTGAATGGCTTCTCTGTAATGAAACTAGGGCATGAGAATCGTCATTCCCAGCCCTTGGCATTTCTTCGTTATACAATGGAAAACCATTTAGAACACCTGCAAAACACAAAAACAGTTAAGAAATCCTGCGGAAATAGGTTTAAACTGCTTCAGATGGCGGGGGAGGAGCGTAGCCGTCGGATAAAAATATCTAACGGTGGAGATCGGCGCAGAATGGGCAAAGGAGAGCGGGGAGAAGAAATAAGGCGGGGTGGTTTTGGACCGTCCGATCTAGACACGTGGACGGTCCAGATCTAATCGGAGGATCTCAATCGGGGGTGGCAGAAAAGGGGATGCGATTGAAACGTATTGATGCGATTAAGCGCTGGTCGTTGATCTGCAGATCAGATCAACGGCGGAAAGTGAATCGGAGGGTTTTCGAAATGGGGGCAAGACTTGTGATCGGAGGAAATAAGGACCGTCGGATCTTCGGGAGGATGGACGGCTAGGATTAAATCGGAGGACGGTGGAAAGGGCTTGCGATTAGCATTCGGGCGACCAGTGTGATCAAGCGATGACCGTTGGATCAGCGGGAAATGAACGGATAGGATGTAATCAGAGGGATCGCAAGGGTGTGCGATGGCCATCGGATTGCGAAACAGATGGACGGTCGGGATTGAATCGGGGATCGGCAATCGGGGGTGAGACGGGAAGGTCTGCGATTGCGATAGGAGGGAACTTTTCGATTGAGCACAGGCCATCGATCTGAGAACAAGATCAACGGTCGGGATTTAATCGGGGATCGGCAATCGGGAGTGCAACAAAAATGCATGCGATTGAAATTTTGCGATGCAATTGAGCGCAGGCCATTGGATCAAAGGACTAGATCAACGGTCAGGATTGAATTGGGGATCGGCAATCGAGGGGGTCACACAACAACATGCGATTGAAACTTTGCGATGCGATTGAGCGCAGGCCGTTGGATCAAAGGACTAGATCAACATCAGGATTTCTTCGACCTACGCACCGGCGGAAAAACCCTTAAACATATGAAAACCAAAGTTTTTGCAAATAAAACAAGTTATAATGGATCGGGCGGAAAATATATATAAGTAAAGGAAATAGGTGCCCGATTTCGGGGTCGGTGGTTTTCACGGAATGTAATATGCCCGGGAGTATAAAGACAAGGGCCAATCACAATCGGGCCATTGAGCCTGGTCTTTCCGATCAACCCATTTGTGTTGTTTCTGATTGCGATTGCGCGATCGGCTCTTTTCAATCAACCCATTTATATTATTCACGTGGTTTTAAGTTTTTAACTTAAAACTTTCGGAAAGTGGGTTTTTGGGTTTACAAAGGAAAATATTGATCGGGGGGTTTTTATATGAAAGGCTAATCGCAATCGGGGCTTTGTAATGGTTCAAAGTTATGCACCCTTGGATATTTGTGATGCGATTAGCACCGAAAAGCTTTGGCGTTTGGTTTTAACACATGGGCATGTGGGGGGAAGTGGTTTAGGACTTAGCCCAAAGGGCTTAGGTCTATAGCAATAAAAATTTGATTTTTTATGAGAAATTTTCAAGGATTTTAATGGATTTGGGGGTTCCGAAATAGTTAAAAAGTGAGTTTTTAACTATGAAAGGGGAAATTTTCATAAATGGAAAGAAGAGGACTTATGAAAACGAGGTAGTTTTGATGGAGAAAAAGGGGAGCAGATGAAAGGTTTTGAGAAGAGGAGAAATGGCGATCTTTCAGCAGTCTTTCAGTTGGAGTCAACAGAAATTCCTGAGTATAAAAAATGGGACACAAATGAGGATTTTGGACCGAGGCATGAGGCCTACAAGGAGTCTTCAAGAGCCAACAATTTTTAGTGATAAAATTTGTTCCTTGGAGGCTCAAAAAGGATCTTAGCCACCTTTTGGTATAACAAAATATTATAGGTGGCTAACAGCACCGATGTGATTACATGTGGACCATTGATCTGAGGGCCAGATCAACGGTGGGGAATGAATCGGAGGAAGTTACAGGCGGGGGAAAAGGCTTATGATCGGAGCAATAAGGGCCGTCAGATCTGAACCTAGCGGGGGAGATCAACGACTGAAAAGCCATCGGGAGATCACCAATCGGGGGGGGGGGGGGTAAACAAAATAATCAAACACACCCAATTAAATCTCCGATGCGAGATTGCGCAAGTCGTTGATTGGTTTAAAATCAACGGTGGAGGTTCGCCAAATCAATGAACCGTCGAGTTTCTTTTAAAACATAAAAAATGGATTTTTTATGAAATACAAAGGAACAAATGCATCGGGGAGGGTTTATTTATAAGTTTAGCACCCGATTGCAAGGCTTTCAAGTTACATGAAGGAAAGTGGAGGTCGGGGGTTTATAACAAAGGGGCTCATCGGCATCGGGGGTTTTATGAAACAGAAAGACTTGCGCTCGTCGAAAATGCCCCGATGCGATAAGCGCCTTCAGCCTTTGTGCTTGGTTCCAGTGCCAAGTCGCATGGTGGGGAAGTGGTTTAAGGCTTAGCCCGAAGGGGCTTAGGCCTATAGTTTAAAAGACTGTTTTTTATGAATTTTCAAGAATTTTCAAAGGATTTTGAGGGTTTTGATAAGGAAAAAAGGGAGTCTTAAACCTTACCAAAGGGGTTTTAATGAAGGGAAGAGAGGAAATGAGGGAAAATAGAGGAAATTCATGGGGTAAAAGGGGATAAAATGGAGGTTAATATTGAGTAAGAGAAAGGGTAAAATGAGGGGAAAATGGAGTTTTTTGCAGCAGTCTTTTCATCATGAAAACAACAGATTTTTAGAATTAAGAGGGAAGCAATAGTGAAGATTAATCAAAGAATAAGATGTCTTTACAAGACTTCAAGAACTAACAATTTTTGGCAATAAAACTTGTTTCTTGAAGGCTTCAAAAATGATTTAGCCACCATTTGATATGACAAATTTTATAGGTGGCTGACAGTGGCTCCACATGGGGATGGTGCCTTCTTGAAGGCATCAAGAAATTTAGACTTGCATTCTCTGGAGGGCTAATCAGTGCCTCATCCATTGGGCTGCAAATTTCTTTACTTGGGTGATCTTTTTCTGTTTTGATAGTGTTAGCAGCATTAAAAAACAATGGAATTTCTATCAAACAAGATTTCTACCTACCCAATCCTACTGATCTAACATTTTTTCTTCTTTGAGAGTGCATTTGGATTGGAAAACTCTTTTACAAGCATTTTATTCTTTTGAAATCAAAAAAATAATCTAAGTATACTTCTTATTTCTCTGTGAACTCAGATTAAACAGTTGAGTTCATAAGCTTCTCTACCTAATCTACTATCTGTTAGGATGAGACTGTCTAACAGATTTTTATTCTCTAATTTCTACAACATAAATTTAAAAGCATACAAATCAGGATTGAACAGTCTAACGCGTTGCTGATCTATGGCATAAAAACAAGCTACACATAGATAGTTATTTTGCAGAAAATTAAATCAAAATGGTGAAGGCTTAAGATCTGAAAGTTTTCAGCACATCCTTCTTCTTTTTTCAGCTCTTTTTTTTAGTTTGTTTGAGTTGTTTTACATTCCTTTCTGGTTCAAGATTTGAGCATATCAGAACTAGTTTACTTCTGTCTTTGACCCAAAAATTAAATAGTTTAGATTCATTCTTCTTTTGGAATTTTAGGTTCGGATTTTGAGCTTGTTTGAACCTTTACTTTCTATCCTAATGTACCTAACTGATAAGCCAAGATTAAATTGTTTGGAAAATCAAATTCACTAACCTATCAACAGTAAATTTAACACTAATTAGTCATGATTAGGATGTATGACCAACTAGGCGTGTGTTTTTTAGGAGTGGCATTTGAGCTTGCACACTTTCAGATTTTGTTTCTCTTTTTTGGTATGGGGCTGTACCTTTCTTGTTTTTACAATCTGCCCTCTTTTCTCTTTCTATTGTTTTTGTATTTTTGATTTTTCTCACTTTGAATGCAATGATGGATGAAATATTTATAATGAGAAAAAAGATAAAAAGGCTTTCAAACATGCCATGGTCAAGAGAAGTAATGTTTGAGCATCCTACCATTGACAGGACCCCCAAATAGTTCAGCTCCATTCAACTCCTGCAAGAAATAAGCATTGTTACTAGCAGAAGAATGAATGAGATAAGGGCCAAGCCATAAGTTATCAAATTTCCCATGCTTGCCCTTGTCTTCTCTCCTTGAGTCCCACTTTAAAACTTTGTCTCCAACATTGAAATTGCTGGCCTTTGTCCTTCTATCAAAAATCTTCTTGATGCTCTCTCGCTTTTGTAATGCTCTGTTATAAACCTCCTCCCTGGTTTGTTGAAGATGTATAGTCTGATTAATCCTTCTGATCATGTCATTTTCTTCAGACTGTACTTCTTGAACGAAATTCATAACTGGTACACCAAGGCTGGTTGGAAAAATTGCATCTGTACCATACAAAATCTGGTAGGGTGACATTCCAATAGATTTCTTAAGTGTTAATCTGTCATCCCATAGTGCATGTACTAGCTTTGTGTGCCAAGACTTCTTGTTGTCCTCCAGAAACTTCTTGATTATGTTCACCAAACTCTTGTTTGAGGATTATGCTAGCCCATTACCTTGAGGGTAATAAGCAGTAGAATGACGCAATGTTATTTGATATTTGTGACAGAATTCAACCATCTTCTTGGATCCAAATGCAGCTGCATTATCAGTGATGATCTTCCTAGGACAGCCAAATCTAGAGAGGATTTGAGTCTCAATGAATTTTATGATAACAGAGTCATTGGCTTGCCTAGAAGGGATGGCTTCTATCCATTTGGTAAAGTAGTATGTTGGAATGAGAATCCATCTATGTTGGGCAGATGATGGTGGATGGATTTCTCCTATGAAGTCAAGTCCACACTGTTGAAAAGGATCTTCAACGGTGATTGGATGCAGAGGTAAGGGCAGAAACTTTCTTTTGCCTTCAAAAAGTTGGCATTTATGACAGGTAATTATCATCTTGTGTACATCTAGAAAGAGAGTGGGCCAATAGTAACCATCTCTAAGGATTTTGTTGGCTGTTGTCTTCCAGTAGAGGTGGCCTCCACATTCTCCTTCATGGAACTTGTGCTTAACCTTATCTGCATCATTCTCAGGAAAACATTTAAGCAATATTCCACTTGCATTTTTCCAATAAAGACATTTATCTATAATGCAATAGTTCACAGCTTTTAACTTAAAAACCTTGCCTTTGTTTTTGATAAACCAGGATATGTATTCAAATTG
This sequence comes from Pinus albicaulis, assembly GCA_034641835.2. Taxonomy (NCBI): domain Eukaryota; kingdom Viridiplantae; phylum Streptophyta; class Pinopsida; order Pinales; family Pinaceae; genus Pinus; species Pinus albicaulis. The sequence goes on from CM076575.1 coordinate 2,036,149,946, forward strand.
AGCAAAACATATAGAATATCAGCATACCAAGAGGAATTCATAAAATGATCTTCAATAATGGGGGTTGACAGTTCCTCTTGTTCATCTAAAGCATTTATCATGTTTATATCGAGAACTTCAAAATTTGATTCAGCCATTAATCTAGCTAGACCTTGGCCTTTAACGAGTTTAGTGGGCTTGATTTCTTAATCATATTCAAGTATCACAACTATCCACTTACCTCTCTTACCATCTGGGTCCTGTGTTAGAATGACTTTCACAACTGAATTTGGGACAAAGGCAATGATGTAGGAGTGAAAAATGTATACCCTAAAGTCTTTTAAAGCTTTGACCAAATAAAAAGCTTGTCTTTCCATAATTTTGTACTTCAAGGGTGCATCTCTCAATGCCTTGCTAAAGAATGCAATGGGCTGCTCTTTTCCTTGTGGATTTTTCTATAAAAGGACAGCAGCTATTGTATGTTCTGATGCAAATGAAAAGATATAAAAATCTTTTGAAAAATCAGGACTTATTAGGACTGGTGTTTTGGTTAATGCTTGTTTCAGCAGCTTAAAGGAATTCTTTGCTTCTAAGTTCCACTTAACCCCTTATTCCTTTTTCAGCATGTTTTTTATATTCCTAAGGAGTTCAGCCAAGTTGGGTATGAACCTTCTCAAGAAATTAATCTTTCCAATGAAATATTGGAGTTCCTTGATGTTTTGAGGATGAGAGATTTGCAATATAGCCTCGATCCTCTTTGGGTCTATCTTTATCCCCTCTTTTGAAATGATGTGACCAAGAATTTTACCTTCTTGGAGACCAAATAGTGTTTTCTTAGGATTTAAAGATATCCCAAACTTTCTGCATTTCTCGAATACTTTTCTCAAATTTTCTAAGTGCTCTTCATCTGTCTTTGAAAAAATAGTGACATCATCAAGGTAAATAATGATGAAATAGCCCAATTCTTCCGAGAATTCAATGTCCATGGCTCTCTGAAAAGTAGCACCAGCATTCATTAGACAAAAGGGCATTTTCACATACATGAAAGTGCCCCAAGGTGTAGTAAATACTGTCTTTAATTGATCATCAGGATGTACTAAAATCTAATTGTATCCTGAGTAGCCATCTAGCAAAGAAATTCTTTTAGAACCAACTACCCTTTATAAAATATGATCCATCTTGGGCAGAGGGTAGTTGTCCTTCAATGAGGCTTTGTTTAAGTCTCTAAATTCTATACAAAGCCTAATCTCTCATGTTTTCTTCCTAACTAACACCAGATTAGACACCCACTCAGAATATCTTAGAGGGACAATAATACCAGCTTCATACATTTTCTTTATTTCCTTCTCAACCAAAGGTAACTGAACAGGGTTTATTCTGTGCAATTTTTGTTTAAATGGCTTTTGGTTTTCCTTGAGAGGTATCTTATGCTAAATTATTTCAGTGTCATAAGATTTCGGATCCTCATAACTCCACGCAAAAACATCAGAAAATTATTTAAACATCTCTATGTATTTGAGTTTTATGTGAGCTGGTAAAGTCTTAAACAGTTTGATCATATTTGGTTTTAATTCAATGCCTATATTACACTCTTCGACTTTAGTTTCCACAGGCTCCAGCTTTGGATTCTTGGCCACATCATTGAAATCAAACAACTCTTCTAAAAGGACCAGTCCCTTTAGCAAACTTTGATTTTTAGACTGCAGGGTTTCTAAGTATTTTGTTTCTAACTCTACAGTCATTTCTGTTTTGTTTTCAAGTTTGTTAGACAGTATATTTACATCAGCTATCTCTAGAGACTCTTCTTCTTCATCAAGAAAATTTTCTTCACTAGGACAGTCTGTTTCATAATCTGAATCTGAACTTGGTAGTTCAAATTCATTTCTAGACTGCAAGAAGTCTTCTATTTGTTTGTCTCCATCAAACACTTGCCAATATTTTTCGTTATCAAGGATAGCTGGTCTGAATTTAATTTGAGTTGTACATTGTTTGGTTTCATAAGGTGTTAAGCATGTTCTAGCAGCAAAGGCTAAATTGTGGGCCATGATATTCTTTTATCTTGGGACAAAAACAAGTTGGGATTCCTCAAAAGTTTTCAATAAATCCATGACATTGTTATTGTAGGCTCTAAGTCTAGGCTGTTTGGTGTTGTATTCCCCATTCACTTGCCTAATGATTAACTATAAATCCCCATGAACTTTTATTCTTTTGGCTCCTAATTTCTTCAACGGGTGTAAGCCTAAAAGAAGGGATTCATATTCCGCTATGTTATTTGAACACTGAAAGTTTAATTTGTAGGAATGGCCTTCCGTATGGTTGTTCTCAGTGTTACGTATCCAGACACCTGCACCAGCGTTGCTCCTAGTGCAAGACCCATCGAAGTTCATACTCCACATAGGACTAGTTTCAGGTTCAATAGTTTGGTTACTATCCTCTTCAACAAGTGTGCTTTCGGTTTGTTCTTTAAGATCAACACTTTGTTGAATTTGTTTTAATTCCTCAATTTTTTCATTGTATTGAGGATTTCTTTCTTGACTGTTAAGGTTTAAAAGAAAAGGATGGATGATTTGTAGCTCTAGACCTATGTTAGGTTTGCTGTAGTTTTCGATTTTAGCAAACTGTTTTGACATTTATGTCACGTCTTCCTCCTTCTCTCTATCTGCCATTAATTCAGTTAAGGTCACTTTTTCATTGAATGTTTCATCGTTAAAAAGGATAAATGATTCAAGGCCTGTGTTTACAGAATAAAGAGGAGAGTTTTGCGGTCTCTCTTGGCTAGTAACCATGTATTGCATATGGGACTCCTTGTAAAGTCTTCTAGTTTGATTGAAAACAGGGATGGTCGCATAGTTCTGTCCATCTGTATAGTTCCTTGTAACTTAGCTCCCCAAGATATTGATAACATCATACCATATTTTGGGGGTACATCAGCCACTACAATATCCATAACTAAACATTTGGCTGGGATTTTTGCTAAGTTAACACAGAGGTATTTGATTAAACCTAAACATTTCACTCTGCTTGAGTCAAAGGAGTAAAGATCTTTATAAGGTCTAGTGATTTCAAGGCCTAGGCTCTCCATTATAGCTTTGGGCATTAAATTGTGAGAGGCCCCTGAATCATGCATAGCATTGTGCAAAATATTGTCATGAACATTTAAACTAACATAAAAAGGAGGAACTAGTCCCTCTTGATATCTACCTTCAATATTAGGACCAAAAATGAGCTTTGGTTGGTCATCGTTAAGATTGACGATGTCATTATTCTCTTCTATGTTTAAAGCCTTCAAAATTTGGGATCTATATACATTTTGGGCAGCTAATTCAGTGAGAGGAACAAAGATTTTTATTCTAGCAATTTCTTGCTCCAAACTAAAAGGAATCTGATTCTTTGAAGTTCTTTTTTCAGCCTTATTAACTGCCATTCTATCAGAAAAATCAGTTTGTTGATTTCCTCTATTTACATTTGTCAAAATTGTTTTAACAAGAGCACTAGCTGAGGTGCTAACGCTACTAAGGTCTGCACTCTGTTTTTTATTGTTTTGAGTACCTTTCTCTTTATTCTTATCAGAATTTACAGCCACTGTTTTGTCTTTCTGCTTTGTAACTTTGGGTTTATTTACAGTGCTATTTTGTGAAGAATTGTTAGAGGTTTTATTGTTGGGAGTGTCCAGATTATTTTTACTCCTAAGGTCATATTCATTTGTGGTTTCTATGATGAAATTTTCCATTTCTTGATATTATTATTCATCTTTGGTCTCTTGTCATCATAGGGTGTATATAGACCTTGTTTTCTATTGTAATGAACTTCAAAGTCATCATTATCTACTCCCAACATGTTTATGTCATCCTCCTCTATTTTTTCTAATGTTTCTTCAACCTCGCCTACATAATTTTGATGAAAAGGAGGGGTGATCTGTTGATCATCCTCCCTTGGTCTATTTTGAGGCTTGTTTCTCCTAAAATTCTGATTTTGGTTTTGGTTTCTATTTTTAGGAGCTATTTGGTTTTGACTAGCTTGTGCTCTCTCAAGTATGCTCATCTTTTTCATCATCTCTCCATCATTCTTTCCATCTTTGAGCTGGATGTGGAAGGCGTAGATTAATTTCTAAAGGACACTCTCTTCTCATTCTTCATTCTTGCTCTTTTCTCCATTAAATTAACTTCCACAGCAAGAGCTCCTTTTTGCATATCTTCAAGGGTTAAAGGATCTCTCTCTCTCAGCTAATAGGCCATTTCAGGATCAAATCGCTTAGGAAACTTGTTTAAAGCTGAGCCTTGTGGAGGTTTTAAGTCTGGGGGAAGGGCATTATAAAAACTGTTAGACCTAGTGCAATAGGCTTGTACACTTTCCCCTACGTTTCTTTGGAGATTCTTGTAATCAGAAAGTATTTGAAGAGGGTTTTTCTTTACTTCCCATTTGTTTAATAATATTTGATGGAAGGATTGGAGATCATTAATATTATGAGGGGTTAAGCCTTTGAACCACTTTTTTACTTCTCCCCCTAAAATCTGAGCAAATAATCTAAGTTTGACAGTTTCATCATCAATCTCATTTCTGTCAAAGTAGTCATTCATCTTATCCACATGTTGTGAAGCAGTAGTTGCATTACTGACATCATATAATGGTATTTTGGACTGATAGTCCTGTGGAATATTGACTAAGGGCAAAGGAAGGACTAAGGGGGCATACCATGTTGCCATGATAGGAGGTTGTGGAAAAAATGAGGGGTTTACAAGTGGTGGGTTGACAAGAAGGAAGGTGGGCTTGAGTGGAGTGGTTTGGATAGTGCATGTATGAAGAACAGATGTGGATGGACCAGGAATAGATTGTTGAGCTGATCTTGGATGAGAGACACCTAAATTGTGAAGGAAATGTAAATCTGGTGGTGTTGTTTCTCTACTACCAAGATGTTCACTTTGTTCTGGGGATGAAAGTGAAGACTATGAATCTAGCTGATCTAAATCATCAAGCGACCTAGTTATAAATGGATTTCTTAAGTCTACTTGTGATTGTTGTAGAGCTGCAAGGTTTTCAGGAACAGAATTAGCTCTAAAGGGTGATCTGAAAACATTTGAAGATTTAACCTCAGGAGACTTCCTAAGGATTCTTTCAGGGTTTTCAACTATCTCAGCTGGGTTTGGATCAGGGTAGGCTCTAGTATGAATCTTTCTAGGAGCCACTACGTTGTGTTTTTCAGACCCAACTAAACAAGACAAGTTTAACCAAATATGACGATCTTTAAGAGGTTAACTGATCTTTTAAATAAGAAAAATTTAATCCTAAAGTCCTCTAACTGATTTTAAATGATGTTATGATGATAATGGGTCTTCCCAGTGGATTCTTAAGGTCTGCTTAGGATTGTGGAGTCACCAGGTGGAAGTTTTTAGCTCTTTTGGAGGTAAAAGGTTTTATGGTCCACCACCATGTTTATTTAAATACCAATCTGAAATATTTTTTGGTTTTCTAAGTTATTTCAATCCTATGGGTTCTAAGAGTGTCCTAAATCAGTTTCAACACTTAGCTACAATGATGAGACAAAGAGAGTCTACTCTTATGGCTAAGCTAGCTAATCCTTCAAGGTTTGATAAGTTCTTATGAGAATCCTAAGGTTTCTTTAGTTTGTCACTGATTCAAACAAGTTTTTTCATGATTACCATTTGCTTGGTAGTGCTTAAAGAGGGCTAATTATACTCACGGGTTTTTTATGAAGTCTTTAAGGGAACCTAAGATGAAATTTGACTCAGTCCCCAGTAGAGTCGCCAGAAATGTTATCTCCCTGTAATTCCAGCAAATTGGTGAGACCAAAACTGTGGAGAGGACACTTGAACCACTTTGGGATTCTAGGATCTAGCCTTCCTGAATCCCGAGAGGGATCTCTCTATAATTGCAAAGATTGATTTATCTTTAAGGCTTTCGGGTATGATATTAGGCTAGTTATTAAGAACAAGGGTTTTTGTTTGTTTTTGGATCATTGAGCATGATTTTTAGTTGAGTGGAAAGTCATAAAATGAAAGAGTTTCAAAGGTGTGAAGTTGCAAGCAATCAGAACAAGATTTGGCTGATAGGACAGATATAACGCTGGTTTTTAGTCCATTGGGCTATGGAGTCATAAAAGGGTTTAATTGTGCAACAATTTCAAGAGTGGTCCAAGAGGAAAGTCATCTATATCAAAAGATCTTTGAGATTAAATGATGGAATGGAAACAATAAAAGTGTCGAAGGGGTGGAAACAGAAAATAATTTCAACTAGGATTTATCAGTCTATCCAAAAAAGAAAAGCCTTTTAAGTAACTGTTTAAAACCAACCAAAGGACAGGGCTAACCATAGACTTCTTTGGACAAGTTCGTATTAAAGCTAACTCAACAGACAAACAATCCAGTAATCCACATGATTAATTTCAGAAGGGATGAAAACTGATAAGGAAAACAAAGTGCAGCCTAAGATCAGATAGGATACTTTTAAATCTAAACTGCTTTCAGCATACTCTTAGGGAAACTTTCAGAACTACCTTTGGAGAAAGAAGCTAGAAAACAGGGCAAACCATAAACTTTTCTAGTCTAACTTTACTGAGTAAATAATGAAAATAACATTTAAGAACAATGTTTAGTTTAGACAGTAGGACGAGGGAACGCAAACATTCCTAACTTCTTGGACCGAATTGAATCATTCTTAAATACACAATTTGGAGGAAAACATTGAGATAAAGCTTATAAGTTAGAGAAGGGTATTGTAAACCGTAAATCCTAACTCTATGCTTTTTGTTCTTTATCAGAGAATAAATGAACAAAATGGCATACATGAAAGGAAAACAATAACACAAAAAGAAGCACTTCACTAGTGATATAGACCAGGATCCCAAGAATCATATTTTATATTGATTTCAATCCAGTTACATTCTTCAAGACCAATGTTTCAGTTCAACAATCATCTTCTCTTCTCAGCCTAAATTATTTGATTACAAACAGAGCTTCAATAGCCTTTGAACACTATTTACATGTAGAAAATTTTGAGCACAAGTATATTTCAAAGTTCTACAACCAACCCTTTACAATGAGTTCCTCAAGCAGATTTTATAGGAAAATGAGGAGGTAAAATGAGAGAAAATATCTACAGACTCAATTAATACAGTTTTAATGCTTCTTAGCCTTTGAGGGGCTCAATGGAGAAGATTTCAGATATTTCTCTGCATTAATTAGCTTACATTAAGTATTAAGCTCGTTGGGAAGATTTTGTTGACTTTAAGGCTCCGTGTCATCTTTGTAATAACTCTGCTGATATTTTGCAATAAGTCTCTTTGGCCCGAAATAACTGTTGAGCTGTATTGAGGAAAATATCACTGACTGAGGCAATAACTCTACCTCCTTTGAATTCTTTGAGGGTGCAGGTGGCTTTTCGTAGCTGGTGAGGAATCAATTAGCCTCTGATGTGGCAGTGGAGGCTTTCTCAGATTGATAGACCTGATTGTCTTTCTTTAATCACTGTTAATTTTCTTTAATTCTGTGTGTTAGGCTTAATTCATCCTAATTTCATGTCTTCTATTCTTCAACTGTGTTTAATTGAGTGGACTAGCATTTTAATTGATGATTTTAGTCGTAATCCCTCAAAAATGTGCAAACAACCTTCAAGTATTCATGTCTGTTGCGACTGAATATTTAACACTAATACTCTTTGTTTATTTAAGCTTTACTATGTGTTGTTGATGTGCAGGTGCTACAGGGGCTTTATAGTGGCATCAACACTCATGAGGCACTGATAAAACGTGATATGGAACCCTTTTTAATAATTTTCTTTGATGAATAAAGGCCTGGGGGATTGTCATCCCCGACCTTTAATTTCCTTTTAAAACCTTTGAAAAAACTATTAAAACTTGCACAACCAAGAAAAGTTATAAAATCTTGCGTATTTGGGTCAGACTACTTTGGAGGCTTAGGTTTAGAGCGCAACCATTGGATGAAAGCATCCAACGGCAGAAATTTCTTTGCGGGGGTCAGATGGGAGGCGACTGAGTAAACGGTGCAAGAGATTAAGTCTGGGCTGTTGATCTGCAGAGATCAATGATCGGAATTGATCCAGGTTCTATAAAGTGGGGGGGACCAAATTTATAATGAAATGGGGAAAATACAAAGAAAAATGGGCAAAACCTTAATGAATAGTGAGACAGGTAAATAGGAAATTTGGGGTTTCTCGAATGATTCTAGGCCGTCGGATTAGATCGGTCAACAAAGATCGACGGTCGAGATTGCTTTAAGAAGTCCCTTGGAGAATGGCGGAGGGCGATAGTTCAATGGTCAGATTGAATGTGAGCCGTTGATCTGCATAGATCAACGGCGAGGAATGAACGCGATGAAATCCAATAGAAATGGGGAAAGCGGTTTCGGACAGAGAAACCACGGGTTTCACGCAGCAAAAAGGCGAATAGGTGGTTTTACCTTTTTGAAAGTGATATGAGTTAGAGCCTGACACGTGGCATTTCAAAACCACCTATATCGCATGAATTTGGATCATTAACGTTTAGGCTTAAATCTGCACAAAACTGCATGCTGGACGTTAGATTTGGGGGATCAGATCGGACGACTGTCAGAGAGCGCAATATTGACAAGATGCAAGGAAGGAAAGAGGTGGGGGCAGGGGAAAGCGGTTTCAAACTTGACCGTCCGATCATAGGAATGAACGGCAGAGATCTAATCTGGAAGGGGTAGGACCCAAAAGGGTTGGGAGTATCAGGATAAATCCTACTGTCAGATGAAATAGATAAACGGCTCAGATTTGATCTGTGGGTTAATGAAATAAATATGAGGTGGTAGGAAGGGTCAGCGTGGGCCGTTGATCTACAGAGATCAATGGCAGAGATTCGCCAAAAAACATTATAAAGCGAGGTTCATGATTTTAACAAAGGTGAGCTTCAATCTGGACCGTCGGATCTTGATGCATGGATGGCCTAGATGCAATCAAAGGTTTGCGATCGGTGGGGGTAAAAAAGAGAAGAGCATCAATGCGACTAGATGCGGACCGTTGATATGAGGGCTAGATCAACGGCGGGGAATGAATCGGAGGAAGTTACAGGCGGGGGAAAAGGCTTATGATCAGAGAAATAAGGGTCATCGGATCTGAACCTAGCGGGGGAGATCAACGGCTGAAAAGCCATCAGGAGATCGCCAATCGGGGGGGGGGGGAATAAAATAATCAAACGCGCACAATGAAATCTTTTATGCGAGATTGCACAGGTCATTGATTGGTTTAAAATCAACGGTGGAGGTTTGCCCAATCAATGAACCGTCGGGTTTCTTTTAAAACATAAAAAATTTTTTTTTTATGAAATACAAAGGAAAAAATGCATCACAGAGGGTTTATTGATAATTTTAGTGCCTGATTGCGAGGCTTTCGGGTTATATGAAGGAAAGTGGAGGTCAGGGTTTATAACAAAGGGGCTCATCGGCATCGGGGGTTTTATGAAACAAAAAGACTTGCCCTCGTCGAAAATGCCCCGATGCGATAAGTGCCTTCGGCCTTTGCGCTTGGTTCTAGCACCAAGTCACATGGTGGGGAAGTGTTTTAAGGCTTAACCCAAAGGGGCTTAGGCCTATAGTTTAAAAGACTGTTTTTTATGAATTTTCAAGAATTTTCAAATGATTTTGAGGGTTTAGATATGGCCAAAAATGAGTCTTAAACCTTACCAAAGGGGTTTTAATGAAGGGAAGAGAGCAAATGAGGGAAAATAGAGGAAATTCATGGGGAAAAAGGGGATAAAATGGAGGTTAATCTTGAGTGAAAGAAGGGGTAAAATGAGGGGAAAATGGAGGTTTTTGTAGCAATCTTTTCATCATGAAAACAACAGATTTTCATAATTAAGAGGGAAACAGTAGTGAATATTAATCAAAGAATAAGATGTCTTCACAAGACTTCAAGAACTAACAATTTTTGGCAATAAAACTTGTTTCTTGAAGGCTTCAAAATTTATTTAGCCACCATTTGATATGACAAATTTTATAGGTGACTAACATATTCTTCTTGCCCTGGGGGCGGATCATCAGGAAAATGAATTTCCTGGTTTGGGAAATGAGCTTACTGCATTGTTTTACAGTAACCAAAGAGATGGCAGCAGGAGGTGGTACCTCTGGTATCTTGTACAAATTATTTCCCAAAGTAACAATAACAGTTTGAGTCGAGACTCATACACAACATGATGCTTCCACAAGTATGGTTGTCCTAATAATACATAAAAAACATCAATAGGATAAATGTCACATAATACCTCATCCATGAAGGGCTTGATGCTATAGGGAAGGCGTCACTTCTGGCTGATGCGGAGATCGCGTCCTTGGTGAAGCCACCCGATGGTGTATGGATGTGGGTGAGCTGTGTTCGGCAAGCCCAAACTCTTCACAAATTATACTAAAATGAGGTTATTTTGGCTCCCATTGTCGATAATGAACTGTACCAGGGAGCCCTTTACCCACATCTAGGAGTGGAAGAGGTGTTCCTCCTCCTCTGGATGTTCTGGTTCCTCCTTCTGGATCTTTGTAGTGGCAACAGTGGCGTTGGGCTCCACATCAATAATATGTTTCCCTTTATCATTCCCCTTTTCAAGTTTTGATTCAGAGTTAGAGCATGCATCTGACTCAGAAGTCCTCATCTCGACCACCAGCAAATGCTTGGCCTGACACTCACTTGTGTTGTGAGTGGAGCTTTTATGGAACTCGCACCATTTTCATGTGTCCTTCTTTAGCTTTGCGGTGTTGTTCTTTTCTTGTGGCTTTGATAGGTTGTCTTGAGCTGCCATGCCTTGGCTCTATTCTTTGTTCTGCTGTTTGGGAGCACCTTTCCCTTGCTTTTGATTCGCATATCCAAAGTCTCACTTCTTCTATTTGAATTTCTACTCAATCTTGGTAGCTTACCGATATGTCGTACCAAGCGAGGAGATGTCGAGGAACTCCATTTCCTCCTAAATGTATCTGTGAAGACAACCGCGATACTTTAGCACCAGATGTTTCTCTGAATATTTGATACCCAACTTTATGCGCTGGGTATGGAACAGATTCATCAGCTCATGCACATCTTGATCCCTTTGTTGTCGCAGTATGGTCCATTGTATGTACTTGTCCTCATAGCTCCCCACGGGATAGTATTGTTCCTTGATGGCATCTTGGAAAGAATTCCAAGTGGGTACGGCTGAGAATAGAGAGGGTTCTATCTCATCCTTTTTCTCACAGTAGGTTTCCCACCAGTCCTTGACATGGGGGGTAGCTTTGGGGAGTGCAAAAATAATCTTCTCCCGGTCAGAAAAGTCATGAACCGAGAAATATCCTTCTAATATATTCAACCATCTATCTACATCATCTGTATCTATTTGACCCTCAAATATGGGAATGTCAAAATTTACTTGTACCTTAAAGGGAGTCGCACTTCCAGAGTGGCTCCTCGATGCAGATGTGCCGCTGGTGGGCAGTTGTTGAAGGATCTGGTCAAACTTATCCATCATCGTATTCCTTTGCTTTTTAAAGGCCTCCTCAAGCAATATTTTGATAGGATCTCTTGCTCTGTCATCTTTTTTTTTGTCCCCCATGGGCGTCTATCGGGGTTTGTGAGGCTGATCTTGCAAAGGTTCTACCAGATCAAGCCCTAACTCCTTATACCTCGACCTCATTGGGGACATGCAAAGAAGGATTGAGAAAAAGCAAACTGCTTTGATACCACTGATCCAGATTTATGCAGGAACGTAATAGAATAAACATATAACCATAAATACAAAGATGCAGAGGAAATAACACTTCATTTCATTAATATCAAAGAACTGAGATTTGCTTATAGACAGAATGGAAATAAACTAGCTAGGGCGTTGGTAGCTATATCTGAGAAGAGATGTGGTGGCTACAGGCCTTTGAACTGAGTTACAATGAAGCTCTAGGGCCTATTTATTATTTAGAAACAATGGAAAACCCTAAACATCCAAAACCCTAACCCTAGGAGATGAAGCACCAAAACTATGGGCCCCGTTTGGGTAAATTGGTGTTTCAACTTCCCAGGGACATTGTAATATTCCAAAATGGAAAAGACAGGAATATAGAACCTATGCAGCATTCCAGTTAAATCAAAATAGGAACATAGAACTAAAATCTGGAAAATGCCAGAAATATGCTACAACTGGAAATTACATTAAGACATCATAATCTATGAGCAGAAAACAACAGAGCCATATCATTATATATAACAGCAAATGAGATTACATAGTGCTCCAAAAGGAATGCACTCAAGCCACGAGAAGGCTGAAATACACTAAAGAAACCAAGCATTGGAAATGTTGTGCTGCTACTGCTACTATTGCTGGAAACTAATATTGTTGAGGAGAAGAACCATGTGCGGAAGGCTATTAGAGTGCTCAGAATGATCTGCACTTTTAACCATGGATAATGTTAGCCCCCTATGAATTTTTTTACAAGAAAACAGGGGGCTAAAATGTTGTTTGAGCCTTCAAGGAATGCATTCCCTCTGAAAACACATCATCCTTGAAAGCCTCCTTATGCCTTTGCCCTTTTATAAAACCTCACTACTGTTCCCGGTTTAAAAGCCTCCCTGTTGTGAAGAAAATGCCCAAAGGCCTCCATTTTCATGTTATCTCATCCCCATTAAGCCTATGTTTTCCTCTCCTTGTTCCCTCCCTTAATTCCTCATTAACCCTTTAATATCATTCCCGATCCCCTTTTAAGCCTTATAATATCCTTTATTTGGCTCTTAAACCATTTATTTCCCCTACCGTTACCATATTTTTTTCTTAAAACGCATTTAAAATAGGCCTAAAATCCACTTTATCTATGACAGGACTAGCCCTTTTGACCAGCCCCCTCAACCACTTCCCCTCCATGCACCCAAGTGCTAAGACCAAGCGCTTAACCATAAAGAGCTCATCGCATCGAAAGGATGGAGCGGAGCACATTTCATTTGTAAAGTTGAAACTCTCTGATGCAATGGTGTTTGTTCTGTTGAGCGTGGGAGAAATCGCAACCGTTGATCTCTTGAGATCCAACAGTCCAGATTTCACTGCTCCCTGATCATTGCACCGTCCTTCTCCCTACTGATTGGATCTCCACCAATGATCCCCTTCGCAATCCAATAGTTGGCGCTTAATCGCACCATCCCCAATCAGCATCCTACAATGTGTCACCCCCTGTGCTCCCCGATTGCGATTCCCCTGATTCAACCATGACCATCCGATCGATCTAGATCTATGGCCTGCATTTCATTGCATCTTCATTCATTTTTCTCCATCGGAGCTTCTAATGATTTCTTCCAAAGATTTCTACCGTTTATCTGCTTACGATCTAACGGTCCATAGTTAATCACCCTCCGCCTTAGCCAGGTCCCACTATGTCAGCCCATTTCATCGCATTCTTGCTCATTACCTTTGTAATCTGCCTGCATTGAACTTTAATGTTCCATATTAAAGTTTATTTCATTTCTCTGCCTAACTGCATATTGACACCTCCACTATAGACATTATTTTCGCAGTCATGCCACCATTCCTCCAGGCTTAAAATCATTCTTCCGCCACCACCCTGGATTTTATTATTGGTTTTTTTTATTGTGCAGGGTTTCCACCAGAGTGGTATTTCACTCTGTTTCTCATAATCACAGTCACCGTGATTCAGAACACAAAGAGGCCATTTCAGCAGTGGTCAATGTAACAACAGAGATGGATTAAGCAGATTACAGCCAGTTAATTGAATATCCAGCACCTAATCCCATGATCAAAGGATTAAGGCACAGTCTGAAGATTAAAAAGATCACATGAAACAAGCCATATCTGCTCTCAGCATCAGCAGTACATTTTCTCAGAACAATACACCCTTAGCAGAGGTCTCCATGCCTCCTCGAGTTCCCAAAGGCCATCTCACTGACAGAAAACTTCTGAAGACTATCAGGACAACAATAATGGAGGTATGGAAGCCCAGAAGACCTTCAATAACATTACTTGCTTCAAAATACGAAACAAAGAGCCTTACATCTAGAAAGAACTTCAAAGAAACATCATAGGTAAAATCCGACCTCACAAAGGCTCCAAACCAGACCACCAAGTACAACACAGGGCTATTAAGCAGAGTGGGCACGAAACACCTCCTCCACTTTGTCTTAATGGATCGAGTTAATGTGTATCACCTACTCCTATTACCTATTTTTCCTATAAAGAATCCCAGAGAACACTTTGTAAAGGGTTGGATTGCGTTATTGCTATTGTAGTTGTAGGGATTCATTTTGGACTGTTAGAAACAGTTTTGGGAGAGAGTAGCAGATTATTTTGTAATGTAGTAGGATGGGAGGAGAAAGTTAAGACTGTAATCAACCATTGAGCTCAGTGTATGTGACTAGTTTTACATCAATTAATCAAGCGAATTTCACAGGATCCTGGTCTATTACTACGGGTGATGTTTTTATCTTTACATTGTCTTATTACATTTTCATGCTCTTCATTGGTCTTCTAGTACGCATCAGAAATATAAAATAGGATTTTCCCATGCAAGGTACCCTATGTTTCTTCTCTCCCTACCTTTGATGTTTTCTTCTGATAGTGAAATCTAAGAGAAAATTCATTTTGTTTAACCAATGTAGTAGCTGCTATCCACTGCTCGCTGATGTGTGAATTTAGGGTTTTCTGCTGGTTTGTTCTTGTTTGGGCTCAAGCTAGAGGATTTGGGATACCGAGGATTTAGTGTAAGCCCTGTCCACTGGGGTCCTTGTTCAACAGATTTGCCTTTCCAAGATCCCGTGAGCTGGTGTCGAAGCATTGAAGGTTAAAAGCCCTTCCATGATCTCAGGCCTAGTTCTATGTTTGAATATTATGTGTTTTCCATTTGAGAGTATGCTGAAGTAGATCTGGAGTTAGATGACCTCTGGTCTGATCTCAAAGATTCCCTTTGTTTCCACCTTTCCTCCTTAATGTTCCACTCCATCATCTGTCTTAAAGATCCTTTATTATAGATGACTTGCCCTATGAATTCCTTGGCTAGTTGTTTGCAAGTAATCTCCTTTCATGACTCCATAGCCCAATGGATGGCACAGCCTTAACCCATCCTCTTTTCTGAAACGTCCTACTGCTCTGCTCCATTCTTCCCATTACCTTCTCAGTCAATGATCCAACGACCAACCCGATAACCAACCCAATCATTTTAAACCTCCCTTCGTGCTTCATACCTAGCCTAAAATCCCATCTTGAGCTCCAAAGATACATCATTCTTTGTTTTATTGGAGAGATCCCTCTCCGGGTCCAGGAGGGCTAGATCCTAGGGCCCCAAAGTGGTTATGATGTTGTCTCATCTTTTGGTCTTGCCAATCTGGCCAAAACATGGGAACCCCAACATAATGGCGACTCCACTGGGGAAAATATGAGAGTCCTTAACTGCTAATCTCTGGTCTGGTGTCCCATTTTCATCACCAACATAATGGCGACTCCACTGGGGAAAAACTCAGACCAATGCCTTTAGGTTGGTATTGCAGTGCTGATGGTGGACAACAGCCTGTTGCAAACATCCAAATTCATCCACTTGGTGACTCCACGCTCTATAATCCCAAATAGACCTAATGACTCTAATGGTAGAAGACCCTGAACTGGTTGAGAAGATGTAGTGACCTCTTTGTAGAAACATGGATCCATACATGGACAGAGATGCAAAGCTTGATGCTTTAGTAGATCAATTAAACGGAATAGTAGACATGTTTGGTAAAGTTTTGGAGATGCATATGGCTAATTTAAATGCAAATATTGATTATCTAGAGCAACCCATGCATGTTCCAGAGCAAGAGTAAACTCCAGACCTGGACAATGAGCAAGACGCGTATGATACTCAAGAGTCTATAGAAGATGAAGAAATTGATTAAGAGCTGCCTGATTACTTACCCATGTCTTGTACCATGCTTATTACAGAAAATAAAATCTTAGGGACAAAAGCTAACAGGGAGTGCTACATTGAGGGAACAAGTGACCACATGGAAGATGCAGAATCTGAGGCAAAAGAAGAACCAGCACACATAGAGGCCCCCCTTCTGACTGGTAATTCATCTTAGATTCCACTAGAAGAGTAGAACCATGATCATGAGGAGTGGCTTGAATCATAAGGAGATCAAGAAACGCCAAAAATTCCTTAGATTTTCCCTGCTAGCACGACTGAAGATTCCACAGAAGAGGCTCAAGAAGATATCCAGCCTCCAGATCAGTTAGTACAAGAAATAGAGGACTGTTGTTCTTCTGTCTGTGTTAAAAAAAAATTTCTCCGTTGAAAGAAGAAGAGATGGACCAAATATTAAACACGCAGTCCACCTCTGAAATATTTTATAGAACTGATACTCTTGCTCATTCGTCTATGGAGTTTGATTATGCAGATCCAGAAAACTCCTCTGTGGATCAGAATGAAGAAAGACTTGCTGACAATCCAGAATGTCTGACTGGTAACATTAATTACAGTTATGACTTTCCCATTTATGATATTTTTGATGATGATTGTTTCCAAAGGGAAGTCGAGCTTATAGGACCATCATTAGTAGATTCATGGGGGGAAGATCAGGGCCAACAACTTCCGAGAAGTAATGAACCAAGTTAGCCTATCTATGATACTGATGGGGAAAGTTATGAAAGCATAGTAGTAGATGAAGATTCATTGAATCTTCACTCTGTTACACCTAGGATCATTAGTAGAAATTTGCATATGATTGGAGATCAGCATCCTTTCATATTAAAGGATGAGGAGGAAAATGAAGAAGACATTTTTGAGCATGATGAAAGTAAGGAGCCTTCTCCTAAAAAAGAGGAAGTAATGGATCATACCCCTGCTCAATAATACATGGATCTCTTCACAGAGCACGGCCCATCATAGCAGAATATATTAGAGCTCCAAGAGGACACAGATGCAAGATATGATGAGTCCTCCAGTTCAGACGATGAAGAATATGAAGGAGATTCTCTTTCCCAAGAGAGTATTGCTCTTGATGAAGTGGAAGAGGGAGAAATCCTGGTTGAAGCCTGCCTGCCAAATATTCACAACCAAGTATCATTTCATGATCCTTATGTTCAATTCCTGCAAACATTTGTAGAAGGATCAAAGGTCTTTTTGAGCAGCATATTGCAGACAACAAGAAAAATTTTAAAATCTGTTGTTAAGGAATGAAGAGAATGGAAGTGGCCCTGCCTATCCAGCCTGCTCAAGGAAATGAGCAGAACAGACCAGTCATGGGATCACTTGATGGACTAGTTGTATTGGAAGAGAAGGTTTATAAGCTAGACCTATAAATATTTCAAGTTAGAGTAGGGTAGGTAGGAAAGCTCAAATAAAGCCTAGCCGAGAGCATGTAGTTAGTTTTTTTTAATTCCTAAAAAGTGTCAACCCATGAGAAATTTTGTCTTTATGCCATGGCCCATGGCAAGCTAGATAGTCTAACCCTGGCTTGACTGTTTTCAATTTCTATTCTAGAATGTAGAGAAGAAGTCTGCTAGACAGTTTAATCCTAGAAGACAGTAGTGTAGGTAGAGAAACATATGAGGCCAACAGTCTAATCTAGGTTCATGAAGGAGTAAGGGTAGAAATAGAGTAGGTTTATTGTTATGTTCGAAATAATTGATGATGTAAAGGGTCTGGAGCCCAAATGCACCCAGAAGAAAAAATGTTAGGACCTTAGTCTGGGAAGGTAGCTGTTTGAGTAATGTTTGCTGCTGATATGTGTCTTCATGATTGGTGGCAGCTGAATCAAAGAAGAAAGGGTGGTTCAAGCAATAAGCATCTGGCCTACTCCAAATATCATTCTCTAAATTCTTGACTCCTTCAAGAAGAATCCATCCCCATGTGGAGCCACTGTTAGCCCCCTATGAATTTTTTGACAAGCAAACAGGGGGCTAAAATGTTGTTTGAGCCTTCAAGGAATGCATTCCCTTTGATAAAACCTCACTACTGTTCTCGGTTTAAAATCCTCCCTGTTGTGAAGAAAATTCCCAAAGGCCTCCATTTTCCTTTTATTTCATCCCCATTAAACCTCTGTTTTCCTCTCCTTGTTCCCTCCCTTAATTCCTCATTAACCCTTTAATATCATTCCCGGTCCCCTTTTAAGCCTTATAATATCCTTTATTTTGCTTTTAAACCCTTTATTTCCCCTACCGTTACCATCTTTTGGCCTTAAAATACATTTAAAATAGGCCTAAAATCCACTTTATCTATGACAGGCCTAGCCCTTTCGGCCAACCCCCTCAACCACTTCCCCTCCATGCACCCAAGCGCTAAGACCAAGTGCTTAACCATAAAGATCTCATCGCATCGGAAGGATGGAGCGGAGCGCATTTCATTTGTAAATTTGAAACTCTCTGATGCGATGGTGTTTGTTCTATTGAGCGCGGGAGCAATTGCAACTATTGATCTCTTGAGATCCAACGGTCCAAATTTCACCGCTCCCCGCTCATTGCCCCGTCCTTCTCCCCGCTGATTGGATCTCCACCATTGATCCCCTTCATGATCCAACGGTTGGTGCTTAATCGCACCATCGCCAATCGGCAGCCTACAATGTGTCACCCCCTGTGCTCCCCGATTGCGATTCCCTCGATTCAACCATGACCGTCCGATCGATCTAGATCTATGGCCGGCATTTCATCGTGTCTTTGTCCATTTTTCTCCATCGGAGCTTCTAATGATTTCTTTCGAAGATTCCTGCCATTGATCTTTTTACGATCTAATGGTCCATAGTTAATCACCCTCTGCCTTAGCCGAGTCCCACTATGTCAGCCCATTTCATCGCATTCTCGCTCATTACCTTTGTAATCTTTCTGCATTGAACTTTAATGTTCCATATTAAATTTTATTTCGTTTCTCCGCCTAACTGCATATTGACACCTCCACTACAGACATTGTTTCCGCAGTCACGCCACCATTCCTCCAGGCTTAAAAGCATTCTTCCGCCACCAACATGGATTTTATAATTGGTTTTTTTTATTGTGCGGGGTTTCCACCAGAGTGGTATTTCACTCTATTTCTCATAATCGCAGTCACCATGATTCAGAACACAAAGAGGCCATTTCAGCAGTGGTCAGTGTAACAGCAGAGACAGATTAAGCGGATTACAGCCAGTTAATTGAATATCCAGCACCTAACCCCGTGATCAAAGGATTAAGGCGCAGTCTGAAAATTAAAAATAGCACATGAAACAATCCATATCTGCTCTCAGCATCAGCAATACATTTTCTCAAAACGGTACACCCTCAGCAGAGGTCTCCATGCTTCCCCGAGCTCCTAAAGGCCATCTCACTGATAGAAAACTTCCAAATACTATCAGAAAAACAATAATGGAGGTATGGAAGCCCAGAAGACCATCAGTCACCTTAATTGCTTCATAAGACAAAACAGAGAGCCTTACAGCCAGAAATAACTTTGAAGAAAGGTCAAAGGTCAAATCCGACCTAACAAAGACTTCAAACCAGACCACCAAGTATAGCGTAGGGATATTAAGTAGAGTGGGCACGAAACACCTCCTCCACTCTGTCTTAATGGATCGAGTTAATGTGTATCACCTACTCCTGTTACCCATTTTTCCTATAAAGAATCTCAGAGAACACTTTGTAAAGGGTTGGATTGTGTTATTGTTGTTGTAGTTGTAGGGATTCATTTTGGTCTGTTAGAAATAGTTTTGGGAGAGAGTAGCAGAGTAGTTTGTAATGTAGTAGGCTGGGAGGAGAAAGTTAAGACTGTAATCAGCCATTGAGCTCAGTGTATGTGACTCTTTTTGCATCAATTAATCAAGAAAATTTCACAGGATCCTGGTCTATTACTACGAGTGATGTTTTTCTCTTTACATTGTCTTATTACAGTTTTTCATGCTCTTCATTGGTCTTCTGGTACGCATCAGAAATATAACATAGGATTTTCCCATGCAAGGTACCCTATGTTTCTTCTCTCCCTACCTTTGATGTTTTCTGCTGATAGTGAAATCTAAGAGAAAATTCATGTAGTTTAACCAGTGTAGCAGTTGATATCCACTACTAGCTGATGTGTGAATTCAGGGTTTACTGCTGGGTTGTTCTTGTTTGGGCTCAAGCTAGAGGATTTGGGATACCGGGGATTTAGTGTAATCCCTATCCACTCGGGTCCTTGTTCAACATATTTGCCTTTCCAAGATCCCGTGAGCTGGTGTCGAAGCATTGAAGGTTAAAAGCCCTTCCATGATCTTAGGCCTAGTTCTATGTTTGAATGTTATGTGTTTTCCCTTTGAGAGTATGCTGAAGCAGATCTGGAGTTAGATGACCTCTGGTCTGATCTCAAAGCTACCCTTTTTTTACACCTTTCCTCCTTAATTTTCCACTCCATCTCTATCTTAAAGATCCTTTAGTATATATGACTTTCCCTATGAATGCCTTGGCTAGTTGTTTGTAAGTAATCTCATTTCATGACTCCATAGCCCAATGGATGGCACAGCCTTAATCCATCCTCTTTTCTGAAACGTCCTACTTCTCTGCTCCATTCTTCCCATTACCTTCTCATTCCATGATCCAACGACCAACCCGATAACCAACCCAATCATTTAAAACCTCCCTTCGTGCTTCATACCTAGCTTAACATCCCATCTTGAGCTCCAAAGATACATCATTCTTTGTTTTATTGGAGAGATCCCTCTCTGGGTCCAGGAGGGCTAGATCCTAGGGCCCCAAAGTGGTTATGATGTTGTCTCAACTTTTGGTCCTGCCAATCTAGCCAAAACATGGGAACCCCAACAGATTCTACTCAAAAAACCCAGAAAACCCAGAAATGGTTTGGCTAGATTTTAAGTTTGGATTTTCAGCCTTTTTTGAGATACCCACTGCATTTTTGCTGCCTAACTTATGCACTCCCTAGAAATTATGGCTAATATGGAGCCGAAGGAATGATCTATCAGTTGCAACAGCTCCCAATCAACTCAATAGGTGAAGGGCTTTTCCCCTCACTAGAAAATAAGCTCATAAATTGGAGATTTCTCTCCTCCACTTCTACACCCCTGCAACACAACTCAAGTCTAAACAGAATTGCGTTGTATATGAGACTGAATATTTTCCAGAATTCCAGAATGTGGAAATTATAGTGCAATTCTCTTCCAAGAGGCCTCTGAAGGAAAGAGGTGGGATCCCCGCTCGGGAACACCCTGTGCTAAACAGCACTGCAAGCTCAACTAAACAGCTGAAGGATGCAAGAAGTCATACAGACCACAAAATCAATAATCAATAACATGAATAACAATGGCTGCATTGCCTTCCTTTTAAACAAGTGAAAGCTCATTATGGTTTTATCCACCAAATAACCCTTTTCCCATTCATACTACGTTGTCTATCAAAGTGTTCTCCACCTCCTATCCCAGCGCTGTTGACTTGGTCAAACTTGACCTTGTCTTCATGCAATTGTCCCTTTTCACACATAACGGTGTGAAATCCAACTCTTATGATTATTCCCTTTCACATTTGAGGGATTTTATTCATGTTTTTAATGTGCATGGGCTCTCTCACCCATTTATTTAGCTACTAGGTGATAAAAACAAAAATTTAATATTCCATTTAGTTGTGGACTAAAATGGGAATATTACAGTCCTCCCCTCCCAAATGTTGCTTGTCCTCAAGAAACTGCAAGGATAGAACTGGAAAGTCTCCACTCAAGACATGGAGTCTGAAATGTGTTGAGGAACATCTTCCCCATTTGAATCCTCCATACCCCAAGAAATCATCCATACAAAATGAGTCACCTCCCAACATGGAAACTCCTGAAAATCATCTTCCATCTTTGGCTCCTGCAATGTAGGTGGGCTGAAAATCTGATCTTGGTAGACAAAATGGCCTACATCCTACATCATGCTGTCCTCCTCTCCACTTAGGATAAGTGAAGAGTATATTTTGATCTTGGGCTACAATAATATTTCCCTCAAGTGGCAAGATGAAGACTAGACCCCAGGGATCTCTTCCCCAACGTTATGAAACATGTTGGCCCAATTCATCTCATATGTGATGAGTTGGAAGTCACCATCATATGACATCCAATCAAGCATATCGCTCACCTCAAATGGAAAAAAATGTTTTTCTGTAGTGGCCACATACTCTCTCACGCTCCCATTAGAACATGCAATGCAAATAATGTGGGAGATCTCTCCCCCAAGGGACACATCCAACCAATGTGCCATTCCCCCAATCATGCTCTCAACAAATATAATTACAACAACAACATAAGGAACCATAATAAGAACCATGCTTGCTGCCATGTGTAGCAAGGGAGAAGGACAATGGTCCCTCAAGTGCAACCAATGTAGTTTGGCCCTCAACTACAAAAGAGTGTGACAAAAAGTGTGGTCTCTCAACCACTTGCTTGCTGTCCCACTCTCCTCATATGTTCAGAGAAAGTGAATGATTTATGGTTCAAAGTGAGCATGCTCTCCAAAATACATCTCCTCCCCAAGTCCTCCTAGGGAGTGGTTACCATCACTGCTCATGACCTCAAGTAGACCATGAGGTCTAGAAAAAATAATGCTCCTCCTTGGAGCAAAATCCTGCACATGTATGGTTAAGGGATGCATAGATACATTATACAATTCATTATGTAGACAAACAATACCCTTACCATAAGTCTTGCTCATGCAAATGGAGTGGCTCATAGATGAGTCTCCTCTCATCCTCAAAGAGAAAAGAGGTGGTTTTGCTAACTCTTCCAAAGATTTATGCATCTCCTCCATCTTCAAATGATCCATGAAGTGCCCCCTCAAGTCCTTCAAGTGGTTCCTCCCACAAGAAGAAAAAAAATGTGATGTGGCAATCATGGTTTGCCCATGGTTCCTCCTGAAATGTACAACATGTAAAGTGGGGAGGATCATGCTCCCAATGGGAATCCTCAATCTCAAGCCCATTCTCAAAACAAAGCTTCCCCTGAACATAAGCATATCAGCAATATATGGAAGCAAAGTACAATGAAAACAAGTTTCCAAATGACAACTGGAGAGTGAATCATAGTTCCACTCATGGAACCAGCACAGTGCATCCTTTTCCTGCATCAAAATGAGAAATAACAAGTGCCTTACCAGCCACTTGTTTGCTGCCACAGTCATCTCATAAGATGGAAACACGAAGTTACAATATGGTGTCAATGGTGTACACCAAGAAACACGTGGCTTCCCCCAAAAACCACCAAAAGGATAGCCAAAATAAATGCTACAAGTACCTACAAGTACATCATCATACAATATGCAAGAAGAGATAATCCTTCTTGATACATCATGCTGCTCAAACAAGGAAAAGAAGTACAACAAAAAATGTGAAATTATACCTCCTCCCTCATGTACTTGAGGTCTTGAGCTGAAATGGCTCAACTAGAATCTTTCCCTCACCTCTTATTAGTAGGGGAGTGGTTGTGACCTCCTGTCTATCATCATCCGGGCTTTGCATCTCTCCATATGCTGAAATATGTCATGCTGGATGCCCTCCCAAGTGAACTCCTCTACAAAAGAAAGGTATGCAACATAATGCATGGAAAGGAAATCCTCATGTGTTGCAAGTAGCAACTTCTCCTTGAGACTAGAAGCTCTAGTCAAGAATACTTTGCCATGTGAATAGATGACCACGTCGACCACCATATACTCATCATATCTATCTGGGTCATCAAGAATCATGCATGCACCAATATACTTGGAGTAATCTACTAAGAGCTGAGATCTCCAATAAGAATCAATCCTCCTAAGAGATAGCACTGGTGATCTGTCATGTGAAACTCTCCTCATGTTGCTGCCTGCTACTTTGACATCCCCCATGCCAAATTTCTTCTCCAAACCCTTCACCTCTCCAAATTCCAAGAGTGGTGAATCCAAAGACAAGATGTCTTTCATCAACTCTAGATCAGGTGGCCTCCTAGGTGGAATTCCTCCATATAGTGAGACATCAATGTCAAGGGTAGAGTGCACATATGGTTGGGAAACCTTGCCCCTGCCCTTCAGCACAAATCAGTCTGCCTCTTCCTTACATTTCTCTTTGAAATAGAGAAGGGTGTGTGCCTCTCATCAATTGATGCTGCTCTTCCTCTCTACGTCCTCCTTCTAGCTGCAATGTTGCACAATCATGCTGCTCACTGATTGTGCTTGGACCTCCATGTATGAGATCCTGGGGAACTTCTTGTAAGGATACAAAAATCCCTCCTGTTGGAGCATGTGCTCCTCCTCTCTCTGCATGAGGTACTAAATGTGCTCTAGATGTGACAGCGTTGTTGCCCTCAACTCCATTAATGTGTGTGGGAAACATCTCAGCGATTGGATCCTCTTGTGAAAAAGAGATCCTCATGCCCTCTTATTTAAGAATAGGAACTAGAGGTCTTGCCTCTGGCAATGTGTAATGCAAGATGTCAGCTTCTCCCATGGTTTTCTGAAGTGGAGTACCCTCCATCACATGCAAGGGTTTTGTTCTTTCAATTTTTCCTTGCTCATGTGTCTTAGGAAGTTTTTCACCAAACCTCCCTACCAATGTTTCTATGAATCTTGCATAAGAGGAAGTGTTTGCATTTTTCAAAGAACAAGTTTCAAAAATCCACCATGCATGAGCCTTACCTCTGAAATGCAGCGCTGCAACTCTGATGGCTTCATCTTCAGAAATATGGTGCTGCTGAAAATAGGAGTCTAGCTCCTTCACCCAAGTTCCAGCTGAACATGTAGGTGATCTGGCAAAAGTAGATAGAAGAAATCTTACCACATCCTGCTGCTGGCCCTTCTCCACTTGGATCTTGCAAAACTCTTGGAAGTCAGTATGATCTTTGAATCTCTCAGTTTGAGATTCATACTCCCGCAAAAAATCACTAAGAGTCATCCTCTTAGGCATTCTTCCTCCTTTCATCCACCTTAAGATAGACCTAGGCACTTGACTATGCTGAGCATCCTGGTGTGTAGTTGCATGCTCACACTCACCCTGTGCAAATCTAGATTCAGCTCTAGATTCAAACTCCTTTGGAGATCCCATCTCCAATCTCATTTTCTTCAGCTCTCCTTGAAAGTCTGCATAGACTTCAGAAGAAGCATTGTAAGCTTATCTTCCTTTCTCTCTCCACATAATGGAGTCTTCATCTTCTCTTTTCTTGATAGCATCATGGCTGAGATCCACATGCTGAGCCAAGATTATGCTTTAATACCATTGTAATATTCCAAAATGGAAAAGACATGAATACAAAACCTATGCAGCATTCCAATAAAATCAAAATAGGAACATAGCACTAAAATCTGGAAAATGTTGGAAATATGCTGCAACTAGAAATTACATTAAGACATCATAATCTATGAGAAAAAAACAACATATCCATATCATTATATATAACAGCAAATGAGATTACATAGTTCTACTAAGCAAATTCACTCAAGCCACGAGAAGGCTAAAATACACTGAAGAAACCAAGCACTAGAAATGTTGTGCTTCTACTGCTACTACTGTTGGAAACTACTATTGTTGAGGAGAAGAACCATGTGTAGAAGGTTGTTAGAGTGCTCAGAATGATCCATTCTTTTAACCATGTATTCTACTCAACAAACCCAAAAAAACCCAGAAATGATTTGGCCAGATTTTAAGTTTGGATTTTTGGCCTTTTTTTAGATACCCACTGCATTTATGCTGCCTGACTTACGCACTCCCTGGAAATGACTGTTGATATGGAGCTGAAGGAATGATCTATCAGCTGCAAAAAATCCCAATCAACTCAATAGGTGAAGGGCTTTTCCCCTCACTGGAAAACAAGCTCATAAATTGGAGATTTCTCTCCTCCACTGCTACACCCCTCTAACACAACCCAACTCTAAACAGAACTGCACTGTATATGAGACTAAAACTTGGCCAGAATGCCAGAATGTGGAAATGATAGTGCAATTCTCTTCCAAGATTCCTCTTAAGGAAAGAGGTGGGATCCCCGCTCGGGAACACCCTGTGCTAAATAGCACTACAAGCTCAACTAAAGAGCTGAAGGATGCAAGAAGTCATACAGACCACAAAATCAATAATCAATAACACGAATAACAATGGTTGCCTTGCCCTCCTTTTAAACAAGTGAAAGCTCATTAGGGTTTACTCCACCAAATAACCCTTTTCCCATTCATACTACGTTGTCTATCAAAGTGTTCTCCACCTCCTATCCCAGTGTTGTTGACTTGGTCAAACTTGACCTTGTCTTCATGCAATTGTCCCTTTTCACACATAAGGGTGTGAAATCCAGCTCTTATGACTATTCCCTTTCACATTTGAGGGATTTTATTTATGTTTTTAATGTACATGGGCTCTCTAACCCATTTATTTAGCTGCTAGGTGTGGGCTAAAATGGTAATATTACGAACGTAAATTTGGCATCTGATCTCCGTTTGACGCAAACCATACCTCGTTAGAAAGATCTATCTGAGGACTACAAATTTTGAGTGAGAAACATCTATTTATGGACCAATTTTGCTCCTGGTTTTCCCAAAAAACGTCGTTTAGGGCCTCAAAATGGCTCCAGAAGTTCAGGACCCAAAAAACTGCTAAAAATAGTAAGTTGTGCCGAAAATAAAAAATTGAAAGAGACAATGGTGGGGCCCCAAGTGGAATAGGCGGATGACCACCAATATCCAGTTATATCAAAAGCAGGATGAATTAGACTCTACAACAGAATAATATTTAGAAGAGGAAGAGCTACAAACTCCAGCTGTGAGAAGATCAATTTGGGAAATAAGGCAACTATAAGGGTATAATCCATCTGCATTTTGTTCAATTTTTTCTTTAACTATCACTGATGATGATCCTTGAACTCTCAGGGAGGCAGTGGATTCAGGGGATGGAAAAATTTGGAAGGAGGCCATGGTTGATGAAATGACATGCTTGCACAAAAATGAGGCATGGGATCTGGTGGAGTTGTCGGCTAGAAGGAAGCCCATCGGGAGAAAATCGGTGTTTAAGAAGAATATGAATGTAGAAGGAAAGGTGGAGAAATACAAAGCTCGATTGGTAGCAAAAGGTTATTCCTGGGTGTCGGGAATTGATTTTGGTATTTTTTTTTCTCCTGTTGCCAAGGTTACATATATTATATTAGTTTTATCTGTTGTTGTTGCATTTGATTTTGAGGTAGAAAAAATGGATGTGAAGACAACATTTCTTCATGAGGATCTGGAAGAGGAGATCTACATGAAGCAACCCGAAGGCTTTGTGGTGAAGGGTAAGAAAGAACTGGTATGCAGGTTAAAAAAGTCTTTGTATGGGTTAAAACAATCACCAAGCATGTGGTATCAGAAATTTGATACCTATATACGAGGACTTGGCTTCACCAAAAGAAAAGAGGATCATTGTGTGTATTTTAAATTAATTGGTGACCCTGTTATTTATTTTGTCTTGTATGTGGATGATATGTTGTTGATTGGAAATGACAAAGAAATTATCTAGGATTTGAAGACCCAATTTTTCTCCAAATTCGACATGATTGATCTTGGTGCTGCAAACTATATTTGGGCATGGAAATTAAGAGAGATCAAGCAAAGAGGAAGCTTTGGTTAAACCAGAGGAAGTATGTTGAGACAATATTGTAGAGGTTCAATATGCAAGATAACAAAGCGATAAAGGTTTTTGTTCTTGTAGGTGTAAAGCTATCTACTGAACAATGTCCCAAGATACATGAAGAGGAGGAGGATATGTCTCGTGTTCCATATGCAAGTGCAGTGGGTAGCCTGATGTATGAAATGGCCTGTACTAGACTAGACATTGCACATGTAGTGGGAGTATTGAGTAAGTTTATGTCAAAAAGAGGGAAGGAGCATTGGACAGCAGTGTAGCGGGTTTTCAGATATTTGTGTGGCACTAGTGATTATGGTTTGTGCTACCAGGGAAGACCAGGATTGGACAAATTTTTTGACATTCGTGGTTTTGTTGATGCAGAATCAGCTAGAGAACTAGACGAGAGAAGATCTACAAGTGGATATCTGTTTAGCCTATTTAGAGGTGCAGTCGGATGAGTAAAAGACAGTTTGTAGTGGCTCTTTCAACTACAAAGGCAGAATACATGGCAACCACTCATGCAAGAAAGGAAGAAGTTTCATTGCAGAGATTGTGTTCAAGTATGGGGTTGGTGCAGTGCGCTATAAGGATAGAATCTGATAGCAAAACTGAAATTTTATTGGCTAAGAACCCTGCTTATCATTCAAAGACAAAGCACATTGATGTTCAATATCTCTTTGTGAGAGATATGGTCGAGGATAAAAGGGTGTTGCTAGTAAAGGTGGACACTTTGAAGAATGTTGAAGATGCATTGAAAAAGTCTGTGAACACTCAGAAGTTCTCTTGGTGTAGAGAAATAATGGGTGTTGCAGAGCTAAAATAATGACTAAGCTTTCTTGTGGCCCCCTATGGAAAGTAAACAAAAAGTGGGAGAATGTTGGGTATGTGTTATATTCTCTCCATGATTAGTCACATGCGTGGGGGGGTCATATGGGGGGCGACAACTCTACCTGTACATTGCGCCAAGTGCAGCAGGGGAGTCATAGGGGGGGCGGTAGCTCCCCCTATCTGGGGGTTATCAGAGGGTGGGTAGGCCCCTGTGCGGGGTCTAGGGCAGTGCCCCGGGAAACAAAAATTTTGGACCCTATTTTTCGGTGGGTGGACCCACCCATGGCTTTTTGCATGGGTTTGCACATGGTTTTGGGGCATGATGGTTTTTGGACTCGGTGTTAGCCCCCTATGAATTTTTTAACAAGAAAACAGGGGGCTAAAATGTTTTTGAGTCCTCAAGGAATGCATTTCCTCTGAAAACACATCATCCTTGAAGCCTCCTTGTGCCTTTTTCCTTTGATAAATCCTCACTGCTGTTTCCAGTTTAAAATCCTCTCCGTTTGTGAAGAAGAATGCCCAAAAAAGCCTCCATGTTCCCCTATTTTGTTCCCACTAAACCTCTGTTTTCACCATTTTTCCTCCCCTTATAATTCTATTATTACCCTTTAAATCATACCAAAACCCTATTTAAGCCTTATGTAATCCTTTGTCTAGCCTAAACACCCCTTATTTCCTCTACCGAATCTCTCTTAAGCCTTAAAAAAACCTTTGTTTTGGCTAAAAAACCCATTTTTTAACATATGATAGGATAAGCCCCCTTCAACCCAGCCCCCTTAACCACTTCCCCATATGCCCTGCACTCGAGACCAAGAGCTTAAGGCTTATGGCGCTAATCGCAATCGGAAGAATCACCGGGAGCGCGTTCCTTTGTTAAAAATAAATTTCCCGATGTGAGGTCTTTAACCCTGTGGACCCCAGCCACGATTTGAGCCGTCGATATTTTAAAGGATCTAACGGTCAGTGCTTATATCCACGCGCACCCGTCTCCTCTCTACTGTCACCCTCTGATTTCCTACTGACCGTCGATCTACCACCCTGATCCAATGGCTATCGCGCAATCGAAGCACTACCGATCGCACCAATCACATTGTTGTTCATCCTCCCCGATTGGCGAGCTCCGATCCAATCGGAGTCGTTGATCTGAAGCTAATCCAATGGTCCAAATCTCATTGCTCCTCACTCATCGCCCCGCCTTTCTTCCCTTCCGATTGGATCTCCACCGTTGATCCTTTTGGATCCAACGATCCTTATTCGCCCCACCATTTCACTGCCCCTTTTTCCTCACCACTCCGCTTTAAATCTGGACCGTCCATCCGCATAATCCAACGGTCTGTAGTGAACAAGATGGCCCACTTCACCCGTGCACCTTCTCATTTCGCGCTTCATCTCCCACCATCCGATCTTCTGACTCCTGATCCAATGGCCATCGTCAATATCGCGCAGTTTTCGTGTCCGAACTTTAACACCTAGAAGTTACACGATATAAGTAGTTTTCCAGGGCCACGTGTCACTCAGCGATGTATATCGAGTGATTTTGGGCTATTTTCTAAACCTCCTTGGAGCCACGCGATACCGGTGGTTTTCCCATCCAAAACCACTTTTCCTCCTATGTCCCCACAACCTCCATATTTGATCGCAGCCATCCATCTAAGCCAGATCAACGGCCCTCATTGCATCTCGCACTCCATTCATATTTTGCATCGAGCTTCCAGAGTGCCTCATCATATGACCCCGACCATCGATCTCCTCCTGAGATCCGACGGCTCACAGTAAATCGCCCTCCGCCCTTGACCGAGTCCCACACCATGGTCTCCATTTTATTCATTTCCCGTGATTCCTTTGTAAATCACCCGAAACCTTAAGACTTTGGATTTACACTAAGTCTTATTTATTCTACCTAATTTATTCCTAACCTCTCTGTTCATTGATCCTGACCGTTCATCATCATTCCAGCATATGATCGGATGACATGCGACCCTAATCATACCAGATTTTCATCAGCCCATTCTTTAGCCATCTGCAATGTTTTTTCACTACCTCCACCATTTCCACCATTCCTCCAGGCCTCCACAACATCGCTTCCGCCTTCCCTTGGATTTTATAATTAGTTTATTTCATTGTGCAGGGTTTCACAGAGTGGCAAATTCACTCTATTTTCCATAATCGCAGTCATTGCGATTCAGAACACAAAGAGGCCATTATAGTAGTGGCTAAGTGAAACAGCAGAGATAAATTACAGGATTTACGCCCATAATTGAAGATTAAAAATTGTAATCTCGTGTTCAAAGAATTAAGGCGCAATTTGAAGATTAAAGAGCACATGAAACAAGCCATATTTGTGTATTATGTCAGAAGTACATTTTCTCGGACAGTACACCTCCGACAGAAGTCTCCATGCCTCCTTGAGCTCCCAAAGGCCATTTTCACTGATAGAAGCTTCCAAATACTGTGAGGACAGCAATAATGGAAGCATGGACATCTAGAAGACCTTCAGTCACCTTACTTTCTTCAGAAGACAAAACAGAGTGCCTTACAGCCAGAAGGACTTTAAAGAACACATCCAATGGTCAATATCGACCTGAAAGAGACTCCGAACCAGACTACAGAGTACAACACAGAGCTATTAAGTAGAGTGAGCATGGACACTTCCTCCACTCTGTCTTAATGAATCAATTTAATGTACATCATCTACCCCAGTTACTCAGTCTCCTATAAGAACCCTCAATAACATATTGTAAAGGTTGTTGTTGTTGTTGTAGTTGTTGTTAGAGGGACTCTTTTAGCTATTAGAACATTTTTGGGGAGAGTAGTTGAGTAGTTTGTAATGTAGTAGGCTGGGAGGAGAAGTTTGGACTGTAATCAGCCATTGAGTTCAGTGTATGTGACTGTTTTTACATCAATTAATCAAGAAAATTTCATAGGATCCTGGTCCATACTACGGGTAATGTTTCTTTTATTGCACTTTCTTATTTCATTTTATTCATGTTGTTCATTGGTCTTCTGGTACACATCATAAATCTGGCATAGGATATACCATTGCATGGTACCCTATGTTTCTGCTCTCCCTACCTTTAATGTTTTCTACTAATAGTGAATCTAAGAGTAAATTCATGTAATTTAACCATTGTAGCAGTTGCTATTCACCGCTAGATGATGTGTGAATTCGGGGTTTGCTGCTTAGTTGTTCTTGTTGGGTTTGAGCTAGAAGAATTGGGATATCAGGGATTTAGTGTAAGCCTTGTCCACTGGGATCCTTTTCAAACAGATTGGCCTTTCAAAGATCTCTTGAACTAGTGTCAAATCATTGAAGGTTAAAAGTCCTTCTTTGACCTTAAGCCTAGTTCTATGTTTAAATCTTAAGTGTTTTCCCTTTCAGAGTATGTCGAAGCAGATCTGGAGTTAGATGACCTCTGGTCTGATCTTAAGCTACCCTTTGTGTCTCTCCTTCAATCCTTAATGTTCCATTTCACCATCTATCTAGAAGATCCTTTAGTATAGATGACTTTCCCTTTGGAATGCCTTGGCTAGTTGTATGTAAGTAATCTCCTTTCATGACTCCATAGCCCAATGAATGGCACAGCCTTAACCTATCCTCTTTTACCAAAACGTCCTACTACTTTGCTCCATGCCTCCCATTACCTTCTCAGTTGATGATCTCATGACCAACCCAACAACCAACCAAATCATTTAAAACCCCCCTTTGTTCTTCATACCTAGCCTAATACCTTATTTGAGCTTTCAAAGATACATCATTCTTTGCTTTATTGGAGAGATCCCTCTCTAAGTCCAGGAGGGCTAGATCATAGGGCCCCAAAGTGGTTTTGATGTTGTCCGATCTTTTGGTCTTGCAAATTTGGCCAAAACACTGGAACCCCAACATAATGGCGACTCCACTAGGGATTTGAATGCATTTTATCTCAGATACCCTTAGGCACTCAAAAGACCCAAAATATTCAGTTAGGTTGGTATCCAATGCTGATGGTGGACAACAGCCTATTTCAAACATCCAAATTCATCCACCTGGCAACTCCAAATTCTAATATTCCTAAAATACCAAATGACTCCACTGGTAGAATACTCTGAACTGGTTGAGAAGATGCAGTGACCTTCTTTGCAGAAACATGGATTCAGACATGGACAGAGATGCAAAGCTAGATGCTTTGGTAGACAGATTAAACAATATAGCAAAAATGTTTGGTGAAGTGCTGGAAATCTATACAGCTAATCTAAATGCAAATGTTGATTATTTAGAATAGCCCATGCATTTTCCACAGTAAGGGCCAACTCCATACCTAGACAATGAGCAAGACATGTATGATGATCGGGGTCTGGATTTTGCTCTATTAGCCCCCTATAAACTCCTTGACAAGCAAGCAAGGGGCTAATTTGTTTTATGAGCCTTCAAGGAATGTATTTCCTCTAAAAACACATCATCCTTGAAGTCTCCTGTGCCTTTGCCTTTGATAAACCCCCACTGTTGTTCCTAGTTTAAAGGTCCTCACTAATTTGCAAAAAATTGTGCTCCAGAAAGCCTACATCTGCCCCTTGTATCCCTGGAGAATGCCCATTTTAACCTTTGTTTTCCCCTTGTAAAATTCCCCTCTAATCCCCTAAATCTTCCCAAATTCCCCTTTACATCCTACACGCCCTCCTTGTTTGGCCAAATCTCCCCTTCTTTCCCCTGTCGTTATCCTTCATTGGCCTTAAAATGCTCTAAAAATGGGCCAAAAAACATGTCTTCCATATATCTGGGCTTAGCACCGTTTGGCCCTAGCCCCTTAGCATTTTTCCCCATGCAACCGAGCACCGAAACCAGGCGCCAAGGCGGAAGGCGCTTATCTCAATTGGTTATCGAGTATTTTTCTGCCATCGATCTGTTCAGATCTCACAGTTGTTGCAAAATCTCTTTGCACCCGTTTTTCCCCTCTGCTGCCCAATCATATATCAACCGTCCATTTTCCCGTAGACCGATGGTCTGTATTCCCTCTGCCTAGTGGTCCCCGCAATGCGCACTGTTCATAAACCACCGATTTCCATCGCACCGCGTTTGGAGGTTGGGCGGTAATTTTTTTTTCAGAGCGATTCCACTCATTGCATGACACGTGGCTCCGCGCACTATTCATAAACCTCCCTCCATCCAACGTTATCTTTCGGATTTTTCCCCGACGCGATATCGCTATGCGCTGTCCGATCTGAGGCAGGCCATCCAATGGCAATCGCTCCGCAAAGTCGCACGAGGATTAATCAGAGGCAATCGTACCCCTGGCCCACTGTCCATCGCCCTCAGACGTGTTTTCCACCGTCGATTTCCGCTGGAAATCGAACGGCTCAGATTAGATGCATGACCTCCAATTAACCCCGTATCACCACGTCACCCTTTCCACGTATTTTGTCGTATTTTTCCCATCTCTCTTTATATATTCAAAAGGTCAAAATTCAAAGGTTTTGCATTAAAATTTGTTGCGCTCTGCCCATGTACCAGAGATAAATGCTTATAATTTAAAGCAGAACGAGGCCTCAGCCCTCTTCCTCTTCTGATTTTTAGTGCTTCATTTAGTTTTCACCTACCTCCTCTGCTCTCTCGAGCTATAAATTCATGAAAGAACTCATTGTAAAGGTTGTTGATCAGTTATCAGAGAATTGCAAGCTGTTTCTTTTGAGACATAGTCTCTGTGTAAAGTTGTAAGATAAGCTGAGGAAGATGTTTTCTAACTGAGTATCTAGCTATTGGAAATGTTGTACTTGACTGGTGTTGCTTTTTAATATGACAAACAAATTTCTTTGGATCCTGATCTAAAGCAGCGGTGATATTTTCCTATCTCTGTGTTTTAACTCATTTCATTTCATCTCTACTGGCTCACATCAGAAATCTGGCATAGGATTTACCCTTTTTAGGTACCCTATGTTTATGCTCTCCTTGTCCTCAATGTTTTCTGCTATATGTGTTATCTAAGGTTCGATTTCAATTAAATTTAACCATTGTAGTGGATGTTATTGCCTGCTAGCTGATGTATGAATTAATAAATCTGTTCTTAGATGTTCTTGTTAGGATTTAATTGAATGAATTGGGAACACTAGGAGGTCTAGAACTATGTCTCTATCTCACTAGGATCCTTTTCAGTCAATTGAACCTTTCTCAGATCCCTCAAGCTGGAGGCCGAAGCATTGAGAGTTCAAAGTCTCTCTCTGATCTCAGGTCTTTAACTTTGTGTTCTAAATCTTTAATGTTTCTTGTCTGAAGAGTTAGCCTTTGGATTTTAGAATCACAGGTGGTCAATGGCATGCCTTGTCCTTGGATCTGATTTCTAAAGGTCACCTTGGATGGCTTTCTTGCTTTCACTTTCTCTCTTACCATTTCATATCACACAATCATCTTTAAGATCCAATGTTTTAGATCACTAGCCCAACTGAAAGCCTGCACATTGAATAGCAAGTAAACCCTTTCCTAACTCTATTTCCCAATGGTCTTGAATGCTCCCTGGAATACTTCACCTCTGCCTAAATCCTCTTTGCTCATCCTTGTCTTATATTGAACCCTTCTTTCCTGATGACCAGCAACCAAACAAACAATCAAACAAACAAACCCTGAGCGTTATAACTAGCGTAATATCTTAATATTTGAACTTCAAATATATATACCTTAAACAATCATAGAGAGATCCCTCTCTAGACCCAGGAGGGCTAGATCCTGAGGTCTGAAAGTGGTTTGATGTTGTCTCATCTTTTGGTATTGCCAACCTTGCCAAAACATGGGAACCCCAACATAATTGCGACTATGCTGGGGAAATCTAAGAGCCTATAACTGATAACATTTGTCTATTTTCCATTGTCGTCACCACATCATGGCGAATCCACTGGGGACATTCTGAGTATTTCTCACCTTACTACATCATAAGAACCTCAAAAACCTATAATCTCTAGTTAGGTTGTCAGTTAAACATTCCTATTCACAAATCAACCTCTACACCATTTGTTGTGTTCCCCCACACTCTTAGACAGAGTCTGGAAAGGGCCAGGTAGCCCCCGGATCTCATCCTCTTCGTAGGTGACATATCTAGTAAATGCCCTCCCAGTCAATCTCTGGTTATATTTTGCTGTGTTTGAGATATCCTTGAAAAGGGACATCTCATAAGCACTGTGGTGGACAGTGTACCCTCCACAAGCATCCTAAACCCTCCACCTGGTGACTCCATAATTCCTAAACGATTCAAAGACTCCACTGGTGATTAGTAGGCCTGCTGATTATCTTTGTTCACATAAGACTCCACTGGGAGACCAAATCCCATTACAACATCAGCCATAATAGAAGTAAAAAGTAGGGTTAAGTTGCTTGGTCAGAAAACAACATTCTGGCTTCAAGAACCATTCACACAAGAGCTTATCCCAACTCAAAGCCACCTGAAATAGTTTATAACCCTGAGAGCATCTTCAAGAGATCTCCTACACCTAAAAGACCAACTATTTTTAGCCACATCCATAGAGCTAACTCTACACCAGAAGTCTTTATAGCTCTATCAGACCCATTTTTTGACCTAGGCTCTCAAAACAGTTTACCAAGAACTAGGTCATTCAGTGTCCTAGAACAGCTAGACTTTGAGCTCCCTAGTTCACCACCTCAAAGTGGTAAACACCTTTGGAATAAACAGACCCCTCCATCCACACCCCCTGATATTAACTTCCTTCAAAACTTAGGGCTCTGCCACCCTAAATCTGCCCAACAAGCCTCTGCTGGTCCTAGTATCCCTGTCATCCATACACCATCTGCTCAAGCTAACCCTTTACCTCCTCGAAACATCATCATGGAAGCCTAGTATGCACCTCTCATTTTACCCCAGCCTCTAGTACCCTTACCAAATGATTATCAATCAAAGATCCCACACTTCACTGCAAAAGAGTCCACCACAGCTCAGGACCATGTAGATAGGATGGAAGATTCTTTTGACTACATGGAAATAGATGATGACACAGTCAAAATGAGAATCTTTTCCCAGAACTTAGGAGGTGATGTGAAGAAATGGTTCAAAAGCCTTCCTCCCAACAACATCCAAGACCTTCCTACTTTATATCAGACCTTCATAAACAAGTGGGAAGTGAAGGCTAACCCTCTCCAAATACTAGCAGAATATAAGAAATTGAAAAGAAGCATAGGATAGAGCGTCCAAGACTACTCTACAAGGTTTAACAGCGTTTACAATGCTCTTCCACCACACATGAAACCTCCCCAAGCTATGGTTCTAGTGAAATACCCTAAAGGCTTGGATGCTCGAATGGCCTACGAACTTAGGGAGAGGGATTACAACACATTGGAAGACATGCAAAAGGGAGCAGTGAGTGTGGAGGAAAATCTGATTGAGAAAAAAGCAAGATTGAGAGCTGAGAAAAGGGTAACATATAGAGATGACAATGTAGCTTCCACATCTGACCCCAATTATGACCGCATATCCAAAAACATGGAAAAGCTATAACAAATGATGGAAAAAATGGTTGTCACAGTTAGTAACCAAAACAGAAATCAAAACCATAACCAGAACCAGAACTTTAGAAGAAACAACACCACTCCCAACAGACAAAGAGAATCAGATTAGCAAGTTATTCCCCCATTCCAAGAGAAATTTTTAGATGAAGATGAGGGAATCGTAGAAGAGTTTGAGGGAGACACAATAAACATGTTTGAAGTAGAAAACTAAATCCACAACTGTTCCACAGAAAAATATCAGCCCTCACCCTCATATTGGGATGAAGAATGGTTAGAATCTAAGGATTACAGGTTAGGATTTGAAGATGCCATCATGCAGGTCAGAGAACAATATGAACTTAGAAGCAAAAATAGCCAAGACACTGCCAGGCCGAAAGCTTCTGAGGTTACCATCAATAAAAGGTCTGAGAAAACTTCTAAAGTGACTGCTGAAAGTAAAAAATTAGCAGCTGAGAGTTCTGGAAAGAACAAAGAAAAAGACAACCAAAACAGTGAGAAACAAAGCCAACCAACTATTAGCACTAGCACTATAGCTAGCACTCCTGATAAAATTGTCATCAACACTGCACATAGCGAGAATCAGCACACTGATTCAACCACTAAGGTAGTGGTTAAAAAAACAGAGTCGAGCGTTCCAAAGAGTTAGTCCACTTTCAATCTGGAAAGTGAGATTGCAAAAATTAAAATCTCTGTCCCACTCTCTGAGCTGGCCACTCAGGATGTATATAAAGGCCAAATTTTTAAAGCTTTAAATTTAGGTGAGAACAGTGGCACTGTAAATCTGAGTGATGATCAACCAGCCCTATTGTTTGGTCCAAAGATAGAAGGAAAGTTTCAGGAAGGGGTAGTGCCCCCTTTTTATATCAGTCTTAATATCCATGATAAGATCCTCCACAATGCAATGCATGATTTCGGGGCATCACACAACTTGATGCCTAAAGTAGTGATGGAAAGATTAGGCCTAGAGATAACTCGCCCCTATAAAGACCTATATTCATTCGACTCGAGCAGAGTAAATTGTCTTGGCCTGATCAAAGATTTGTGTGTAAGCCTTACCCAGATTCCAGCAAAATGTATGGTCATGGATGTTGTAGTGGCAGATGTGCCACCCAAGTATGGCATGTTATTATCAAGATCATGGGGAGCCAAGATGCAAGGTACAATGCATATGGATGGGGCTTATGCCACAATCCCAGTCTTTAGCCAACTTAGAAGATTGTATAGAGAGGCACAAATGAAATTTCTGGTCAGCAGCCCCGAAAAGCCTGAGAATTCACCTTTATACTCTGTACATACAGACCTCGACTCCTTCATCCTTTGTAATGATGAATCCTTAGAGGGGTCAGAGTCCAAAAACAGAGATACAAACAAGGAAACAGATCCCATGGACTTTAACATAATGGCTACTCTATACTCGAAGGAGAATGATGTGGAAGATTTTAAATAGTACACTGAAACGAAAACTCAAAGTGAACCAGAAATAGAATGCAGTCAGCTGATTAGTCACCCTTCACAAACACATACACCACACCAAGAATGAATCGATGAGAAACCCGAGAATGAAACCTTATGGGAAATGAATTTCGATGGGTCATGCACCAAGAGAACTGCTGGAGTAGGAGTGTGGATACATAACACAGAGAGTGACTATGTAGAGAGCCATGCCTGCAACCTGCACTTCAAATGTACAAACAAAGTAGCAGAGTATGACGCTCTTATCCGAGGCTTAAACCTGTTGAGAAAATTAGGAGCCCGTAGGATAACAGTGCGTGGGGACTCTGAGCTGATCATTAAATAGGTGAATGGTGAATACACAGTGAAACATCCTAGACTGAGAGCATACATGAATGAAACTATGGATTTATTGAAAACCTTTGTGGAATACAAGCTGGTGTTTGTCCCTAGGAGCGAGAACGAAATTTCCAATGGACTAGCCTGCATGGCTAGTTCATATCATAAGCCTCCGAGTGACCAACAAATCATCATTCAGACCAAATTCAGACTTGCAGTGCTGGACAATGAAAAATATTGGCAGGTCTTCGAGGGCGATAAACAGATTGAAGATTTCCTGGTAGGCAGAGACGAGTTTGAATTTTCTGATTCAGATTCTAAATCTGACAGTAGTTTCCTGAGTGAAGAGTCCTCAAATGAGGAAGAAACACCATGTAATATAGAAATAAACACTTTAAATGAAAAATTGGAAATCCAAACGAAGAATGTGAAAATGCAGATAGTGAAGAAGTAGAGTTACTGTAGACCAAGGATAAGAACATACCTCGAGGTCTATCACCTTTAGAAGACCTTTTTGACTTCGATGATGTAGCAAAAAAGCCCACTATAGAACATGCAAACTCTAATGTCGAGGAATGCAACATAGGCACTAAAGATAAACCCAAGATGATCAAATTGGCTAAGTCCCTGCCTGCAAACATGAAAAAGAAATACATTTACCTATTCAAGGAATTCATTGATGTGTTTGCTTGGAGTTATGAGGACTTAAGGGCCTACGAAAAAAACATCATACAACATAAAATACCCTTGAAAGAAAATCAGAAGCCCTTTAGACAAAAACTTCGCAGAATAAACCCTAAACAATTTCCTGCAGTGGAAAAAGAGATTAAGAAGATGTATGAGGCAGGCATAATTGTGCCTGTGAGTTTCTCCGATTGGGTATCAAACCTAGTGGCTGTGAGAAAGAAAATAGGGGAGATCAGGTTGTGTATTGATTTCAGGAATCTTAATAGAGCCTCACTCAAAGATAATTACCCTTTGCCAAAAATGGAACACATCCTTCACAGGGTAGTAGGCTCAAAAAGGATCTCCCTGCTAGATGGTTTTTCAGGTTACAACCAAGTATTAGTACTCCCAGAAGACCAACTCAAGACTGCTTTTACCACTGCTTTTATGTATGTAAAGATGCTTTTACCACTGCTTTTATGTATGTAAAGACTGCTTTTATGTATGTAAAGATGCCCTTTGGACTGATAAACACTGGTGCAACATTCCAAAGAGCAATGGACATAGATTTTTCAGATGAAATAGGACACTTCATTTTCATCTATCTAGATGACATAACAGTCTACTCCAAGACTGAAGAAGAACACCTAGAACACCTAAGAAGAGTGTTTGGAAAATGTAGAAGGTTTGGTTTGTCATTGAATCCCAAAAATACTCTATTTGGGCTGCAAGAAGGTAAACTTCTTGGCCACATCATATCTGAGAAGGGGATTAGGATAGACCCATAAGGAGTTGAGGGGATACTACAAATCACACACTCGAGAAATATCAAAGAGTTACAATCCTTTATTGGGAAAATCAACTTCCTCAGGAGGTTTATTCCCAACTTAGTTGAACACCTGAGGAATATGACTAACATGTTAAAGAAAGGTGTAGGAGTTAAGTGGACTGTCGGGGCTAAGAAATATTTTGAATCAGTTAAACTTGCACTCACCTGGGCTCCTGTCCTAATCAGCCCATATTTCTCAAAATATTTCATGATTTTTTCATTTGCCTCCGAGCATACGATAGCTGCAGTTCTGCTACAGAAAAATCTAGAGGGAATGGAACAACCCATTTATTTCTTCAGCAAAGTTTTGAGAGACACACCCTTGAAATACAACATAATGGAAAAACAGGCCGATGCCTTGGTTAAGGCCTTGAAATACTTTAGGGTGTACATACTGCATTCCCACACCATAGTCTATGTACCCAACATAGTGGTTAAAGACATCTTGTCCCAAGACCCATATGGGAAAAGGGGAAAATGGATTGCTGTGATCTTAGAATACAACCTTGAGATAAAACCCACCAAACTAATCAATGGTTAGGGCTTAGCTCAACTAATGGCTGAATCAAATCTACAAGCCCTTGACATTAACATGGTGGATACCTTGGATGAGTAGCAGGGATTTCATGACCCCACTGTTGAGGAGAATTTTCAGAGCTCTCCCTGGTATTCTGACATCCTGTATGTGCTTACACACCTCAATGCCCCTCCTGAACTATCCAAGACCAAGGCTAGATTCTTAAAGCTAAAGGCCAGAAGCTATTGCATCATGAATGAATGCTTATACTAGAAAAATGCAAATGGCTTATTTCTTAAATGTTTGCCTGAGTCTAAAGCATAAAGGATTAAACAAGAACTCCATGCAGGAGAGTGTGGAGGCCACCTGAACTGGAAAGCCACTGCAAACAAAATACTCAGAGTTCGCTACTATTGGCCTACACTCTTCAATGACATCCATAAGATGATAATTTCCTGCCACAAATGCCAGATTTTTGAAGGCAAAAGAAAGCTCCTCCCCCTACCTTTACAACCCATCCTTGTTGAGGGCCCCTTCATGCAATGGGGCATATATTTCATAGGAGAAATTCACCCTGCTTCTTTTGCACAATACAAATGGATCGTAACAGCCACAGACTACTTCACTAAGTGGATAGAGGCCATACCTACTAGGAATGCCACAGATTCAGTCATCATTAGTTTCCTAGAAGGTCATATCCTCTCTCAGTTTGGTTGTCCAAAGAAATAATCACTGATAATTCTGTTGCTTTCGGGTCCAAGAAAATGATTTATTTTTTTCACCGGTATCAAATAGCACTCAGTCATTCAACTGCCTATTACCCACAGGGTAATGGCTTAGCTGAATCATCAAACAAGAGCCTGGTGACCATCATCAAAAAGCTGCTGGAAGAGAACAAAAATTAATGGCATAACAAGTTACTGCATTCTTTGTGGGCTGACAGGCTTACAACAAAGAAATCCATTGGCATGTCACCATATCAGCTTTTCTATGGAACAGAAGCAGTTTTCCCTACCAGCCTTGGAATACCAGTGATCAAACTTGTCCAAGAAATTCAGACAGAAGAAGATAGCATGATAAGGAGGATAAATCAAACCATTCATCTCCAGCAAACAAGGGAAGAGGTCTATAATAGAGCTATCAAGGTTCAGGAAAATATAAAGAAGTTATTTGACAAAAGAACTAAGGCCTCTGATTTCAAAATTGGAGATAAAGTTCTAAAGTGGGGCTCAAGGAGAGAGGACAAAGGAAAGCACGACAATTTCGATAGTTTGTGGCAAGGTCCATACATCATCCAGGCCACTGTGGGTTCAAATTCATTTTTTCTACAATATTTAGATGGTACTGAGATGTTTGGGGGTCCTGTCAATGGCAGGATGCTCAAACACTACTTCTGCTGATTTCCAATTTCCAGTTTCCATTTCCATTGTACATACCATTGCATTTTTTTATTTCAAGAAAAAGAGAAAATTTTCCGAAAAAACAGAAAGAAAGGAGAGGTTCAGATATGCTCAAAACATGAACCTCTGAAGTGCAAAATATTGGCTCTAATATGGTCAAAACCTAAGCCAAAGAAATAAAACAGCTGGTTCTAACATGCCCAAAATCTGAACCAGCAAGAAAAAAAAATCAGCTCTAACAAGTCCAAAATCAGAGCTGAAATGAAGAAAAGAAAGTGACTCTAACAAGCCCAAAAATGGAGTCACAAAAGAAAGAAGGATGCTTCAAAATTTCAGATTTCAAACCTTCAAAATTTTGTTCGCAATTTTCTGCAATTTTCCATCCATGTGCAACTGTCTTTATGCCTTGGATCCACAGCAAACTAGATTGTCTAATCCTAGTTTGACTGTTTTTAAATTTCTGTTGTAGAATGTAGAGAAGAAATCTGTTGAATAGTCTAATCCCTGCAAATGTTAGATTGGGTAGAGAAACATCTGAGGCCAACAGTTTAATCTGGTCTCACGGAGTAATAAGGGTAGAAATAGAATAGGTTTATTTTCTTGTTTGTAAAAAATAAAAATGATGTAAAGGGTCTGCTAGTTCAAATGCACCCTAGAAGAAGAAAAGATGCTAGGAGTGTAGGATGGGTAGGTAGATTGCTTGGGAGAGTTTTTCTGCTAAATTGATGTCTTCATAATTGTGGCAGCTGAAAATCAAAGAAGAATGTGGCTCAAGTAGCAGGCATCTGGCCTACACCAAAGATCATTTTCTGAATTCTTGAATCCTTCAAGAAGAAGCCATCCCCATGTGGAGCCAATGTTAGCCCCCTATAAACTCCTTGAAAAGCAAGTAAGGAGCTAATTTGTTTTATAAGCCTTCAAGGAATGCATTTCCTCTAAAAACACATCATCCTTGAAGTCTCCTATGCCTTTGCCTTTGATAAACCCCCACTGTTGTTCCTAGTTTAAAGGTCCTCACTGATTTGTAAAAAACTATGCTCTAAAAAGCCTACATATACCCCTTGTATCCCTGCAGAATGCCCATTTTAACCTTTGTTTTCCCCTTGTAAAATTCCCCTCTAATCCCCTAAATCTTCCCAAAGTCCCCTTTACATCCTACACGCCGTCCTTGTTTGGCCAAATATCCCCTTCTTTCCCTTGTCGTTATCGTTAATTGGCCGTAAAATGCTCTAAAAATGGGCCAAAAACCATGTCTTCCATATATGTGGGCTTAGCACCGTTTGGCCCTAGCCCCTCATCATTTTTCCCCACGTAACCGAGCACCGAAACCAGACGCCAAGGCGGAAGGCACTTATCTCAATTGGTTATCGGGTGATTTTTCTGCCGTCGATCTGTTCAGATCTAACGGTTGTCGCAAAATATCTTCGCACTCGTC
This sequence comes from Pinus albicaulis, assembly GCA_034641835.2. Taxonomy (NCBI): domain Eukaryota; kingdom Viridiplantae; phylum Streptophyta; class Pinopsida; order Pinales; family Pinaceae; genus Pinus; species Pinus albicaulis. The sequence goes on from CM076575.1 coordinate 2,036,193,372, forward strand.
TTTTCCCGTCCACTGCCCAATCATATATCAACCGTTCGTTTTCCCACAGATCGATGGTCTGTATTCCCTCCGCCTGGTGGTCCCCGCAATGCGCACTATTCATAAACCATCAGTTTCCATCGCACCGTGTTTGGAGGTTGGGCGGTAATTTTTGTTTCAGAGCGATTCCACTCGTCGCATGACACGTGGCTCCACACACTACTCATAAACCACCCTCCATCGCGCGTTATCATTCGGTGTTTGCCCCGGCGCGATATCGCTGTGCACCGTCCGATCTGAGGCAGGCCATCCAACGGCGATCGCTTCGCGAAGTCGCACGAGGATTAATCAGAGGCAATTGTACCCCTAGCCCACTTTCCATTTCCCTCAGACATGTTTTCCACCGTCGATCTCCACCGGAAATCAAACGACTCAGATTAGATGCATGCCCACCAATTAACCCCGTATCGCCACGTCACCCTTTCCACGTAATTTGTCGTATTTTGCTCGTCTCTCTTTATATATTCAAAAGGTAAAAATTCAAAGGTTTTGCATTAAAATTTACTGCGCTCCGCCCATGTCCTCCAGGCCATGTTCCACTATTAAGTTGCATTTTCCACCATGATCCTACACCTTTCCGCCATCTCACTAGTCTGCATGGCCATTCTCATCATCCCCGTTGCATCCACCACCTCCATGTGTGGTTTTCTTTACAGGTTTTTGTGTTTTGCAGGGTTATAATATGGTGAAATTCGCCATGATTACACAATATTTATTACAGCGGCAAAAAACGCAGAAAGGACCATTTTTTTCAGAGGCCGAAATCACGAAGAAAGCCTGGGAAGGAGCCATGACAGGACTTTCATTAAAAGAACAGGGTTTGAACTCTGTAAAACTTCCCCAGAGCCATTAAAATCGCATTTTTCACCGATAGAGATAGTACGGGAGCAGCAGAGATTTCAAGGCACATAATAGAAGATTTTGAGCCTTTTTCATGGATTTAGAAGGCAAAGGTACTAGTTCAAAGACATCATGGATTGCATGGAAGGCCCAGCGCGCGCAAAACAATACTATCAGGGTTTCACATCAGCAGTATGTCCTTTCCACAAAGGACAAAGTGCCCATACTATATCCATTCTATACCGTGTTCTTGAGGAAATTCCATCCCTGAAAACAGTCCTATGCTATTAGAAGCATTTGTTACACAGTATGGTAGACCTTAGCATCATTATTCTACCCTTTTGTTTAGTTCACCAGTGTGTTACAACAAGTACAGCAGAGACATACCTAGAGTAAATGGAAGCCTGACGAAGACCACTCTTTCATCCAAAGAGTACCAGAGATAAATGCTCGGAATTTAAAGAAGAACGAGGCCTCGACCCTCTTCCTCTCCTAAGTTTTAATTTTTCATTTAGTTTTCACCTATCTCCTCTGCTCTCTCGAGCTATAAATTCATGAAATAACTCATTGTAAAGGTTGTTGATCAGTTATCAGAGAATTGCAAGTTGTTTCTTTTGAGACATAGTCTCTGTGTAAAGTTATAAGATAGGCTGAGGAAGATGTTTTTTGACTGAGTATCTAGCTATTGGCAATGTTGTACTTGACAGGTGTTTCTTTTTAATATGACAAACACATTTCTTTGGATCCTGATCTAAAGCAGCGGTGATGTTTTCCTATCTTTGTGTTTTAATTCATTTCATTTCATCTCTACTGGCTCGCATCAGAAATATGGCATAGGATTTACCCTTTTTAGGTACCCTATGTTTATGCTCTCCTTGCCCTCAATGTTTTCTACTATATGTGTTATCTAAGGTTAGATTTCAATTAATTTAACCAGTGTAGTGGATGTTATTGCCTACTAGCTGATGTATGAATTAATAAATATGTTCTTAGATTTTCTTTTTAGGATTTAATTGAATGAATTGTGAACACTGGGAGGTCTAGAACTATGTCTCTATCTCACTAGGGTCCTTTTCAATCAATTGAACCTTTCTAAGATTCCTCAAGCTGGAGGCTGAAGCATTGAGAGTTCAAAGTCTCTCTCTGATCTCAGGTCTTTAACTTTGTGTTCTAAATCTTTAATGTTTCTTGTCTAAAGAGTTAGCATTTGGATTTTATAATCACAGGTGGTCAATGGTATGCCCTGTCCCTGGATCTGATTTCTAAAGGTCACCTTGGATGGTTTTCTTGCTTTCACTTTCTCTCTTACCATTTCATATCACACAATCATCTTTAAGATCCAATGTTTTAGATGACTAGCCCAAATGAAAGCCTGCACATTGAATAGAAAGTAAACCATTTCCTGACTCCATTGCCCAATCATCTTGAATTCTCCCTGGAATTCTTCACCTCTGCTTAAATCCTCTTTGCTCATCCTTGACTTATATTGAACCCTTATTTCCTGATGACCAGCAACCAAAAAAACAATCAAACAAACAATCTTTGAACTTCCAAGATATATACCTTATAACTAGCCTAATATCTTAATCTTTGAACTTCCAAGATATATACCTTAAACAATCATAGAGAGATCCCTCTTTGGACCTAGGAGGGCTAGATCCTGAGGTCCGAAATTGGTTTGATGTTGTCTCATCTTTTGGTATTGCCAACCTTGCCAAAACATGGGAACCCCAACATGCTCTTGCTCTAGAAAATTTTCAAGACGAGGCTCAAGAAGATATCCAGCCTCCAGATAAGTTCGTACAAGAAGCAAAGGACTGTTGTTCTTCTGTCTGTGTTAAAAAAGAAATTTCTACACTGATAGAAGAAGATATGGACCGAATATTAAACGCGCAGTCCACCTATGAAATATTTTACTGAAATGATACATATCCAGAAGACTCCTCTACGGATCAGAATGAAGAAGGACCTGCTGAGAACCTGGTAGGTTTGATTGGTGACATTGCTTATGATTATGATTTTCCTAGTTATGATCTGTTTTATGATGATTGTTCTTAGAAGGAAGCTGAGCTTGCAGGCCCATCATCAGTAGATTCATGGGAGGAAAATCAGGAGCAGAAAATCTAGAGAGGCAATGAATCAAGTTGACCTATCTATGACACTGATGAAGAAAGTTATGAAAGCCTAGTAATAGATGAAGATTCATGGATTTTTCACTCTGTTACACCTCGAATCATCAGTGATGATTTTCATGGGATTGGAGACCAACAATATTCCTTTTCAAAGAATGAGGAAGAAAGAAAAGAAGAGATTTTTGAGCACGATGAAAGTATGGAGCCTTCTCTTGAAAAAGAGGAAGTAGTAGAACAAACCCCTGCTCAAGAATATGTAAATCTTTTCACGGATCTCAGCCCATCAAAGTAGAATATATCAGAGCTCTGAGAGGACATAGTTGCAATATACGATGAGTCCTCCAGTTCAAAAAAAGAAGAAGATGAAGGAGATTCTCTTTCTCAAGAGAGACTTGTCCTTGATCTAGTGGTAGAAGAAGAAATATTGGTTGAAGATTGCCTGCCAAATATTCATAACCAGGTATCATTTCACGATACTTATGTTTATTTCCTGCAAACATTTGAAGAAGGATCGAAGGTGTTTTTGAGTAGCATGTTGCAGACAACAAGAAAATTTTTAAAAGCTACTGTTGTGGAACAAAAAGAATGGGAGTGGCCCCGCCTGTCCAGCCTGCTCAAGGAGATGAGCAAGAAAGACTAGTCATGGGATCACTTGATGGACTGGTTGCATTGGAAGAGAATGTTTGTAAGCTAGACTTGTAAATATTCCAGTTAGAGTAGGGTAGGTAGGAAAGCTCAAATAAATCTCATTCTGTGAGCATTTAGTCAGTTAGTGGTTTTAAATTTCTACAAAGTTTTCAGTCCACGAGAAGTTTTGTCTTTGTACCATGGTCCACAGCAAGCCAGACAGTCTAATCCTGGCTTGACTGTTTTTCAATTTCTGTCCTAGAATGTAGAGAATAAATCTGCTAGATAGTTTAATCCTAGCAGATGTAGTTTAGGTAGAGAAACTATGAGGCCAACAATTTAATCTGGTCTCATGGAGTAATAAGCGTAGAAATAGAATAGGTTTATTTTTCCTATTTGTAAAAAATTGATGATGTAAAGGGTCTGCAAGTCCAAATGCACCCAGAAGAAAAAATGTTAGGACTTTAGTCAGGGTAGGTAGTTGTTTGGAAGAATGTTTACTGCTGATATAATGTCTTCATGATTTTTGGCAGTTGATCCAAAAAAGAAAATGGATGCGTCAAGTACCAGGAATCTGGCCTACTCTAAAGATCATTTTATGAATTCTTGACTCCTTCAAGAAGAAGCCATCCCCATGTGGAGCCACTATTAGCCCCCTATGAATTTTCCGACAAGCAAACAGGGGGCTAAAATGTTTTTGAGTCCTCAAGGAATTCATTTCCTCTGAAAACACATCATTCTTGAAGCCTCCTTGTGCTTTTTTCCTTTGATAAATCCTCACTGTTGTTTCCAGTTTAAAAGCCTCTCCGTTTGTGAAGAAGAATGCCCAAAAAGGCCTCCATGTTCCCCTATTTTGTTCCCACTAAACCTCTATTTTCACCATTTTCCCTCCCATTCTAATTATCTTCTTACACTTTAAATCATCCCAAAACCCTATTTAAGCCTTATGAAATCCTTTTTTTGGCCTAAAAACCCCTTATTTCCTCTACCAAATCTCTCTTGAGCCTTAAAAAACCCTCTGTTTTGGCTAAAAAACCCATTTTTTAACATATGATAGGCTAAGCCCCCTTCGTCCCAACCCCCTTAACCACTTCCCCATATGCCCTATGCCTGAGACCAAGAGCTTAAGGCTTACGGTGCTAATCGCAATTGGAAGAATCACCGGGAGCGCGTTCCTTTGTTAAACAAAAATTTCCTGATGCGAGGTCTTTAACCCTGTGGACCCCGGCCACGATCTGAGCCATCGATATTTTAAAGGATCCGATGGTCAGCGCTTATCTCCGCAGACACCCATCTCCTCTCTCCTGTCACCCTCTGATTTCCTGCTGACCGTCGATCGACAACCCTGATTTGACGGCTATCGCGCAATCGGAGCACCGTCGATCGCACCAATCACATTGTTGTTGATCCTCCCCGATTGGCGAGCTCTGATCCAATCGGAGCCATTGATCTGAAGCCGATCTGACGGTCCAAATCTCATCGCTCCTCACTCATCACCCCACCTGTCTTCCCTTCTGATTGGATCTCCGTCGTTGATCCTTTTGGATCCAACGGTCCTTATTCGCCCTGCCATTTCACTGCCCCTTTTTCCTCCCTGCTCTGCTTTAAATCTGGACCATCCATCCGCATAATCCAATGGTCCATAGTGAATCTGATGGCCCACTTCACCCATGCACCTTCTCATTTCACGCTCCATCTCCCACCGTCCGATCTTCCCACTCCTAATCTGACGGCCATCGTCAATATCGCGCAGTTTTCGTGTCCGAACTTTAATGCCTAAAAGTTACGCGATATAAGCGGTTTTCCAGGGCCACGTGTCACTCAGTGACATATATCACGTGATTTTGAGCTATTTTCTAAACTGCCTTGGAGCCGCGTGATACCGGTGGTTTTCCCATCCAAAACCACTTTTCCTCCTGTGTCCCTACAACCTCCATATTTGATCGCAGCCGTCCATCTAAGCCAGATCAACAACCCTCGTTGCATCTCGCATTCCATTCATATTTTGCATCGGGCTTCCAGAGTGCCTCATCGAATGACCCCGACCGTCGATCTCCTCTTGAGATCCGACAGCTCACAATAAATCAGCCTCCGCACTTGACCGGGTCCCACACCATGGTCTCCATTTCATTCATTTCCCGTGATTCCTTTGTAAATCACCCGAAACCTTAAGACTTTGGGTTTACACTAAGTCTTATTTCTTCTGCTTGATTTATTCCTAACCCCTCCTTTCATTGATCCTGACCGTTGATCATCGTTCCATCATATGATCGGACGGCCTGCAACCCTAATCATACCAGATTTTCATCAGCCCATTCTTCCGCCATCTGTAGTGTTTTTTCACCACCTCCACCATTTCCACCATTCCTCCAAGCCTCCACAGCATCGCTTCCTCCATCCCCTGGAATTTATAATTAGTTTATTTCATTGTGCAGGGTTTCACAAAGTGGCAAATTCACTCTATTTTCCATAATCGCAGTCACTGCGATTCAAAACACAGCAGTGGCTAAGTGAAACAGCAAAGACGAATTATAGGATTTATTCCCATAATTGAAGATTAACAATTGTAATCCTGTGTTCAAAGAATTAAGGCGCAGTTTGAAGATTAAAGAGCACATGAAACAAGCCATATCTGTGTATTATGTCAGCAGTACATTTTCTCAGATAGTACACCTCCGACAGAAGTCTCCATGCCTCCCCAAGCTACCAAAGGCCATTTTCACTGACAGAAAGCTTCCAAAGACTGTCAGGACAACAATAATGGAAGCATGGACATCCAGAAGACCTTCAGTCACCATACTTGCTTCAGAAGATAGAACAGAGTGCCTTACAGCCAGAAGGAATTTAAAGAACACATCCAATGGTCAATATCAACCTGACAGAGACTCTAAACCACACTACAAAGTACAACGTAGAGATATTAAGAAAAGTGGGCGTGGAAACTTCCTCCACTTTGTCTTAATGAATCAATTTAATGTAAATCATCTACCCCAGTTACTCACTCCTATAAGAACCCTCAAGGACATATTGTAAAGGTTGTTGTTGTTGTAGCTATTGTTAGAGGGATTCTTTTAGCTGTTAGAACAGTTTTGGGGAGAGTAGCTGAGTAGTGTGTAATGTATTAGGCTGGGAGGAGAAGTTTGGACTGTAATCAACCATTGAGCTCAATGTATGTGACTAGTTTTACGTCAATTAATCAAGAAAATTTCACAGGATCCTGGTCTATACTATGGGTGATGTTTCTCTTATTGCACTGTCTTATTTCATTTTATTCATGATGTTCATTGGTCTTCTAGTACGCATCAGAAATCTGGCATAGGATATACCCTTGAATGGTACCCTATGTTTCTACTCTCCCTTCCATTATTTTTTTCCGCTGATATTGAATCTAAGAGTAAATTCATGTAATTTAACTAGTGTAGTAGTTGTTATTCACCGCTAGCTGATGTGTGAATTCGGGGTTTGCTGCTTAGTTGTTCTTGTTGGGTTTGAGCTGGAATAATTGGGATACCAGAGAGATAGTGTAAGCCCTGTCCATTGGGTTCCTTTTCAAACAGATTGGCCTTTCAAATATCTCTTGAACTAGTGTCAAAGCATTGAAGGTCAAAAGTCCTTCTCTGACCTTAGGCCTAGTTCTATTTTTAAATCTTAAGTATTTTCCCTTTGAGAGTATGTCGAAGTATATCTGGACTTAGATAAACTCTGGTCTGATCTTAAGCTACCCTTTGTGTCTCTCCTTCACTCCTTAATGTTCCATTTCACCATCTATCTAGAAGATCCTTTAGTATAGATGACTTGCCCTTTGGAAAGCCTTGGCTAGTTGTATGCAAGTAATATCCTTTCATGACTCCATAGCCCAATGGATGGCACAGCCTTAACCTATCCTCTTTTACCAAAACTTCCTACTACTTTGCTCCTTGCCTCCCATTACCTTCTCAGTTGATGATCTCATGACCAACCCAACAACCAACCAAATCATTTAAAACCCCCCTTTGTGCTTCATACCTAGCCTAATACCTTATTTGAGCTTTCAAAGATACATCATTATTTTCTTTTTTTGAGATATCCCTCTCCGAGTCCAGGAGGGCTAGATCCTAGGGCCCCAAAGTGGTTCTGATGTTGTTCGGTCTTTTGGTCTTTCCAATCTGGCCAAAACACTGGAACCCTAACACCTGGTATTTTGTAGATCTGGTCAAGGGAACTATGATTATGTTCTAATCCAGGGTTAATGGTTTGGGGTTTATGAATGCTTTGGCATGTATATATATGTGTTGTAACACTAAAAGGAATATAATGAAAAATCAAGTTGGTAGTTCCGATTTGGGATCTAGGGGAAAATATCTATGTATATCTGTTTTATATTTTATTCTCTCGCTATTGCTTATTTTCTATTTTTAAGATTCATTTGCAGATAATTTCTGTACAGGGTTAAAACCTACATAGTCCCTAATTTGAATGCATTCACCATGAAGGATATCCAAAAAAAATTAAGAGGTTAAAGGCTTAAAAATTTTACAAATTGATCATATAAATTTATTTAAAATTTCTATCCTTTCTCCTTGCAAGGCCAAGAGCTTTTGAGAATTATTTTTATCAATTTCATGGCTATTAGAGGCCTAAAGCAAGTCATTTTCCATTAAAATTTTATCATCTATTTACTTGTAACTTATTCTTTGATTCATTAAAGCTTGATGATAGATTTGTTGTTGTAAGGTGTTGTCAGTGGTCTAAATTTGTCAACCAAGGGGGTCTCCCTAATGTGAAGTCCTAATTAGACCTCAAACCATCTGGAGTAGGAGCCCCAACTGGAAATATGACTGGTTGTAATTTTCATTAGTTTCCATTATTAACATAAGAGGTTATACAAACATTATTTGAAATAATCAAGAAAATCGACACTTTGAGGCATGCAATTGTGATGTGTATAAGGTACATTCATGGCAAGGAGAAAGAGCGTGAACATCTAGAAGAAAATTAATAGTACTATAATAAGAGAGACACACAAGATCATAAGAGGATCATTAGTTAACCTGCAAAGCAGTTCACAATACAACACACCTTCAACAAGGTAAGTACCAAAGCCACCAAAATAGTTTGCTTTCCTTAGTACATGTGAAAAAAACACATACTACAAACATATAAAGAATAGTATTACTGTATTCAAAATACATAAATGAAAGTGTGTTGCCTCATTGAGCTTCATATATTAAGAGGAAGTGCCATGATATACAAGTGCAATGATGCCATACTAGCCCCAATAGTGGAAAATTAAGTCACCACTTGCTCCTCCAAAGAAAGATCTACTCTCATATGCCAGTGCTAGAGAATCCAAGGAGTGAATTTCCAGTCCCAAAAGTCCATTTCCTTGTGTTATGAGGTTCTATTTATAAAAAATGAGGTGACTCTCCACCTCCCATTTGAATCATGAGATTCTACAATGAATTTTCGAATTCTTACATAAACTTCGAGCTTCTATGTGACTTTAGAACTCAATAGTGACTCTTCATATTCTACGTGGGACCCTTGGTCTTCCACATATTTTATATTTTATCATTTTGGAAAATTACAAAATTATATTAAACAAATTATGTGGTAGTACATTATGACAAACATGACTCTTGAGATGATTCTTCACAATGATGACATGGAACTTCATGATGATGTGGCATTTCCAAGTTTCTCCTTTTGTAACTTTCTTGGCATCTTCATGATGGATCTTGCACGTGCTTTGTATTCATCATCTAAGGGGATGATTTATATGGATTCTTCATGCGATCTGGATCTTTGATCTTATTTCATAGGCTAGCTTCCCTTCATCTTCTTTCTCGATGACTTTTTCATGGTTCTAGCTTCATAAGTGTCTTCTAGCATAAGTTACTTCTCTTCCTCTTTGAGAATCATATTTTCATGTCGAGATATAGTATTTGCAAGTGAAATACATTCATGAAAATATGACATTAGTCTGGAAATATACTAGTCTATTTCTCTTCATGAAATCCTTTGATTGACCTAGAAATGGTAACTGGACCAGGAGCAAGGTTCGCTGATTGCACAATGCATAGTGCCAGAGGGCAGGAGTAAGGGATTGAGGCTTGCAAGTATTTAAAGTAGAGTTCTAGAGGCATGATGATTAGAGGCTCAGTATTTAGCTCAAAAAATGAAATTTCTTAGAATTTATTGAAAACTGAATGAGAACGACCAACCCGTCTAGGAATTCAACGCAACTCGTTTTGTCGAAACCCGAGCTTGGATCAAGAAGTTATAACCTATTGATCATCGTTCAGAACAGACAAATTTAAAAAAAAAATCCAGAATAGTGAAATGTTGATGACATGGCAACCCAGTCAACATGTAGGGAATATTCTTTAGTTTTTTCCCAGTGGCACTGTGATAAGTGTCACAACTGGATTCACCAATTTGTTTTGAAAGTGAAATATTTTTAAGGATTTTCTCATAAGGTTGAATTCAATTTTTTTTTATGTGGGGGGACAACCCAACCAGGGACCACCATGTGTCCCCTCTGGTGGACCCCCTCTCCAGGGTCTAGTTCGAATTTCATTTTTTTATGCTAAGGTCAGAGGTTGGATTATACTATATGGTGGGTGCATTATATTGCTAACCTAAGATTTTGGGTTGTATATCAAAGGTGGTCAGACTAATGTTATAGGCGCATATATTACAAAGGGGTGTGAAATATATATTTATTAAATTAACCAAGTCTAAATTAAACATTTATATAATGGCGCATATGCAAAGTATGAAGGGTTAATATATTCAGTGGTTTGATATACAACAAAGTCTGACATATACATACGGTGGAACAAAAATCATGTGCAGGGGTCGAGGTCAAACCCACGAACTCCCCTGCTCCATAATATGCCATTACCATTACACCATAAACATGTTCCTTACTAACCTATGCACTCAAATTATACTTGTTGTTGATTGAAGATTCTAGCGGAGGTTTGGAGGGGTCCAGCCTCCTCCCCATGCGACCAAACCGCAAAAACCACAGGAGCAGAAAATTTCAAATATGCGGATTATGTATTAAGAGCGACTTTAAACAATGATTATGCGTTAAGAATTTCATTAATATAGAATTAGTATTAAACCCACTTATCACACTAATCGTGCTTATCTACCATTTAATCTGGATTTATATTAATTATTAATATAGTTAAGTTGGTAGAAAATTCGGGGGAGGCTGCCAAGTTCGGCGGACCTCCAAATTTGGCGGGGTTGACTGGAGTCCTACAAATTTTGGTGTGAGAAACATCAGTCCATGGCCCCATGTTGCTCTCGTTTTTCCCAAAAAACGTTGTTTAGGGCCTCAAAATAGCTCCGGAAGTTCAGGACCCGAAAAAATGTTAAAAATATTAAGTTTTGCTGAAACTGAAAAACTAAAAGAGACAATGGTGGTTCCCAAATTGGAATAGGTGGGTGGCCACCAATATCCACTGGATCATTCCTCCCCCCTTAGGAAGCAATGGTCCCCATTGCGTTGAGTTCCTCCATGAGATGAGGAAAATTCTGCTAAACTTGGTCCCTGGTGAACCACTTGCCTTGGTGCAAGAGTTGGCCAACTTTGACAATATGATACAATTGGATCTTTTGTTGGTGAGTGTTCTTGATTTTCATGTCCATGATACAATCTGTGGTGGCCTATTCCATGCAGTCTGGGTTTAACTCTTTTGGTGTGAGTTCTTCTCCAATGTCAAAGGTGTCCATTAGAGGTGGGAAGTAGGGACGAAGGCGGTCTACATTGAATACTGGGTGCAGACCAAGGAATGGTGGAATATTGAGCACAAATGCATTGTTCCCTACAGCCTTGGTGATATTTTATGGCCCATATCAGAGTAGGCGAAGCTTGCGGTGGGGTCCAGTGAGGCACTCCTTCTGAAAATGTAGCCACACTTTGTCACCCACCTGGAAGTTGTGTGGCACCCGATGTTGATCATGTCGTTGCTTGTACTTAACATTAGCTCTATCCAATATGTCATAAAACTATTGGCAGATGTGTTGAATGTGCTCGATGAGGTTGTTTTCTTTGTCATCTTCAGACTAGACATGAGCCAAATCAGCGTGAGTAGCCGCAAATGGCATGGCTACATCAATGGGACATAGTGGCTGGAATATCAAGCCCACCTGAAAGGTGTTGTGGCTGGTTGAGTTGTAGAGAGCCCAGTTATAACTATGTTGTACATAGGGGAGGATCTCATCCCATGTGCATGGATTCTTTGAATTATACATGTGCAGAATGTGTACAATCATCCTATTGACGACCTCAATGGTCCCCATTGCGTTGAGTTCCCCCATGAGATGAGGAAAATTCTGCTGAACTTGGTCCCTGGTGAACCACTTGCCTTGGTGTAGGAGTTGGCCAGCTTTGATAATCTGATACATTTGGATCTTCTGTTGGTGAGTGTTCTTGATTTGCATGTCCATGATACAATCTATGGTGGCCTATTCCATGCAGTCTGGGTTTAACTCTTTTGGTGTGAGTTCTTCTCCAATGTCAGAGGTGTCCAGTAGAGGTGGGAAGTAGGGATGAAGGTAGTCTACATTGAATACTGGGTGCAAACCAAGGAATGGTGGAATACTGAGCTTAAATGCATTGTTCCCTACAGCCTTGGTGATAGTTTACAGCCCATATCGGAGCGGGCGAAGCTTGCGGTGGGGTCCAGTGAGGCACTCCTTCTACAAATGTAGCCACACTTTTTCGCCCACCTGGAAGTTGTGTGGCACCCGATGTTGATCATTTCTTTGCTTGTACTTAACATTGGCTCTGTCCAATATGTCATGAACCTATTGGCAGATGTGCTAAATGCGCTTGATGAAGTTGTTTTCTTTGTCAGCTTCAAACTAGACATGAGCCAAATCAGAGTGAGTAGCCGCAAATGGCATGGCTACATCAATAGGACATAGTGGTTGGAATATCAAGCCCACCTGAAAGGCGTTGTGGCTGGTTGAGCTATGGAGAGCCCAATTATAACTATGTTGTACACAGGGGAGGCTCCCATCCCATGTGCGTGGATGCTTTGAATTGTACATGCGCAGAATGTGTACAATCATCCTATTGAAGACCTCTGTCTGGCCATCAGTTTGGGTATGGAAAGCTGTGGACTTGGTGAGCTTGGTGTCCAACATTAACCAAAGGCTGGACCAAAATGTGCTGAGGAACCTGTTGTTGCGATCTGATATGATAAACAGTGGGATCCCAAAGTGCACCCACACTCATTCAAAGAAGAGTTTAGTAGTGGCTTCTGCTGTGATATTCTTCGTTCAGGCCGCCATAATGGCCATCTTCGATAATATGTCGACGACCATGAAAAAACAGTCATTTTCATGCTTAGTAAAAGGAATTCCCGACATGTAATCCATGGAGATGGATTCCCAAGGTCGACTAGGGGTATGTAGCGAAGTATAGAGGCCTTGCTTCTTGATGGTCCGTTTGGAAATGGCGCAAGAAGTACATGATATGATGTACTTCCCGACATCCTATTGAAGGTTCTGCCAATAGAAATACTTCTATAGTACTGCCACTCTTTTCTCGACCCAAGAATGCCCAGGGAATCGGCTTTAGTGCGCTTCCCATATCATCTTGGCACGCTTGCTTGAAGGAACACAAAGGTGTCCCAGGTGATATAACAGTGCATCTTAGAGGTGAAAAATTGGAACTTACGTACCCCCCAAGAGTGCCTTCTAAGTGTGGCTGAATTCTGGATCGCTCTTGTAGAGAAGCAACCAATCAGAAGTCTCGTTCCCACAAGAGTTGAGAATGGTGGTTATGGCCACAATTGGTGGTTGGCTGAGGCAGTCTACAATGTATTGGTGCTACCCTTATTTTACTTTATGTTCAAATGAAATTGTTGCAGATATGTGGACCACTTCTGATGGCGATTGTTCTGCAACTTCCCTTGTGTCTATATGAACTGCAGGGGTTGGTGGTCTCTGTGGATGATTTTTTCCTTCCCAAAAATGTAATTCTTCCATTGTCGACAAGCCTACACAATGGAATACATTTCTTTGTCATAATTGGGATACCTGCGAACTGTGTGAGACAATGTCTCACTATGATATCCCATTGGATGCCCCTTGTTGAGTAATAATTTCCCTAATAGCATAGTCAGAGGAAGCTGTCTCGATCTCAAATGGTTGTTGCAAGTTTGGTAATGTGAGCACTGGGGTAGAATAGAGGTGATGTTTCAATTCTACGAATGGCTTTTGTTAAGATTCCGACCAAAAGAACTTTTCTTTCACTCCTCCCTTGGTGACTTGACTCAATGGCCAAGTGATATGAGATAATCCCAACACGAACATGTGGTAGAAATTAGCAAGACCCAGAAAGCTGCGAAGCTCTATTAGAGTGGTTGGGGCTGGCTGATCCCGAATGACTCGGATCTTGGCTGGATCCACATGCACCCTCCTTTCATTAATAATGTATCTCAAATATTGAATCTGGGTTATGCCAAAAGTGCACTTCTCCAAATTGGCACAAAAATTGTGTTGTTGTAGTTTTTGGAGGACTTCTCGGATGTGGTGGAGGTGCTCTTCCCAAGTTTGGATGAAAATCAAAATTTCATCCAATTACACAACTACAAATGAGTTAGTGAATGGACGCAAGATGTCATCCATCAACCTCATGAAGGTTGCAGGAGCATTCGTCAACCCGAAAGGCATGACGAGCCATTTGAAAAGGCCCTCCTTGGCTTTGAAGGCATTCTTCCACACATTAGAGGGTTTGATTGGTACCTGGTGATACCCAGACTTCAAGTCGATCTTGCTGAAATATTTTTCCCCTTTCAGTTGGTCTAGAAGGTCATCGATCCGTGGGATCAGGTACCTATTCCGGACAGTTATCTTGTTCAAAACCTGATAGTCAATACGGAGTCTACAAGTCCCATCCTTCTTATGTACCAACATGATCGGGCTCCCACAGAGCGATGAACCTGGACTGATGTGACCTTTCTACAGCAGCTCCTAAATTTGCCTCTTGATTTCATCGTTCTCCAGAACAGAGTGCTTATATATTGGTCCATTGGGTAGCGGCGCACCTGGGGTCAGGTCAATGGGGTGCTTGACCTGACAGTACAGAGGCACCCTTGTTGGTGAGGTGAAGATGTCCCCAAACTCCTCCACAAACTTGTCCATTTGTTGTTTTCATGTAGAGGAGCCATGTCTGGAGATCGTGGCCATAGTCTTCTTCTTGCTCTGGGGGAATATCATCAGGAAAACAAATTTCGTGGTTTGGGAAATGAGCTTACTGCATTTTTTTGTAGTAGCCAACAGATAGTGTGAGACAGTGGTACCTCTGGTATCATGTACAACTTATGTCTCAAAGTAACAATAACAGTGCAAGGCCAAGATTCATACACAGTATGTCGATTCCATAAATATGGTTGGCCTCATAATACATCATAAACATCAATAGGAGCAATGTCACACAATACCTCATCCATGAAGGGCTTGAGGCTATAGGGAAGGCGGAATTGCTGGCTGACGCAGAGATCGCGTCCTTGGTGAAGCCACTTAATGGTGTATGGTTGTGGGTGCACTATTGTCAGCAAGCCCAAGTACTTCATCAAATCTACTGAAATGAGGTTCTTTTGGCTCCCATTACTGACAATGAGGTGTAGTGGGGAACTCCTTACCCACATCTGGGAGTGGAAGAGATGCTTTGCCTCTATATCTTCTGGTTCCTCCTTCTGTTTCTTCGCAGTGGCAAAAGTGGCGTTGGGCTCCGCATCAATAATTTGCTTCCCTTTTTCATTTCCCTTGTCAAGTTATGATTTTTTTGTGTGGCACCTGATGTTGGTCATGTCGTTTCTTGTACTTAGCATTGGATCTATCCAATATGTCATGAACCTGTTGGCGGATGTGCTGAATGCAATCGATGAAGTTGTTTGCTTTTTCAGCTTTAGACTGGACATGAGCCAAATCGGCCTGAGTAGCCACAAATGGCATGGCAACATCAATGGGACATAGTGGCTGGAATCCCAAGCCCACCTAAAAGGGGTTGTGACCGGTTGAGCTGTGGAGAGCTCGGTTATAACTGTGTTGTACATAGGGGAGGCTCTCATCCCATATGCGTGGATGCTTTGAATTGTACATGCACAGAATGTGTACAATCATCCTGTTGAAAACCTTTTTCTGGCCATCAAATTTGGGATGGAAAGCTATGGACTTGGTGAGCTTGGCGTCCAACATTGACTTGAGGCTGGACCAAAATGTGTTGAGGAACCAAATGTCACGATTTGATATGATATATTGTGGGATCCCAAAGTGCACCCACACTCATTAAAAGAATAGATTAGTAGTGCCTTCATCTGTGTTATTCTTCTTGCACACCACCATAATGGCCATCTTCGAGAATCTGTCGACGACCACGAAAACACAGTCATTTTCATGCTTAGTAGAAGGAAGGCCCAATATGTAATCCATCGAGATGGATTCCCAAGGTCGACTAGGGGTAGGTAGCGAAGTATAGAGGCCTTGCTTCTTGATGGTCGGTTTGGCAATGACGCAAGCAGTACAGGATCTGATGTACTTCCCAGCATCCTGTCAAAGGTTCAGCCAATAGAAATACTTTTGTAGTATTGCCACTGTTTTCTTGACACCAAAATTCCCAACAACTTGACTGTAGTATGCTTCACATATCATCTTGGCACGCTCACTTGAAGGAACACAAAGGTGTCCCAGGTGACATAACAATGCATCTTGGAGGTTAAATTTGGAACTTGCGTACCCCCCAAGAGTGCCTTGTATGTGTGGCTAAATTCTAGATCACTCTTGTATATAAGTGGCCAATCATAACTCTCGTGCCCACAAGAGTTGAGAATGGTGGTTATGGCCACGAGTGATGGTCGGTTGAGGCAATCTACAAAATTATTGGTGCTACCCTTATTTTGCTTGATGTTTAAATGAATTTGTTGCAAATATGTGGACCATTTCTGATGGAGATCAATCTGCAACTTCCCTTGTGTCTATTTGAACTGCAGGGTCGGTGGTATGTGTGGATGATTGTTTCCTTCCGCAAAATGTAATGCTTCCATTTTCGATAATCCTGCAAAATGGAATACATTTCTTTGTGATAAGTGGGATACATGCAAACTGTGTCAAAAAATTTCTCACTGTGATATGCCACTGGATGCCCTTGTTGAGTAAGAACTGCGCCAATAGCATAGTCAGAGGCATCTGTCTCAATCTCAAATGGTTGTTGCAAGTCTAGTAATGTGAGCATTGGGGCAGAACAGAGGAGATGTTCCAATTCTATGAATGCATTCTGTTGAGATTCCGACCAAAATAATTTTGCTTTCGCTCCTCCCTTGGTGACTTGACTCAAGGGCCAAGTGATATGAGAGAATCCCAACACAAACCTGCGGTAAAAATTAGCAAGAGCCAGAAAGATGCGAAGCTCTGTTAGAGTGGTTGGGGCTAGCCAATCCCGAATGACTTGGATCTTGGATGGATCCACATGCCCCCCCCTTTCATCAATAATGTATCCCAGATATTGAATCTGGTTCATGCCAAAAGTTCACTTCTCCAAATTGGCACACAACTTGTGTTTCCGTAGTGTTTGGAGGACTTCTCGAATGTGGTGGAGGTGATCTTCCCAATTCTGGCTGAAAATCAAAATGTCATCCAAGTACACCACTACAAATGAGTTGGTGAATGGACGCAAGATGTCACCCATCAAACTCATGAAGGTTGCGAGAGAATTCTTCAACCCGAAAGGCATGACGAGCCATTCAGAGGCCCTCCTTGGCTTTGAAGGTAGTCTTCCACACATCAGAGGGTTTGATTGGTACCTAGTGATGCCCAGATTTCAAGTCGATCTTGTTGAAATATTTTACCCCTTTGAGTTGGTCCAAAAGGTCATCAATGAGTGGGATCGGGTACCTATTCCAGATAGTGATCTTGTTCAACGCCCGATAGTCAATATAGAGTCTCCAAGTCCCATCCTTCTTCTGTACCAACACGATCAGGCTCCCACAGGGCAATAAACTTGGCCTGATGTGACCTTTCTGCAGCAACTCCTGAATCTGCCTCTTGATTTTATCATTTTCCAGAAAAGAGCACCTATATATCAGTCCATTGTGTAGCGGCGCACCTGAGTCAGGTCAATAGGGTGCTTGACATGACAATGCTGAGGAACCCCTGTGGGTGAGGTGAATATTGCCCTGTACTCCTCCAAAAAATTGTCTATTTGTTATTGTTGTGTAGAGGAGCCATGTCTAGAGGTCGTGGCCATAGTCTTCTTCTTGCCTAGGGGCGGATCATCAGGAAAAAAAATTCTTGGTTTTGGAAATGAGCTTACTACATTGTTTTGCAATAACCAAAGAGATTGTAGGAGGTGGTGGTACCTATGGTATCCTGTACAACTTATTTCCCAAAGTAACAATAACAGCATGAGGTCAGGACTCATACACAGCATGTCACTTCCACAAGTATGATTGGCCCAATAATACATCATAAACATCAATAGGAGCAATGTCGCACAATACCTCGTCTGTGAAGGGCTTGATGCTATAGGGAAGGTGGCATTACTGGCTGACACGGAGATCTTGTCCTTGGTGAAGCCACCTAATGGTGTAGGGTTGTGGGTGCTGAAATGAGGTTCTTTTGTCTCCGATTGTCGAAAATGAACTGTAGCGGGGAACCCTTTACCGACATCTGGGAGTGTAAGAGGCGCTCTGCCTCCTCTGGATCTTTCGGTTCCTCCTTCTGTATATTCGTAGTGGAAACATTGGAATTGGGCTCCACATCAATAATCTGCTTCCCTTTTTCATTCCCCTTATCAGGTTTTAATTCAAAGTCAGAGCATGCATCTAATTCAAAAGCCCTCATCTCAGCCCCCAGTGACTACTTGGCCTGATACTCACTTGTGTGGTGAGTGGAGCTCTTATGGAACTCACACCACTTTCCCATGTCCTTATTTGGCATCGCGGTGTTTTTCTTTGCTTGTGGCTTTGGAAAGCTGTCTTGGGCCTCCATTCCTTGGATTTTTCCTTTGTTTTTCAGTTTGGGGGCACCTTTCCCTTGCTTTTGATTCACAGATCCAAAGTCTCGCTTCTTCTGTTTGAATTTATACTCACTCTTGGTAGCATACCGGTATTTCGTACCAAGCGAGGAGATGTAGAGGAACTCCATTTCCTCCTGAATGTATCCGTGCAGACAACTGCAACACTTTAGCACCAAATTTTTCTCTGAATCTTTGATACCCAACTTTGTGCGCAGGGTATGGAACATATTTGTTAGCTCACGCACATCTTGATCCCTCTGTTATCGCAGCGTGGTCCATTGTATGTACTTGTCCTCATAGCTCCCCATGGGATATTATTGTTCCATGATGTCGGCTCAGAAATAATTCCAAGTGGGTACGACTGAGAACAGAGAGGTTTCTGTCTCGTCCTTTTTCTCACAGTAGGTTTCCCACTAGTCCTTGACATGGGGGGTAGCTTTGAGGACTCCAAAAATAATCTTCTCCTCGTCTGAAAAGTCATGAACCAATAAATATCATTCTAATAGATTCAACCATATATATACAACATCTGCATCTATTTGACCCTCAAATATGGGAATGTCAAATCTTACTTGTACCTTAAAGGGAGTCACACCTCCAAAGTGGTTGCTGGATGTAGATGCGCCGCCAGTGGGCAGTCGTTGAAGGATCTAGGAAATGTTATCCATCATCGCATTCCTTTTCTTTTCGAGGGCCTCCTCGAGAAATATTTTGATAGGATATCTTGCTCCCTCATCTTTATTTTCATCCCCCATGGGCGACCATTGGGGTTTGTGAGGCTGATCTTGCAAAGGTTCAACCAGATCGAGCCCTAACTCCTTATTACTCGACCTTGTTGGGGACATGCAAAGAACGACCAAGAAAAAGTAGACCGCTCTGATACCACTGATCTGGATTTATGCAGGAATGCAACAAAATACACATGTAACCATAAATATGCAACGGAAATAACACTTCATTTCATTAATCTCAAAGAACTTAAATTTTCTTACAGATAGAATGGAAATAAACTAGCTAGGGTGCTGGTAGCTTATCTCTGAGAAGAGATGTGGTGGCTACAGGCCTCTGAACTGAGTTACAATGAGGCTCGAGCACCTATTTATCATTTAGAAACAATGGAAAACCCTAAACATCCAAAACCCTAGCCCTAGGAGATGAAGCACCAAAACTATGGGCCCGGTTTGGGTAAATTGGTCTTTTGAATTCCCGGGGACGTAACTTTGGCATATGATCTCCGTTTGACGTGAACCATACCTCGTTAGAAATATCTATCTAAGGACTACAACTTTTGGTGTGAGAAACATTGATCCATGGACACATGTTGCTCCCTGTTTTCCAAAAAAACGTCATTTAGGGCCTCAAAACGGCTCCGAAAGTTCAGGACCCGAAAAACTGATAAAAATAGTAAGTTGTGCCGAAACTGAAAACTGAAAGAGACAATGGTGGGGCCCCAAGTGGAATATTCGGGTGGCCACCAATATCCACCTGGATCATTAATACTTTCTGTTATGGTTCCTGATTTGTTTGCAGTAAGAAGGGTGTACATGTTCATTGATGGGTTAGATGAACCTCTTCATGGATTGGCTATGTCTACCAAGCCCACTACCCTAAATGATGCCATTGAAAGGGCTAGATACCTTCAATATGCCTTGCCAAAATAAAAGGAAACATTTTAGCATAAGCCCTCTTTTCCATATGTTAGCCATCAGTAAATTTCTGTCATAGAAAATGATGGCTAAAACAGGTCTTAAGCTTTCAAGAGATTATTTTCATAGAAAAATTATGACTCCTGAATCCTTCTGGTGTTTTCCAACTTAAGAATAATCTTCCCTGCTATTTCATTCAAAAAATCCAGCAAGTAACCCTGCTGATATCGAAAGAGACTGTTTTTTAGGCCATTTTCCATCATTTTCTAAGCCTATTTCATTCATTTTCCCTTCATTTCTCTAAAAAACCTTCAAAAGTCCCTTTTAAACTTATAAAAAATCTTTTTTTATGGTTTAAATCATCCTTGTTCTTCTATCAAAACCATAGAAAAAGGTCAAAAAACTCACTTTCTGAGCCTGTTTCTGACCTTTTTTACATATAGGTTTTAAGCCCCCTTGGCTTAAACCCCTTCTCCTTTTTTCGCCATAAAACCGAGGCTCGAAACCTCATGGTAAAGCATTAAGCCCTTATCGCAATTGCATATCGGTTTTTTCCAAATTTTTCATGCCTTTGCCTATTTTTCCGTCAAAATTGCGATTTGCTGATGCACTCTCCAGATTTAATCTCAGCCGTATATTCCCCCCCGAGATCAATGGTTAGCACTAATCACATCGGCACCTTCCAAATCACATCAGGCATTCCTATCACAATCGCATATCGACGCTATCACATTTTCATCACATCGCTCCCCTTTTTCGTCGATGCGATTAGCCCTTTTTCCCTAGCTCCCAATCACTTGCTCCTTCACGTGACCATAACCCAGCACCTACTTTTAGCCCCTCTCATAGGCCATCGCAATTTCAAAAAACCTGTGTTCCTACACATGTTTCCACCGCTGATGCAATTTCATTTTTGACTTAGCCCCTTATCCCTCTGCTCCCTGTTTCCATTTTCTCCCATGAGACCATATTTTCCCCATTTCCTAAGCCTCCTTCCCTTATTTATTTTACCCCCCCGCCCCCCACCACCCCCCCCCCCCCCCGCGCGCCCCTTGAAAAAAAAAAAATTAATAATTTTCCTTTGTATTTATCCATAACCAGATTATTTCATTTTAACACTAAAAACTAAGGTTCACCCGACCTAAAATCCTTCCCGCTATGCGACAAAAATGATGATATCACCCTGGCCCCACCATATATTTCACCGCACATCTCTCCATTTTTCACGCCCATGCACGGCCATTGATCTTCCACCCGAAGATCTAACGGTCCTAAACCCATTTCGCGTTCATTTCCCCAATAAAACCAATCGCGCATTTTCCATGCGAAATAGGAGGTTTACGCCTAGACGCATGTCATTCAGTGTATGGTATCGCGTTCGATCGGTCGAATACCACTTATCGCCTCAATGCGGCGTGAAAAACATTCATGGTTTCGTAAATTCACTTTCCATCATTCACTCCAAATTCAAATTTAAACCTGTTATCATAGGTTTTTTCCGCAGAACCTCCTCTGCCTACATTTTCCCCTCCTCACTACTCCTTTCGCCCTCCGCCAAGCCTCCAAAATAGACAACCACTAAAACGCAGGGTTTTATTTAATTATTTGTTTATTTTGTAGGTCTTTAAAGGTGACTTAAGCGTTAAAAAGTCCTCCATAGCTAGATCAGTAGCGAAAAACCCCCTGGGATGACGATCCTTGGGGTTTAAAAGTGAAAAAGGAGATTTACAGGGTTTATGGGTGTTTATCAGTGCTCCATTAAAAATGGTAAAACAAATGAAACCCTTAGTGCATCAAGATACCTATTCATAACAAATAAGAGAAAGACAGAGATTAAAGAAAAGGGATTACGCATAAAGACAAAGGGTGATTAAAAGTGAATACAGTCAGCTAAAAAGGTTTAAAAGCCCGAAAATGATTATAAGGCCTTAAAGCACAAATTAAAGGAAAATTAGTGTTTAAAGCCACAAAAGTAAACAAATCAACAAAGAGAGCCTCCGAATGCCACATCAGTGAGGCAGTTAATTCTCAAAATGCCACCTAGCAGTTAATTTTCCTCAAAAGAATACACAGTTAATGCACAGTCAGAGATATTTTCCAAAAGAAAATTCAGAAGTAATTGCCAGCTACCAAAAAGCCTCAAAGTCAACAAAAGTGACTAAAGTTGATGAAACTTAATGCAAAATTCAATTAACAGAGTTAAAAACATCAGATAATTTCTCCATTTGGCCCTTCAAAGGCCAAGAAGCATTTACTCTGTATTAATTGAGCAAATAACCCTTTCTTTCACTCCACCTCCTCATTATTCTATAAATACTTCTCTAGAAGACAGTATTATTGTTGGTTGGATACTTATTGAATTTAAATAGCCGTTGAAGCATGATGTATCTCTGTTAGAAATTGAAGAAAGATAGTTTGAGATGAGAAGTTTGAAGCTGTAAAGACCCACTAGACTTGAATATTGTAACTGGTTTGAACATCAAATACACTAGCTAATTTCTGGGATCCTGGTCTATGTCATTGGTGATGTTTTTGTCATTGTAATTGTTATTTTCTTTGTGTTTTCATACTGTCAAATTTCTCTGATAAAGAACAACAAATATAGATTAGGATTTACTTCTAAAGTATCCTAAATTTCACTAATAAATATTTATCTTAAATGTTTTAACCCATATTTCCTGAGTACAACTTGAGATATTGTCATTGAAAGTTCTTGAAAATTTTTCTAAGTAAAGTTGAGCTAGATAAGTTTATGGTTAGCCCTATCCTCTAGTTTATCTCCAACAGTTGCTTTGAAAAGTTCCCTCAAGAATATTCTTAATGCAGGCTAGGTTAAAAGTCTTTACTTGATCTTAGGCTATTCTGTGTTTTATCTTAAATGTTTTCCTTTGAGAGTATTTTGAAAGTAGGCTAGGTTAAAATTCCTTACTTGATCTTAAGTTGCCCTTTGTTTTTTCATATGTTTTCTTCTTTCACAACACTTTTAATGTTTCATCCCACAAAATCAACTTAAAGAGATCCTTTGACATAGATGACTTGCCCCATGGACCACTCTTGAAACTTGTTGTGCAATTAAATCCTTTTGTGACTCCATAGCCCAAAGGATTGATGTTGTTCCTTACTTATCCTATCAGCTGAACCATTCTATCAACTTACTCACACCTTCACCCTTCAAATATAATTCCTTAATTTTGATGATATCCTACCCAACCAAAACAAACAAACCCCTTGTACTTCATAACTAGCCTAATATCATATCATAAAGCATAAAGAAACATCTTTTGAACACACATATAGAGAGATCCCTCTCTGAATCTAGAATGGCTAGATCCTTAGATTCAAAAGTGGTTTTGATGTAGGCTCTGCAGCATTTGTATTTTCCAATCTTTCAAAATACGGAGGCCTAACAGACTGGCGACCATACTAGGGATTTTCTGAGTGAAATTCCTTAAACAAAAACACTCAGTATTCATTTAATTAAAATCAGCTTTCTTCAAGGTCTACCATCATAATGGTGATCATGATAGAACCTGTCTGAATCAATGGCAATCTAAGTAACCCTTAGGATTCTAACAGACCCTTATCAAACCTTGAAGAAGTCAGCTAGTAACCCATAGAGTAGACTCTATTTGTCTCATCATCGTAGTTAAGTGTTGGAACAGGTATAGGACACTCTCATAAACTCAGGACTGTAAAAAACTCAGAAAACCCAAAACATTTCAGATTTGTATTTAAAATCAATAAGTGGTGGTGGACCATAGAGCATTTTACCTTCCAAAGCTAAAAATTTCCACTTGGAAACTCCACGTTTCTAAATTGACCTAAAGACTCCACTGGGAAACCCATTCTAACATAACATCATACAAACTCAATCAAGGAAACTTTGAGGATTAAGTTTTCTTATTAAATATCAGTTAGCCTATTAAAGATTGTCATACTTGGTTGAACTTTTCTTATCATTGGGTCAAAAAACACCACATAGTGGCTTCTAAAAGAATTCATACTAGAGCCTATCCTGACCCAAATCCTCCTGAGATAGTTGACAATCTAGAAAATATCCTTAGGAAATCTTCTAAATCCATGACTTCAAATGTTGTCAGACTAATTCATAGAGCTAATTTTGTCCCTGAAAATCTCTCAGCTCTGCAAGATACACAAGTTGACTTACCATTCATAAGAAACCCATCCAGAACCAAGTCACTTAGTGATATATATCAGATAGACTTTGACCCTACAGACTCACCCCAACATAATGGTGAACACACTGGTAGTAGAGAAACCACCCCACCTGATTTGCATTTCATTCATAATTTTGGGTTCTCTCATCCTAGATCTACTCAACAGTCTCTAGCTGGTCCAAGCACTTCTGTTACCCATGCTCCCATTATTCAAACTACTCCATTCCATCATCCCCCTCCTATCTTACATCCTCCTCATGTAAACCCCCCATTTTTTCCACAACCTCCTATCATGGCAACATGGTATGCTCCTCTAGTCCTTCCTTTACCTTTAATCAATCTGCCACAGGACTCTCAGTCCAAGATTCCATTATATAATGTCAGTGGTTTTACTATTGCTTTGCAACATGTGGACAATATGAATGATTATTTTGATAGAAATTAGACAGATGATGAAACTATCAAACTCAGATTGTTTGCTCAAAGTTTAGGGGGAGAAGCAATAAAATGGTTCAAAAGCTTAACCCGTAATAGTATTAATGACCTCCAAGATTTTCATCAAACATTCCTAAACAAATGGGAAATTAGGAAAAACCCTCTCCAAATACTTTCAGATTACAACAACCTGAAGATAAACATGGGGGAAAGTGTTCAAAATTATTGCACTAGGTTCAATAGTGTTTATAATGCACTACCCCTAGATTTGAAACCTCCACAAGGCTCAAATTTGGGCAAATTTCCTGAATGATTTGATCTTTAAATGGCCTATCAGCTTGTTATCACTCAGGTTTTCCTTGAAGTTATGGAAAAGGAAAGTATACCCAAGGTAACCACAAACCAACCTTCAGATGGAGAATCTAGCCAATCTGCATCCAGAGAGGGCTCTCTCTTTATAATTTATCTTTGTTCTTAGAAATTTTTATGCTAGTTATAAATCCAAGAGTTTGTTTAAAAATGGTGGAATTCGCCAACTAAGGGTAAGGTTGAATATTTTCAGGCCATTGGGCTATGGAGTCAGAGGATGGCTTTACTGGATTTCTATTCTACACACAAGATGGCTTTGCAGGGAAAGATAGCCAAACATAGAACAATTTTTAGGAATTATGGTGGATGGAATGGGTTTTGAAGGGATGAAAGGCACTCAAGAATCTTTCAACATGTTCAAAAGAAAGAAATGGAATGATTACAAATAAATAGCAGTGAATAATTCTTTACTATAGTAATCAATATGCTTAAATTAGAGAAGCAAGAGCAATTAAAAATTCATTGCTTATAACTAATTTAGAGGAAAACATTTATAATAATCACAATTGAAACCAGAGTATAATTAAGTAAATTCTGATTTATTCTTTTATGTCAATTATTCAGAAATGGACACGATGATAATATAAACAGATATAAAACTTAAGAAATAAGATAGAAAGACTTATTGAACTGCAGTTCGACACATGAATCCTGCAAAAAGTCCTGAGCTTCAAATTGTCATCCAGCAAGCCACAAGTAAATTTCTCCAAAACACTTTTATTCCAAAAATAGCAATGTCACAGCCAAGTAGTAGAATCCACCCTCAATACTTTATTCGAGGGTTTATTTATACAAAAAATGATTTAAAATATCTCACACTAACCTAGGAAATAATCTAGGGTGACTAATGAATAAGTTACAATAAAAGAGGAGACAGATGGTCTCGTAGATAGGACAAAAAGTAACTGCTGGTGTGTTGTTTCCTCCCTTTGTGGATGTGCTGGAGGCAGGTCCTACAATAGGGCTCGATGCTGTCCTTTTGAGTAATTCTTTTTGACTGCTTTGCTTGTCTGATACTCTTTATTTCTACTGATACACTTTCAACTGCCAAACTGATACTCTTTAACCTTTGCTTATCTATTTATTCTTTACATTACAGTAAAAGGCAAAATTCTCTACCTGAAGATAAATTTCACAAAATTTCCAATAGGTCTTCCCACCATTTGTCTTCTGCTATTATGGTTCTTTTGAGTTTTCTTAATGTTTCATCGGCCTCTGTGTCTCTGAAGAAAGTGGGCCGGTTTGGGAACAAATACCTTATTTCATACTCAAGATGAAACAAATTCTTTAACCTGTCGTAGAGATTCTTCCCTGTTGGCAATGTTGCTTCTGATGAACTGATAGAGTGAGCAGTTGTGTTATGAGCATGTATATCCAATTTGTTAACATAGGTTCCCAAGTCCATTATTTTGTCTTCTGAGAGCATAGGACTGGGTAACCCGTTATTCAATAAAACCTGAAACTTTTCTTTGAAGGCATTAATCTCTTCCTGAATATCTGAGCATTTTCTTTCCAGATTTTGCATAAGAGTTCTCTTGGTAAAAACTCTTTTTATTTCTAAAATAGTACCTGTCCTGTCCTCAATTCCAAGCTCTGCAAGCTGCTGTTTGGTCTGGGTGTTCAAAAATTGTATAAGTTGATTTGCTTGCTCAGGTCTGTCCCTTAATTCTTCTCTTGTTTTTTCAATTTCTTCCATAGCTACTTTGACCAAGTCATTTTGTTCAAAGATTATTTGAACAAAGGACCAAATACTCTTTATTGAATCAATAATATTATTCCAAAGAATTTCATTAATTTCTCTCAAAGGCTTTTCTAATGAGAGATCTTTTTCTAAAGCCTTAACCAATTTCTCCAGCCTTTTGATTTCCCTTGTATTATCAGTGACAGTCTTTTTTGACATATCATATTTTTGTTCCAAATTCACCAGCCGTAATTTTGTAGATTGAAGCTCTGTGACTCTAAGTTTCAAACTTTCCATTTGTTTTGTTAATTCATCAGAACTTAAACTAGAAGTATTTACCTGTGATGGCTCTGCTTGTTGATCTGCTCCTGTTGTACCTGTAGTGGCCTCTGTTGTGGATGTATGCATGATAGATTGCTTTTCTTTCAATGCCTGCTCCAGTTCTTTCTCGGTCTCACTCAGTTGCTCAGTCATTTTCAGAAGAAATTCCATCATTTATTCTTGTGAATTTTCCTTCAAAACTTCTTGAGTTTGGGGATGCCTTGAGGCTGGCAATTTCAATTGCTTTCTCAGTGCAGTAATATCATCATCCTTCTTTTTAATCAGTGCCTCAATTCTTTTTATATATTTGGGATTATGACCCAAATTGATGATTATTTCCTCCAGAGATTTGATTCTGTTATCCTTTGCCTGAGAAGAAGCTTTCTCAATTTGCAACTGGGTATTTGTATTATTTAAAGAATCTTGCAATCTATGGGCTGCCATTGCTTTATTAGTAAGGGTATAATATATCATTTCCCCAGTTTTCTTATGTAATTCTATTTGTTCTAATTGATGAATGTCTTTTTCTAGGACCTCAAAATTGGTCCTAATGTAATCAGATGCTGTCTTGGGTTTTGGCACTTTGGATTTGAAATGGCTCATCATCATTTTCCCTTGCCGAATGTCAAAAGCTGACATTAATTTTTCTTGATTGTGTGGAGCCATTCTAAGATACTGATCATATACCTGCATCCTCAATGGGTCATTCATTTCTTTTATATTAATGAAAGTCTTCCTTATATCACCTGCATCTATCTTTGGTTGTTTAAAGGAAGACACTTTAGTGCTCAACTATTTTTGTAATTCCTTTCCTTTATGATCTGTGTGTGTTTCACTTAATGAACCAGTTAGCTGACTACCCTCTCTTTCATCATCAATGATTTCATCTATAGATTCCACTTCTGGAAGTGGATTTAGTTTCTACCTTTTAGCTTGATGTTTTTGTGAAGATTCTTTGAGAGGAGTGGGATTTTTAACCTGTCTTTTCTTGCCTATTTCCATATTAGATGGAGTCTGCAATTCTGAAACTTCAGGGTGATTAACTTGAGTAGGAGAAACCTGTGTTTGATCTGGTGCCTTGGAAGTTTGAGGATTTCCTATCATAATGAAAGTTTCAATGATTTGTACTTCAGGTTCTTTCCCTTTGCCTTTAGACTCAACTGCAATTGAGGGACTATTTTTTTGTAATCCTTGTTGAAGATTTCCTGCTGAAGAAGTGCCAATATGAGGTACTTGCACTTGCCCAAAATATTCTAGGTCAAACTTTTTCTCAAGATCTTTCATAATTTTGTTCATATTGACTTCTTCACTATCCTGCTCAACTAATGTTCCTTCCACCCACTCATCTTGATTAGCATACTGTTATATTTATGGAATTCTGTGGTGAAAGTATGGTGCTGATTTGTTCTTCATTCTTTTGTCAAAAATAAAACTGAATGGGTCATAGGGAACCCAACGGAAACTCTTTTGTAACTTGAAGTGGTTTTGTAATATATTTTCTGCTTCTTGTTCAGCCTCCCTAGAATTGCAAATAAAGGGACCTGACTGACTTTTGATTCTGAGTTGGGCTTTCTTCTTAGCGCTACAAAAATGAATAATATCAGAATTATTCATTTTCCTGAAATAATCTAAGGCAAAAAGTCTCATAGGCACATATTTAGGAAGCTTGAATGGACAAAGTTCACATCCATATATTTTGATTTCTGAATAATCTTGGTACAAATACCAATCCCCAACTTTGTATGTCCTTGAAAGCTGCAAAGTTTTCTTAATCTCGTTGCTGAGCCTTGGAGGAGAAACTCTTGTCAACAAGGTAGTTGCAAGATGTATGAAAAGATCAATGAACTCAGCATAAGAATAGGGAGAATTATAGGAAGTGTGAGTTATGGCAGAACAAAATATAACAGATATAGGGTTTCCCTTGGCATCAAACTTTTGAATAGGAAAAGGGAATTTCTCTGATTGGTAATAGATGATGAGATGGTAAATGACTAAGGAATATTTAAATACTTTCGCATTATCTAACCTCATAAACTGGTCATGAATTTTATTGGCAATGAAAGATGCAAAGTCATATTTCACAGCAGGAGGTTGCCCAGGGGCAAAGATAGACAGTAACAATAGGGTTATTTCATCAACATACTCACTTGTATTAAAACCCAGTATAAAGGATATCATATTCAGGATGAGCTTGCCTAATTCAGTAAAAAATGCAAAACCATAGGGAGGAGGGCCCTTAGGTTGATGTTCAGGTAACATAAAGGTCTAACAAATGCATTTCAATTTTTCTTGGGACAATTGGGTAGACTTTTCAAGTAGTTCTTCCATGGATAAGGGAGTAAGATTTTGATCAGGTTCAAAATGGAGCATTGTATTGATAGCTTGAGGAGTAATGGGGAAAATGATACTCTGGTCTGGGGATAACACTGCTCTTTGAGTTGGATCATAATTGGAATGACAGTAATGGATAATTTCTGGGAAAATACGGACTGAGGGGATGAGATATATTGGAAAATTGGATTCCCATAACCCAATGATATCCAAACCTTTCGAATAATCATCTCTGCAGCGATAATAACTTCGAAGGGGATTTTCATTGAAAACTAAGTCTTTAATTTGAAAATATTTATCCACTAGTGGCAATTATTCCAATTCTCTGTGAGGGGCGTTTAATGGGGCTACACTCAGGGCTACCGGAACTTCCATTTTGGTTCTTGTGTATTCAAAGTGGAAATTTCGGGGGTTTTTCACGAAACGGGCACAATTTTAATTTTGGAAGTTTGATTTTAGTTGCAGGAACTAAAATAGACCAATATTAACATTTTCTTCAGACTATGGCGTGAATTTAACACTGGAATGCGGATTTTTCAAAGAGTTCCAGCAAGAAATCGGATAAATCCCTGTTTTATGGAAAATGTCGAGATTTACAGGCACTGGTTAATGGCGGAATAATGCTCGGGCACTGGTATAGCAATGGAGTTTAGCAATCTTGGTCGACAGCAGTTGAACAGTGGAATTTTCAAATTTTCAGTGGAGAACGCAGTCACTTTCACCAGACAAAATGATAGAAAATACATGGAGTTTTGTTTTATTTACAAAGTCAACGGGCCTTTTTTTTTATTATTTTCGGGAATGACGTCATCATGGTACGGGAGGACACGTCATCAGGATCTGGCGGTAAGCGGTAATTTCCGCACCGCTTTCAGGAGCAGGCAGTTTTCCGCGGGGAGGTAGCGAAGCGATTCAATGGTCGACACGTAGCCATCGCACTGTTTCGAAACCACCATGATTTCGCGAGTTAATTATCGGATGGGAGACAGTCAACGGAATGAACGATCGCCATTGATTTTCGATGGAATGATCCAACGGACGACGGGACGGAGAGATGATATGGGAGTTAATGTGCGGGCCCGACAGGTTTTCAAAATATTTAACATTTAATTAATTATTCCGGGCGGCTTTTGATTGGTGAAAAGGTTGGTTATTAATTAATCTGGGTGATTAATTAATCCCATGGTTTAATCGGGGTTGTGGTGGGACTTTAGTTTTATTTGTTTTTTTCTATTTAAAACATATAAATATACGTTCAAAACCCTTTTTCGATATTTTTTATTATATGGTAATAAATAAATGCGATTTATTAACCATAGGGGGCGGGAATAGTTTATAAGGATATGTTTTTAGCCAAAGGGGTTTATAATGTGTGAATTTGATTTTATTATATGGGTTTAAATACTTTGGCTAAAAATCTATAGTAAGAGGGTTTTGGGGACATTATCATAAAAGGGAGTTAAATATAATAGGATAAGGTATTTTATTAAGGATTTAATAAATAAATCAGATGTTAATATGACAAAGGGACAAGGAAAACTCAAAATACTTTACACAACTAAGAAAGTGAATATTTCTAAAGCAAATTGTATCATCTCAACTTCAACACTTAAACATAGAACAACAAGTAATTTTGAGGGATTATTATGGAAATTTGCATGATTTTCCTAAGTAAAATAAAATTTTACTTAGGAAAAGATTAAAAGGGAATGATTATAATGATACATAATATTAAGTACTTAGGTCTTTTTGATCATTAGGCTGAGGGTCCGGTCCCTCCAAAAGTCAAGGAAATGCCTTGAGCCCCTTTAATCTTCAAATTCCTTAGCACTTTGGGGAAATTAGTAAAACTCTTAGGGAGAAAGTGATGTGGGAAGTTAATGATTTTGACTTTGCTTTCTGTGAATTTTCCAATGTATATTCTGCTTCAATACTTGTGATGAAAGTTAAAGATTAAACACATTTAGCACCATCATTCATCATATGAAACTTTGTAACACCATCTACCTACCCTATCTACTTTACACTACCATTTTCTCTTCTTTATTAGGGTGCACTTAGACTGGCAAACCCTTATCAATCTTCTTTTCTTTTACAAGGCAAATCTATCTAATTCTACCCTTATTACATCCAAGGGCTCAGATTAAACTGTTGAGCACCTTTTATTAATTCTACCTATCTACTTATCTGCCAAGATTAAACTGTTTGGTCAGATATTTATTCTCTATTCTACAACATGAAATTGAAAAATGAATGAGTCAAGTTTAAACAGTTTGACTCTTCACAAATTGTGGCAAAGTTTGACAAGCTACACACAATTGCTTTATTATAGAACATGAAATAGTAGTGGCACTTGGATTTGCACACTTTCCTTGGTCTAATTTTGTTTGGGGTTCATTTCTTTCACTTTTTTGACCAATTTATTTTTCTTACCTTTTGATTTTCTTTTAGGGTATACCCTCTTTACATTTTTTAAATTTTTTGATTTTTTGGTTTTTTAAGAATATGGAACACCTTTGCACAAGAAAAAGGTTTGAACATATTGCATAGTTCAATAAGACAATCATGAAAAATGACACCTATTGGTATAGGAGTCTAACATTGGCTCCACTTGGGGATGGCTTTTCCTGGCGAAAAGTCAAGAACAGCAGGTCAGATGCCTCAAAATGTCTTCAACTGAACCATGTAATCTTCTTTTTCTGGTGGCTTTATTGTATATATGATAGTAAAACTTCTGAAGCTTAGGGCCTTCACTTCGGGCTTCAACTCCAGTAAGTTACTATCCACTCAAAACTTAAAACTTTGTTGCCCAGTTAGGAATTTTCTGCCTTGTTCCAATTTCAAACATGCATTTGCTGTGGTTGAAAATCTTGAATTGAATATAGTTCTTTTTCTACAACCTGAAATCTGATCTGAAACTAAAACAACACACAAAAATTTTCAAACCAACTTAATGAAAAACTAGCTGAAAATTGAAAACTAAAAAAAATGCTCAAAGTTCTAAGCTTATTAGCACTCATTTACCTACTCTAATCTACTAAAAATCTTATTGAATCAAGTAATACAAAAATGCCAATGAAGCCAATCAAGTAGCTGTAAAAATAAATGGATAACTTGACTGCTTGTGATCAAAATTGGAAGTATGTTATGATCATGTGCCTTTATAATAAATGACATGATGTGTAAAGGCCACTTTTGATGTATTTGATCCTTATAGAGAAAACATGTTTGCATATTTGGGCTCAAAAGATTCTCCATATAATCTGATATAGGATCAATAAAAACATGATGTATGTTATTTAATTCTAGGCCTTCAATGACTAATTTCTCAATTGAATTATGAATATTAGACCATGAACTTATTTCTTCAGTCTTGTGTTTGAAAGAATAATCATCTTCAATATGCAAGTCAAAAGATAGTACAATTTCCTCTTACTTTGGAGAAGGAATATTTTCAAAGAATTCTTTAGGATTTCGGAAATTGTATGACTGAATTTGAGAATGCAAAAGTTTGATTTCATTTTCATAATTTTCAGAAATTATATCAAGAAGCCATTTTTTAACTCGAGGAGAACATTTTCTTGATTTAAAAAGAAGAAAGAAAGCTCTTAGAAAATCCTCATCAAACTGAAGTTTTGATAACTCATCCCTGAATTCATTTAAGATTTCATCAAATGAAAGATTTTCCACAAACCCTGTCATCCAGTATCACTATTAATGCTTGGAATATAGATTATTTGGTTGTGGAATTGCTCTGAAACTTGAAGCTCTGGATCTCTGATCAACAGTGTCTTGATTGGAAAATGATATCAAAATATTCAGAAGAATGATGCTCAAATGTGCATGGCGATTTTATATTTACAATTTTCAAAAGAGATAAATTAAAAACTACTCTAAGATCTTCTCTAAAATAAAATATACATTGGAAAACTCTATCAATTTAGAAATAACATAATGTCTTGGATAACAATCCAAGTTGAAAGCGTGATCTTTCCATATTGTTCTTCCAGGTTCATTCCTCCAGTGGAGTCTTAGTAGTGAAATTGATTTCGGAGTCGCCAGGTGGATGATTTTAACCTTTGTGTGTCTGATCACTGCCCACCATCATAGATCAGCTCTAAACTTGTAAAACAATTCTGAAGAAAAAGTTAGTTCTTCAGGAAACCCAATTTTGAGTATTTTATGATTATTTTTTTTTTATTTTTTTTTGAATTTTCACAACTTCTATGATTTCTTTAAGAGGCTTTAGATATGAGATTTAAACTTTCTTAAAGATTTATTAAACTAGAGAACTGATTAAACATTTGAAAGTAAGGTTCAAAGTATAAGCTAAATCAGAGATAGACTGAAGCAGCATTTATTTACTATGCAGTTGCAGGGCAAAAGCATTTCAAAGACTACCTGGCTAATCTTCAGACTCTGTTTGTAGCTTATAAGTGAACAATATTAACAAAAAATGATTCAGGATCCCCAGTATGGTCGCCACTATGTTAGCACTCAGGTTTTCCTTGAATTTGTGGAAAAGGAAAGTATACCAGAGGTAACCACAAACCAACCTTCAGATGAAGAATCTAGCCAATCTGCATCCAGAGAGGGCTCTCTCTTTATGATTTATCTTTGCTCTTAGAAGATTTTAGGCTAGTTATAGATCCAAGAGTTTGTTTGAAAATGGTGGAATCCGCAAACTAAGGGAAAGGTTGAAAATTTTCAGTCCATTGGGCTATGGAGTCAAAGGATGGCTTTACTGGATTTCTATTCTACACACAAGATGGCTTTGCAGGGCAAGATAGCCAAACAGAGAACAATTTTTAGAATTTAAAGTGGATGGAATGGGTTTTGAAGGGATGAAAGGCACTCAAGAATCTTTCAACATGTTCAAAAGAAAGAAATGGAATGATTACAAATAAAGAGCAGTGAAGAATTATTTACTATAGTAATCAATATGCTTAAATTAGAGAAGCAAGAGCAATTAAGAATTCGTTGCTTATAACTAATTTAGAGGAAAACATTTAGAATAATCACAATTGAAATTAGAGTACAATTAAGTAAATTATGATTTATTCTTTTATGTCAATTATTCAGAAATGGACACGATGATAATATAAACAGATATCAAACTTAAGACATAAGATAGAAAGACTTATTGAACTGCAGTCCGACACATGAATCCTGCAAAAAGTCGTGAGCTTCAAATTGTCATCCAACAAGCCACAAATAAATTTCTCCAAAACACTTTTATTCCGAAAACATCAATGTCACAGCAAAGTAGTAGAATCCACCCTCAATACTTTCTTCGAGGGTTTATTTATACAAAAAAAATGATTAAAATATCTCACAATAACCTAGCAAATAATCTAGGGTTACTAATGAATAAGTTACAATAAAAAGGAGACAGATGGTCTCGTAGATAGGACAAAAAGTAACTGCTGGTGTGCTGTTTCCTCCCTTTGTGGATGTGCTGGAGGCAAGTCCTACAATAGGGCTCGATGCTATCCTTTTGAGTAATTCTTTTTGACTGCCTTGCTTGTCTGATACTCTTTATTTCTACTGATACACTTTCAACTGCCAGACTGATATTCTTTAACCTTTGCTCATCTATTTATCCTTTACAGGATAGTAAAAGGAAAAAGTCAAAGTCTCTACACAGAAGAAATTTTACAAAATTTCAATAGAGTGACTACCATTTGTCTTACACAAATTATATGGTTCTTTCGTTTTTTTATGTTTATCGGCCTGTTGCTCTTGAAGAAAGTGGGTTTTTGGTTTGGGAACAAATACCTTATTTCATATAGGGTGAAACAAATTCTTTAACTTTGTAGTGAAATTCTTCCACTGTGATATTGCTTGACAGACTGATAAGAGTGGCTGAGTTGTGTTATGAGCATGTATATCCAATTTGTTAACATGGGTTCCCCAAGTCCATTATTTTGTGTGCGAGGCATACAATTTGGGTAACATGTTGTTCAATAAAACACATTTTTCTTTGAAGGCATACAATCTCTTCTCCCTGAATATCTGAACATTTTCTTTCCAAATTTTTCATAAGATTTCTCTTGGTAAAAACTCTTTTTATTTCTAAAATAGTACCTGTCCTATCCTCAATTCCAAGCTCTGCAAGCTGTTGCTTGGTCTGGGTGTCCAAAAACTGTATAAGTTGATTCGCTTGCTCAAGTCTGTGCCTTAATTCTTCTCTTGTTTTGTCAATCTCTTCCTGAGCTACTTTGATCAAGTCATTTTGTTTAAAGATTATTTGAACAAAAGACCAAATACTCTTTATTGAATCAATAATATTATTCCAAAGAATTTCATTTATTTCTCTTAAAGGCTTTTCTAATGAGAGATATTTTTCTAAAGCCTTAACCAATTTTTCCAGCCTTTTGATTTCCCTTGTATTATCAGCAACAGTCTTTTTTGACATATCATATTTTTGTTCCAAGTTCACCAGCCGTAATTTTGTAGATTGAAGTTCTGTGACTCTGAGTTTTAAATTTTCCATTTGTTTTGCTAATTCATCAAAACTTAAATTGGAAGTATTTACCTGTGATGGATCTGTTTGTTGATCTGCTGTTGTTGTACCTGTAGTTGTAGTAGCCTCTGTGGTGGATGTCTGCATGATAGCTTCATTTTCTTTTAATGCCTGCTCCAGTTCTTTCTCGGTCTCACTCAGTTGCTCAGTCATTTTCAGGAGAAATTCCATCATTTCTTCTTGTGAATTTTCCTTCAAAACTTCTCGAGTTTGGGGATGCCTTGAGGCTGGCAATTTCAATTGCTTTCTCAGTGCAGCAATATCATCATCCTTATTTTTAATCAGTGCCTCAATGCTTTTTACATCTTTGGGATTATGACCCAAACTGATGATTATTTCTTCCAGAGATTTTATTTTGTTATCCTTTGCCTGAGAAGAAGCTTTCTCAATTTGCAACTGGGTATTTGTATTATTTAAAGAATCTTGCTATCTATGGGATGCCATTGCTTTATCAGTAAGGGTAGAATATATCATTTCCCCAATTTTTTTATGTAATTCTATTTGGTCTAATGGATGAATGTCTTTTGCTAGGACCTCAAAATTGGTCCTAATGTAATCAGATGTTGTCTTGGGTTTTGGCACTTTGGATTTGAAATGGCTGATCATCATTTTCCCTTGCTGAACGTCAAAAGCTAACATTATATTTCTTGATTGTGTGGATCCATTCTAAGATACTGATCATATACCTGCATCCTCAATGGGTCATTCTTAGCTTTTATATTAATGAGAGTCTTCTTTATATCACCTGCATCTGTCTTTGGCTGTTTAAAGGAAGATACTTCAGTGCTCAACTGTTTTTGTAATTCCTTTCCTTTTTGACCTGTGCGTGTTTCACTAACTGAACCAGTTAGTTGACTATCCTCTCTTTCATCATCAATGATTTCATCTATAGATTCCACTTCTGGGTGTGGATTCAGTTTCTGCCTTTTAGCTTGATATTGTTGTGAGGATTCTTTGGGAGGAGTGGGATCTGCAACCTGTCTTTTCTTGCCTATTTCCATATTAGATGGAGTCTGCAATTCTGAAACTTCAGGGTGATTAACATGAGTAGGAGAAACCTGTGTTTTTTCTGGGTGCCTTGGAAGTTTGAGGCTTTCTTGGTCTGTCATGATGAAAGTTTTAATGACTTGTACTTCTGGTTCTTTCTATTTGCCTTTGGATTCAGCTGCAATTGATGAATTTTTTCTTGTAATCCCTGTTGAAGATTTCCTGCTGAAGAAGTGCCAATATGTGGTACCTACACTTGCCCAAAAGATTCTAGGTCAAAAATTTTCTCAAGATCTTTCATAATTTTGTTTATATTGACTTCTTCACTATCCTGTTCACCTAATGTTCCTTCCATCCACTCATCTTTATTAGCATACTGTTCTATTTCTGGAATTCTGTGGTGGAAGTATGGTGCTGATTTGTTCTTCATTCTTTTGTCACAAATAAAACTGAATGGGTCATAAGGGACCCAATGGAAACTCTTTTGTAACTTGAAATGGTCTTGTAATATCATTTCTGCTTCTTGTCCAGCATCCCTAGAATTGCATATAAAGGGACCTAACTGACTTTTGATTCTGAGTTGGGCTTTCTTATTAGCATTACAAAAATGAATAATATCAGAGTTATTCATTTTCCTGAAATATTCTAAGGCAAAAAGTCTCATAGGCACATATTTAGGCAGCTTGAATGGACAAAGTTCACATCCATATATTATGATTTCTGAATAATTTTGGTGCAAGTACCAGTCCCCAACTTTATACATCCTTGAGAGCTGTAAAGTTTTCTTAATTTCATTGCTGAGCCTTGGAGGGGCAACTCCTGTCAACAAGGTAGTTGCAGGGTGTATGAAAAGATCAATGAACTCAGTATAAGAATAGGGAGAATCATAGGAGCTGTGAGTTATGGCAGACCAAAATATAACAGACCTAGGGTTTCCCTTAGCATCAAGCTTTTGAACAGGAAAAGGAAAGTTCTATGATTGATAATAAAGGATGAGATGATAAATGAATGAGGAATACTTAAACACTTTCTCATTCTCTAACCTCATGAATTGGTCATGGATTTTATTTGCAATGAAAGATGCAAAGTCATATTTAACAGCAGGAGGTTGTCCAGGGGTAAAGATAGATAATAATACTAGGGTTAAATGGTCAACATACTCACTGGTATTAAAACTCATTACAAAGGATATCATATTCAGGATGAGCTTGCCTAATTCAGTAAAATAAGCAAAACCATAGGGAGGAGGGCCCTTAGGTTGATGTTCAGGTAACATAAAATTCTGGCAAATTCATTTCAATTTTTCTTGGGACAATTGGGTAGACTTTTCAATTAGTTCTTCCATGGATTAGGGAGTAAGATTTTGATCAGGTTCAAAATGGAGCATTGTATTGATAGCTTGAGGAGTAATGGGGAAAAGGATACTCTGGTTCGGGGATAACACTGCTCTTTGAGTTGGATCATAATTGGAATGACAGTAATGGATAATTTTTGGGAAAATACGGACTGAGGGGATGAGATATCTTGGAAAATTGGATTCCCATAACCCAATGATATCCAAACCTTTCGAATAATCATCTCTGCAGTGACAATAACTTCGAAGGGGATTTTCATTGAAAACTAAGTCTTTAACTTGAAAATGTTTATCCACTAATGGAAAATATTCCAATTCTCTATGAGGGGCGTTTAATGGGGCTACATTCAGGGCCGAAGGAACTTCTGTTTTGGTTTTTGTGTATTCAAAGTGGAAATTTCGGGGGTTTTTCACAGAACGGGTGCAATTTCAGTTTTGGAAGTTTGATTTTAGTTGCGGGAACTAAAACAGACCAATATTAACCTTTTCTTCAGACTATGGCGTGAATTTAACATTGGAATGTGGATTTTTCAAAGAGTTCCAGTAAGAAATTGGATAAATACCTGTTTTATGGAAAATGTCGAGATTTACAGGCACTGGTTAATGGCGGATGAATGCTCGGGCACTGGTATAGCAATGGAGTTCAGCAATCTTGGTCAACAGCAGTTTAACAGCGGAATTTTCAAATTTTCAGTGGAGGGCACAGTCACTTTCACCAGACAAAATGATAGAAAATACGCAGAGTTTTGTTTTATTTACAAAGTCAACGGGCTTTTTTTTATTATTTTCGGGAATGACGTCATCATGGTACGGGAGGACACGTCATCAGGATCTGGCGGTAAGTGGTAATTTCCGTACCGCTTTCGGGAGCAGGCGGTTTTTCGCGGGGAGGTAGCGAAGCGATTCAATGGTCGACACGTAGCCAACGCACTGTTTGAAAACCGTCACGATTTCGTGCGTTAATTCTCGTACAGAGGTTGGCCAACGGAATCATCGTGGGCCATAGATCTCCGTTGGAACGATCAAACGGTGGTTGTAAAGAGAAGTGGCAGGGGAGATAATGCGCGGGCCCGACGGGTTTTCAAAATAATTAACATTTAATTAATCATTCCGGGCGGATTTTGATTGGCGGAGGGGTAAGATTATTAACTAATCCAGTTGATTAATTAATTTCTTTAGTTTATGAAAAGGTCAGGGTTACATACGGACTTCGATCTTTATTTATGTTTTTTCGTTTTAAACATATAATATATGTTTAAACTTTGTTTTTCGTATATTTTATATTATATGGTAATAAATTAATGAAATTTATTAACCATAGGGGCGGGGATATTATATATAGGTATATTTAGCCAAAGGGTTTTTATTGTGGGATTTTTTGATTTAATAAAGGGGATTAAATAAACTTTGGCCAAAACTTAGAATAAATGGGTTTTTGGGTTATTATTATAAAAGGGAATTATAGATAATAGGATAAGGTATTTCAATGAGGATTTAATAAATAGATCAGATGTTAATATGACAAAGGGACAAGGAAAACTCAAAATACTTTACACCACTAGGAAAGTGAAGATTTATGAAGTAAATTGTATCATCTCAACTTCAACACTTAAACATAGAATAGTAAGTAAT
The DNA here is from genome assembly GCA_034641835.2 of Pinus albicaulis. NCBI lineage: Eukaryota > Viridiplantae > Streptophyta > Pinopsida > Pinales > Pinaceae > Pinus > Pinus albicaulis. The sequence goes on from CM076575.1 coordinate 2,036,233,492, forward strand.
TTTGAGGGATTATTATGGAAATTTTCACTATTTTCCTAAGTAAAATAGAATTCTACTTAGGAAAAGATTAAAAGGGAATGATTATAATGATAAATAACTTCAAGTACTTAGGTCTTTTTGATCATTAGGCCGAGGGTCCGGTCCCTCCAAAAGTCAAGGAAATGCCTTGAGCCCCTTTAATCTTCAAATTCCTTAGCACTTTGGGGAAATTAGTAAAACTCTTAGGGAAAAAGTGATGTGGGAAGTTAATGATTTTGACTTTGTTTTCTGTGAATTTTCCAATGTATTTTCTGCTTTAGTACTTGTGATGAAAGTAAAGGATTAAACACATTTAGCACCATCATTCATCACATGAAACTTTGCAACACCATCTACCTACCCTATCTACTTTACACTACCATTTTCTCTTCTTTATTAGGGTGCACTTAGACTGGAAAACCCTTATCAATCTTCTTTTCTTTTACAAGGAAAATCTATCTAATTCTACCCTTATTACATCCAAGGGCTCAAATTAAACTGTTGAGCACATTTTATTAACTCTACCTATCTATTTATCTGCCAAGATTAAACTGTTTGGTCAGATATTTATTCTCTATTCTACAACATGAAATTGAAAAATGAATGAGTCAAGTTTAAACAGTTTGACTCTTCATAAATTGTGGCAAAAGTTTAACAAACTGCACACAATTTTGTTTATTACAAAAAATAAAATAGTAGTGGCATTTGGACTTGCACACTTTCCTGGTCTATTTTTGTTTGGGGTTCATTTCTTTCACTTTTTTGACCATTTTATTCTTTTCACCCTTTGATTTTTCTTTTAGGGTATACCCTCTTTACATTTTTTAAAATTTTTTGATTTTTTGATTTTTTAAGAATATGGAACACCTTTGCACAAGAAAAGGTTTGAACATATTGCATAGTTCAACAAGTCAATCATGAAAAATGACACCTATTGGTATAGGAGTCTAACACTGGCTCCACTTGGGGATGGCTTTTCCTGGTGAAAAGTCAAGAACAGCAGGTCAGATGCCTCAAAATACCTTTAACTGAACCATGAAATCTTCTTCTTCTGGTAAATTTATTGTATATATGATAGTTAAACTTCTGAAGCTTAGGGCCTTCACTTCGGGCTTCAACTTCAGCAATTCACCATCCACTCAAAACTTAAAAATTTGTTTCCTAGTTAGAAATCTTCTGCCTTGTTCCAATCCCAAACATGCATTTGCTGTGGTTGAAAATATTGAATTGAATATAGTCCTTTTTCTGCAACCTGAAATCTGATCTAAAACTAAAACAACACACAAAAATTTTCAAACCAACTTAATGAAAAACTAGCTGAAAATTGAAAACTAAAAAAAATGCTCAAAATTCTAAGCTTATTAGCACTCATTTACCTACTCTAATCTACTAAAAATCTTATTGAATCAGGTAATACAAAAATGCCAATGAAGCCAATCAAGTAGTTGTAAAAATAATTGGATAACTTGATTGCTTGTGATCAAAATTGGAAGTATGTTATGATTATGTGCCTTTATAATAAATGATATGGTGTGTAAAGGCCACTTTTGATGTTTTTGATCCTTATAGAGAAAACATGTTTGCAGATTTGGGCTCAAAAGATTCTCCATATAATCTGATATAGGATCAATAAAAGCATGATGTATGTTATTTACTTCTAGGCCTTCAATGACTAATTGTTCAATTGAATTATGAATATTAGACCATGAACTTATTTCTTTAGTCTTGTGTTTGAAAGAATAATCATCTTCAATATGCAAGTCAAAAGATAGTACAATTTCCTCTTGCTTTGGAGAAGGAATATTTTCAAAGAACTCTTTAGGATTTCAGAAATTTTATGACTGAATTTGAGAATGCAAAAGTTTGATTTCATTTTCATAATTTTCAGAAATTATATCAAGAAGCCATTTTTTAACTCGAGGAGAACATTTTCTTGATTTAAAAAGAAGAAAGAAATCTCTTAGAAAATCCTCATCAAACTGAAGTTTTGATAACTCATCCCTGAATTCATTTAAAATTTCATCAAATGAAAGATTTTCCACAAACCCTGTCATCTAGTATCACTATTAATGCTTTGGAATATGGATTATTTGGTTGTGGAATTGCTCTGAAACTTGAAGCTCTTGATCTCTGATCAACAGTGTCTTGATTGGAAAATGATATCAAAAAGTCAGAAGAATGATGCTCGAATATGCATGGAGATTTTATATTTACAATTTTCAAAAGAGATAAATTAAAAACTACTCTAAGATCTTCTCTAAAATACAATATACATTGGAAAACCATATCAATTTAGAAAGAACATAATGTCTTGGATAACAATCCAAGTTGAAAGCCTGATCTTCCCATATTGTTCTTCTAGGTTCATTCCTCCAGTGGAGTCTTAGTAGTGAAATTGATTTTGGAGTCGCCAGGTGGATGATTTTAACCTTTGTGTGTCTGATCCCTGTCCACCATCATAGATCAGATCTAAACCTGTAAAACAATTCTGAAGAAAAATTTAGTTCTTCAGGAAACCAAATTTTGAGTATTTTATGATTATTTTGTTTTTTTGTGAATTTTCAAAACAACTTCTATGATTTCTTTAAGAGGCTTTAGATATGAGATTTAAACTTTCTTAAAGACTTATTAAACTAGAGAACTGATGAAATGTTTGAAATCAAAGCTTAGGTCATAAACTAAACAGAGATAGACTGAAGCAGCATTTATTTACTTTTTCAATTGCAGAGCAAAAGCAATTTCAAAGGCTACCTGGCTAACTTCAGGCTCTGTCTATAGTTTATAAAATAAGCAATAATAACAATAAAATTGTTCAGGTCCCCAGTATGGTCGCCACTATGTTATCACTCAGGTTTTCCTTGAAGTTGTGGAAAAGGAAAGTATACCCGAGGTAACCACAAACCAACCTTCGAATGCAGAATCTAGCCAATATGCATCCAGAGAGGGCTCTCTCTTTATGATTTATCTTTGTTCTTAGAAAGTTTTAGGCTAGTTATAAGTCCAAGAAATTTGTTTGGAAATGGTGGAATTCGCCAACTAAGGGCAAGGTTGAATATTTTCAGGCCATTGGGCTATGGAGTCAAAGGATGGCTTTACTGGATTTCTATTCTACACACAAGATGGCTTTGCAGGGCAAGATAGCCAAACATAGAACAATTTTTAGAATTTAAAGTGGATGGAATGGGTTTGAAGGGATGAAAGGCAGTTAAGAATCTTTCAACATGTTCAAAAGAAAGAAATGAAATGATTACAAATAAAGAGCAGTGAAGAATTCTTTACTATAGTAATCAAAATGTTTAAATTAGCGAAGCAAGAGCAATTAAGAATTCATTGCTTATAACCAATTTAGAAGAAAACATTAAGAATAATCACAACTGAAATCAGAGTACAATTAAGTAAATTCTGATTTATTCTTTTATGTCAATTATTCAGAAATGGACACAATGATATTATAAACAGATATAGAACTTAAGACATAGGATAGAAAGACTTATTGAACTGCAATCCGACACATGAATCCTGCAAAAAGTCCTGAGCTTCAAATTGTCATCCAGCAAGCCACAAATATATTTCTCCAAAACACTTTTATTCCAAAAACATCAATGTCACAGCCAAGTAGTAGAATCCACCCTCAATACTTTATTTGAGGGCTTATTTATACAAAAAACGATTTAAAATATCTCACCCTAACCTAGGAAATAATCTAGGGTGACTAATGAATAAGTTACATTAAAAAGGAGACTGATGGTCTTGTAGATAGGACAAAAAGTAACTGCTAGTGTGTTGTTTCCTCCTTTTATGCATGGGCTGGAGGCAGGTCCTACAATATGGCTCGATGCTATCCTTTTGAGTAATTATTTTTGACTGCCTTGCTTGTCTGATACTCTTCATTTTTACTGATACACTTTCAACTGCCAAGCTAATACTCTTTAACCTTTTCTCATATATTTATCCTTTACCTGATAGTAAAAGGCAAAATTCTCTACCTGAAGATAAATTTCACAAAATTTCCAAGAGGTCTTCCCACCATTTGTCTTCTACTATTATGGTTCTTTTGAGTTTTCTTAATGTTTCATCGGCCTCTGTGTATCTGAAAATATTGGGCCGATTATGGAACAAATACCTTATTTCATGTTCAAGAAGAAACAAATTCTTGTAGTCTCTCGTAGAGATTCTTTCCTGTTGGCAATGTTGCTTCTGATGGGCTGGTAGAGGAACATGCAACATTGTGAGAATATATGTCTAATTTGTTGATATAAGTTTCCAATTCCATTATTTGGTCTTCTGAAATCATTGGACTGGGCAATCTGTTGGCTATCAAAAAATTAAACCTTTCTTTAAATGCACTGATCTCTTGCTGGATATCTGAGCATTTTAATTCCAAATTTTGCATAAAAGTTCTCTTGGTAAAAACCCTTTTTATTTCTAAAATAGTACCTGTCATGTCCTCAATTCCAAGCTTTGCAAGCTGCTACTTGGTCTGGGTGTTCAAAAACTGTATAAGTTGATTTGCTTGCTCAGGTCTGTTCCTTAATTCTTCTCTTGTTTTGTCAATTTCTTCCTGAGCTACTTTGACCAAGTCATTTTGTTCAAATATTATTTGAACAAAGGACCAAATACTCTTTATTGAATCAATAATATTATTCCAAAGAATTTCATTAATTTCTCTCAAAGGCTTTTCTAATGAGAGATATTTTTCTAAAGCCTTAACCAATTTCTCCAGCCTTTTGATTTCTCTTGTATTATCAGCAACAGTCTTTTTTGACATATCATATTTTTGTTCCAAATTCACAAGCTGTAATTTTGTAGATTGAAGTTCTGTGACTCTGAGTTTTAAACTTTCCATTTGTTTTACTAATTCATCAGAACTTAAATTAGAAGTATTCACCTGTAATGGATCTGTTTGTTGATCTGCTGCTGTTGTACCCGTAGTAACCTCTGTTGTGGATGTATGCATGATAGATTGCTTTTCTTTCAATGCTTGCTCCAATTCTTTTTCTGTTTCACTCAATTGCTCAGTCATTTTCAGGAGCAACTCCATCATTTCTTCTTGTGAATTTTCCTTCAAAACTTCTTGAGTTTGGGGATGCCTTGAAGTTGGCAATTTCAATTGCTTTCTCAGTGCAGCAATATCATCATCCTTCTTTTTAATCTGTGCCTCAATGCTTTTTATATATTTGGGATTATGACCCAAACTGATGATTATTTCCTCCAGAGATTTTATTCTGTTATCCTTTGCCCGAGAAGAAGCTTTCTCAATTTGCAACTGGGTATTTGTATTATTTAAAGAATCTTGCAATCTATGGGCTGCCATTGCTTTATCAATAAGGGTAGAATATATCATTTCCCCAGTTTGTTTATGTAATTCTATCTGGTCCAATGGATGAATGTCTTTTGCTAGGACCTCAAAATTGGTCCTAATGTAATCAGATGTTGTCTTGGGTTTTGGCACTTTGGATTTGAAATGGCTCATCATCATTTTCCCTTGCTGAATGTCAAAAGCTGACATTAATCTTTCTTGATTGTGTGGATCCATTCTAAGATACTGATCATATACATGCATCCTCAATGGGTCATTCTTGGCTTTTATATTAATGAAAGTCTTATTTATATCACCTGCATCTGTCTTTGGCTGTTTAAAGGAAGACACCTCAGTGCTCAACTGTCTTTGTAATTCCTTTACTTTATGACTTGTGTGTGTTTCACTAACCGAACCAGTTAGCTGACTATCCCCTCTTTCATCATCAAAGATTTCATCTATAGATTCCACTTCTGGAAGTGGACTCAGTTTTTGCCTTTTAGCCTGATGTTGTTGTGAAGAATGTTTGGGAGGAGTGGGATTTGTAACCTGTCTTTTCTTGCCTATTTCCATATTAGATGGAGTCTAAAATTCTGAAACAGGGTTAATGCTTGACTAGGGCTTGTATTTGATCTGCGGTGCCTTGGAGGTTGAGGTTTTATGTCATAATAGAAAGTTTCAATGACTTACTTGAGGTTCTTTCCACTTTGCCTTTAGACTCAACTGGTGATGGGCTGATTTCTGTAATCCTGACAGAAGATTTCTGTTTGAAAAAGTGCCAAGTAATACGGTACCTGCACTTACTTTCCAAAGATTCTAGGTGGCTTTTTCTCAAGATCTTTTCATAGTTTTCATTCATAACCTTCTTCTTCACTATCTGCTCAACTAGTGTTCCTTCCATCCACTCATCTTTGATTAAGCATATGAATATTCTTTGGAATTATGTGGTGAAAGTAAGTCTTGGTTGTTCTTCATTCTTTTTATCACAGATAAAGCTGAATGGATCATAAAGGAATCAACGGAAACTCTTTTGTAACTTGAAATGGTTTTGCAATATATTTTCTGCTTCTTGTTCAACATCCCTAGAATTGCATATATAGGGACCTAACTGACTTTTGATTATGAGTTGGGCTTTCTTTTTAGCATTACAAAAATGAATAACATCAGAATTATTCATTTGCCTGAAATATTCTAGGGCAAAAAGTCTCATAGGCACATATTTAGGAAATTTGAATGGACAAAGTTCACATCCATATATTTTGATTTCTGAATAATTTTGGTATAAATCCTAGTCCCCAACTTTGTATGTCCTTGAAAGTTGCAAAGTTTTCTTAATCTCGTTGCCGAGTCTTGGAGGAGAAACTCCTGTCAACAATGTAGTTGCAGGATATATGAAAAGATCAATGAACTCAGCATAAGAATAGGGAGAATTATAGGAACTGTGAGTTATGACAGACAAAAATATAACAGATCTAGGGTTTCCCTTGGCATCAAGCTTTTGAAAAATAAAAGGGAACTTATCTGATTGATAATAGATGATGAGATGGTAAATGACTGAGGAATACTTAAACACTTTCTCATTATCTAACCTCATAAACTGGTCATGAATTTTATTGGCAATGAAAGATGCAAAGTCATATTTCACAGCAGGTGGATGTCCAGGAGTGAAGATGGATAATAATACTAGGGTTAATTCATCAACATACTCACTAGTATTAAAACCCAGTACAAAGGATATCATATTCAGGATGAGCTTGCCTAAATTAGTAAAATAAGCAAAACCATAGGGAGAAGAATGCTTAGGTTGATGTTCAAGTAACATAAAGGTCGGCAAATGCATTTGTTTCTTGGGACAATTAGGTAGACTTTTCGTGGTTCTTCCATGGTCAAGGAGTAAGGTTTTGATCGGAGTTCAAAATGGAGGTATATTGATAAGCGAGGAGTAATGGGGAAAGGATACTACGGTCCAGGGATAACTAGCTTGCTCTTTAGGTTGGACTAGAATTGGAATGACAGTGGCGTGGATAATTTCTGGGAAGATGCGGACTGAGGGGATGAGATATCTGGGGAAATTGGATTCCCACAATCCAATGACATCCAAACCTTTCGAATAATCGTCTCTGCAGCGACAATAACTTCGAAGGGGACTTCCATTAAAAACTAAATCTTTAATTTGAAATTCTTTATCCACTAATGGTAAGTATTCTAACTCTCTGTGAGGGGAATTCATTGGGGTTACATTTAGGGCTGCCGGAGCTTCCATTTTGGTTCTTGTGTATTCAAAATGGAAATT